>JAGHPS010000030.1:3352500-3845000 GCA_020976635.1 Castanea crenata | reverse complement strand
TGGGCACTTAAAGCACGCCTAGCCACAAGTGACTCGCCCTCCACTGGATACTCCACTTCCTCATCACAAGCACCCTCAAGTGATGGAATCTGGTCATCATCTTCCTTACTTTCAGTTTCCGCCTCTCCATCAATACGTGCGATCATGGTCCTCTTATTTGGGCATTGTGAAGCAATATGACCTACTCCCAAACAACGAAAACACTTAATATCACGATTACGAATCTGGGATTCATTTTTACCTTTGTTGATACTGGGAGCTTCATCTCTCCTTTTTTGTGGTTCAGCTTTGGACTTGAAAACAGTCCCTTCGTCTTTCCTCCCACTTGACCTCCATGAAGTAGAGGAGCCCAGATTTTGAAATGACCGAGTTCCTTTCCTTTTAAGCTATCGTTCCACCTTTATTGCCATGTGCACCATGTCCTCCAACTCCACGTAGTGCTGCAACTCCACCACGTTGGCAATGTCACGATTCAGCCCATTCAAAAACCTTGCCATGGTAGCTTCTCTATCCTCCTCTACATTTGCCCGAATCATGGCAATCTCCATCTCCTTGTGGTAGTCATCCACGCTCCTATAGCCTTGAGTAAGACTCTGTAATTTCTTATACAAGTCCCTATAGTAGTGACTAGGAACAAACCGCCTCCTCATGATTGCCTTTATTTCCTCCCAACTCTCAATAGGTCTCTCATGGTTTCTCCTTCTGTTCATCACAAGTTGATCCCACCATATAATAGCATAGTCAGTAAACTCAATGACAGCGAGTTTTACCTTTTTCTCCTCGAAGTAGTTGTGGCACTCAAAGATTAACTCTACCTTCTTCTCCCACTCTAAGTATGCTTCTGGATCATTTTTCCCTTGGAATGTTAGTATCTTCATTTTTATGTTTCCTAGGTTCCTGTCAGTCCCATCTTGCCATCTTGGATCTCTTCGGAAACCTCTACCACGCCTTTCTCTCCTTGGCACCAACCTGCCCTCATTGTTCAATGAAGATTGATCTTCTTCATCTTCAAACCCATCCTCGTGGTAGTCATCAGAATCATTCATGCGAGAACGCCTTTCTTGCCTTCTCGCATTAGGGCCTCTTTGGGGACGCTCCTCACGCAAAGTAGCAATAACAGTGTCTTGCCTATCCATCCGATCCTGAATCTCATTAAACACCACGTTCATGCGTTCAAATTGTTGTTGCATAGCCTGTAAAATGATGGATGACTCCTCCTCTCCTTCCCTATTTGATGTTTCACACCTAAAAGACATACTTTTGAAACAACAGAGAATTGTTAGAAATAATTCCTCACAACACTCCCTCATGTGTTTGCACTCAAATTATGTCACTCCCACTCGTGTTTCACTCTTAAATTGGCTTTTTCCCGATAACAATCTCACACTCTCTTGCCTCTTTCCACTCGTAACTTCGCCTTTTCAGTTCTTCATTAAACTAATAAACTTGATCAAGAAATTCAACTTGTAGTGTAAAAACAAATACCAACGGCAAGAAAATATGATAGAAACACTAAATCAAAGGAAGAGGACAAAAGAAAACGATATTCTGGTCTGAGAGAATTGAAACTACAAACAATTTTTTTTTTTGGAACTGGGTGCACGATTTTAACCTAATGCACTTCAATAAAAACAAAAAAAAAAATAAGAACGATGAATGAAGAACACAAAAGAAATAAGATAGGATGATAACAAGAAATAAAAGATAAAGGGATAGGAAACTGATTTTAGAACCTGTGCTTTGATACTAAATGATGCGAACTTCAATATTGACCAGAAATTGATGAAGTTCTGTTCGTATATATTGCGGTAGCTAATCACGTAGTTAGTCTGGTTCTTATACGGGATGATGATAATGTACAGAGGCCAGTTTATTACATGAGCAAGTCTCTGCATGAAGCCGAGGTGAATTATTTACCGTTGGAGAAAGCAATCCTGGCGGTGGAGCATGCTACGCGAAGGCTTCTCCATTACTTCCAGTCTCATACAGTTGTTGTCCTAACACAACTCCCTCTTAAGTCTATACTTCGAAGTGCGGACTATACGGGAGGAGTTGCCAAATGGGGAACTGTCCTAGGGACTTTCGATATCAAGTATATGCCTCGCACTTCTATAAAGGGGCAAGTCATTACGGATCTTGTGGCGAAGTTTGCTGAGCCCTCATTAGAAGAGTATATTAAAGGATCAGGCATGGATAAAAAATTAGTTGACATGATTTCGTACAAAGAGCCTCCGTTGTGGAAAGTATATGTTGATGGAGCAGCAAATCAAAGAGGATCTAGTGTGGGGCTAGTTTTGGTATCCCCTAAGGGAATTACTTTTGAGAAATTTTTGAGATTGGGGTTCTCGGCTACCAACAATGAAGTAGAATATGAAGCCGTCCTCGCTAGAATGAACATGGTTTATAAGATGGGAGGGAAGATAGTACAAATGTTCTCGGATTCACTATTGGTGGTAGGCCAAGTGGAAGGGAAGTTAGAGGCAAGAGATTCAAGAATGCAAGGATACCTAACCCAAGTCAGGTATATACAATCCAAATTTGAGTCATTTTCTTTATTACATGTGTCCAGGTGTGGGAATACTCATGCTGACTCCTTGGCCACACTTGCAACACCCTCGACGCAAAGCCTACCTCGGGTCATCCTTGTTGAAGATCTGTGGAAACCCACTGGGACGAGTAATAACGCCACTCGAATTCTTCAAACAAATTTATGTTGTTAAAGATCCACAGAATTCAGTAAAAGCAAAGATCCATGGAGTTAATATTTTGCCACTGTAACACATAGGATTAAATATAAAAAATCATGTAAAAATCCAAGATTGGGTTGTTATTAACTGTTTCTTTCTTTTATCTTTATATATAATATTTGTTTCGATATTTTGCAACAGTTATTAAACCCTGTTAAGTATAAATAGAAACCCAATTCTCTCTCTCTCAAGAAAACCCTAACACTAATTTTTGTTTGTTTTTTGTTGTTTTTTTTAACTATTTAAATCTTTCACATTGAAGGCAAGTTGTACGTTTAGGTGATTCTGTGAGGTATGAAAGTCCCATATTGAAGTTGATGAGGACATCATGATAAATGCATAAGAAAACAAAGATGTTATTATGATATCACATCTAGTGAACATTTTTTTCCAAGAATTTTATAAGTTGGTGAGGACATAGAGAATAGAGATAACTGATAAAAAATTTCAATTTTTTTTTTCCTTGTTATCAATATTGTTCAATTTTTATCTAAGAATTTTTGAAGTTGGTGAGGACAAAGATAACTGATAAAAAAGAAAAGAAATATATATATATTATTGGTCAAATATTCTTGTGCGTATGCACACGTTACACACTAGTTTGAAAGATATGGACAGAGACTTCATTATAGTCCCATTGATTTGTAATCCAAATTCAAGCAAATGTAGATGGATATTTCATTAATTGGGTAGTATTTTTTATTAATCAACATTTCTAGAAGAAATATTCTCAACAAAAAAAAAAAAACATTTCAAGAAGAAATAACGAGCCTTTTTTTGTTTGTTTTGAATCTAGATGCATTTTACATGGTTACATACTTATATGTGGCCTCTTTTCTTATTCCATTATGCATAGAATAATGAAGTGTGAATACTGGCAGATGAATGTAACTACATGATATTTTACAGCAACTTGACAATTTTAGTCTCTTTCCCTCTCTTTTGTAACTTTTTTTTTTTTGGTAAAAACTTTTTTTTTTTGATAGGAAAAACTTAAAATTATTGTTTCTTCAAGTTTTGAAATCATTTTGTTAGAAACTTTGAATTGTGATTCGTATGTTTTAAGTTGTTTCCTCGTAGAAAAATCATGTTACATAGTTTAATTAGGACATTTTGAGGCCCTAAATTTAATTGAGAAGCTCATGATTATGTTTTTTTTTTCAGCCACATTTTGGGGGGTTATTTACTACATATTCTTATTCAAAAGGTGCTGTGTTTGAGCTTGTTTGTTGTTAATTTTGTGTCCTTTTTTTTTTTTTTTTTTTTAAATATCTATGTTTGTGAAGGATGGAATCGACGTATAGTACATGGATTTATGCGAAGAGAGAAAGTATATTTTGGTCCGTGGGATTCCAAAGAACTCCACCAAGAACTTTAAATTGTCCTTGTTACCAAATGGTGAATAATCTCCCAATTTTGTGTGTGCGCGAGTGAGCATGTATGTTGGATATTCATTTGATTGTGGTTGCACTCGTATCAATATGGTGAAGCTTAAGATCATCTAGAGTTCTTAGAATAACTTCACTATCCTAACCATTTGATTTTAAATGAGTGGTCTCTACCAATGGTGATAGTTAATGTTTGTTTTGAATGTTGATGATGTGGGAAAACCCAATCTATGCATTTCAAAAATAGATGGATAGGACTTAAGTAACTCAATGATGGAGTTAGCCTATGCACTCATGAGGATCCTAAAAGAAATAGTGTAAATGTCTAATTGAATCATTTTGGGTGATTAATATCTAAAAGCCGAAATGTAACATTTATTGTTGCCGCGCTCCTTTTAAGCCGTATTAACGTAGCATTTTGATTTGCTTCAGTCGAATTCGATCCATTTTTTTCCACTTCAGTTCAATTTGGTCACTTTGGTCCAACAACCGTGATGATGGTATTCTCTTTAAAACCCAGTTTAGATTTATCAAGTTGCTATTGGGTCCTAATATAAGTTGTTTCCCACAAACAAATTATAGAAATCGAACATAATTAGGCTTGTTTTGGATGTAAAAGTTTCTGATTAGATAGTCATACTGATGATTTGGAAGTTTTTGTTTTAAATATATAGTTTTTGTTTTGATAATATGTCCTATTGTCAGTTGCCTAATGGTTTGGTTCGTTGGATTCAAGAAAGATGGAAGGAAACATGCAAATAAGAGCAAATTTATTACAAAATGATAATGAGCATAACACAAAAAAAAAAAAAAAAAAACACAAAGTATATAAAAAATTCTTAGAATTTGGTTTTTATTTAGGTAAAATGGCAAAAAAAGTAAATAAAAAAATAATATATTATTAAAAATTTTAAAATATATTAAATATAGGTAGATCAAGTTGGGTTAGGCAAATTTGTAAATCTCATGACTCGAACCCAACCTGAACCACTGTAAAAAAATTTATGACCCAACCCAACCCACTAACCTTTAAAAACCGACCTAAGAGTTGAGTCGGTTTTGGCGAATTGACAGGTTCATTGCACACTCCTAATTTTACCCTTTTTTTATGGTCTTTTTTATATTATGTAATTCAATTATACAAGCTTCTTTTTTTATTTATTAAAATGATGATATAACATTTATTTATTAAGATGATGATGTCAAATTTTTAAATGCTAATTTTGTGTTTAAGATTTTTTTTTTTTAAAATTAAAAAAAAACATATCATGCAATTCTAGCTATTATTTAGTAATAAAATAAAATGGGACGAGGGAAGGGTTCCTGCGGATAGAGATCAGGTGTTATCGATGGCTGAAATTCAAAGTTGCAAAAGGTAAGTTTAAATCTCATCCATTAGTGAAAAAAAATTTTGAATATTTTTTCAAAAACTTTTGATGTATTTGGTACATGCACTTAAAAATATGTGTTTTGTTGTTTGAAAGCATATGTAAAAACATGTGTCAGTGAAAAAGTGTGTAAAAATACGTGTAATATTGTTTGAAAACTGAACACATGCGTTTGAAATTACTTACCAAATAGCCCCTTTAAATCTCAAACCATTTTCTCATTCAGTGGGTCTCGCTTCTACGATACTCTTCCTCTTCTTCCCTCTGCCTTACCAAACCGTCTCTCTCTCACTCACTCCATCACATTCAACGACACTCTCTCCGTCCCTCACTCACTCCACTACAACAACACTGATTCATAGCTCTCTCCTCTATCATAGTGCCATCTCACTCTCACGATTTCAGGTAATCTTTTATCAATTTTTACTTGATTTAATGACCTAATAATTAACATATGTTGAAATTTTAGATTAAATTTTTTTTGTTCCTAAGACGTGCTCTACGTGTTTGTTTAAATTTCTCAGTGAACACTTTTTAGTTTGGCATTGAAGGAATATCATATCATTATATTTTATTTTCAAGTTCATGTTAGTAAAAGACTGAGATAATGTTAAAAGATTGTGTAACACTCGTAAATTCTTGCCATGGATTCATTTGTAACTGACAAAGAGTATTCTATGGCTCCTCCCATTTTCACCTCGTAAGTTCTAATTTTTGGAATGAAGGACCTCAGTGCCGAGATCCGTATGTAATTTCATGGGCTGTTGGTGCTTTTTAGTAATGCTACTATTAGTCTATGTTACGATAACATAAATCATATGTCAATGGCATGCAATGGCATTAATAGTTGTGATATTGCATTTGCATTATAAAATTTTGCGGTTTATGTTGTTGCAGCGAAGAACCTTGTTCTTGCTGGTGTGAAGTCTGTAATGTTGCATGACGAAGGTGTTGTGGAGTTGTGGGATTTATCTGGAAATTTTTTTTTTTTCTGAGGATGATGTGGGTAAGAATCGTGCCAATGCTTCTGTGTAGAAATTGGAAGGGTTGAATAACTCTATGGTAATTTCAACTTTGACAACTGAATTGACTAAGGAAAAACTTTCGGATTTTCAGGTAATGTTGTCGAGTTATTTAATCATTGTTGGTTAAGGAAATTGCATATGAATGGGATGCTTGACTTTCATTGGTAGTACTTTATGTCTGGAACCTTAAAAAAGTTTGTTTGCTTGTATGTGTTGATGCAGTGGTAGAAATTAAGGTAAGATTAAGAAGAAACAAAAAAATTAAACTATTTTTGACATCATAGTATTGGTTAATCGATAATTATGCCAAAAGATATCTTACCACATGATACACTTGCATCATGGAAAATGCAACTTGGTGGTAAGACATTTGATTCATTATGGTCATAGCTTATTTCCTTTACAATTGTTCCATCCTCGGAGAAGTTGGACTTTGGCATGATGGCAAGTGCCCTTTGCCCAATTGATCTGTTGCAATTACCTATGGACTACCTCTCCTAGAAGGATGCAGAATAATATGTGCATGTAGATTGATGGATGCTAGAATGGGAGTTCAGCTAACATTGGAGGAACTAAGCATTTTTTTTTAAATTATAAAAGAAATCCATCTTTCATTCTTTGTAATTTTATTTGTCAATATACATTATTTGTAATATAAGTCAACGTAAAGCGTCTTGGTGGGTTTCAATTAGCTCCACTGATAAAGTATCTTGTCGTTGAGCAAGCAAGAGATGTGAGCTTTAAACACCGCCTACATCAAAAATCAATTGGTGCATTAGCCTAATGATAAAGAGCAGGAATCATCATAGAACGGACATCATAGGTTGAAATTCTATCATATTTTGAAAAAAATAAAGCGTCTTGAGAATAAGTTAATACGTACTATTTAACCTGACCAAGCCTTGTTCAGAAAAATAATGTTTGTTTCAAGTTCTGAGGTGAAAACAGCAAGGGTTGGAGAGTTTGAATCAATTACACAATTATCATATGTATGAAATTGCTACAACTAAGCTGCAAGTGGATAGTATATGAAATTTAATTAATAACTATGTCATAGATTAATTGTTTAGAATATATGAACCAATGGCCCAACAAATGTTCTGATGGTAGAACTGGTTAGCTATTTCCTTGATCCTTGTCCAAGGAACTTCAATGCTTCTTGGAGTTACTAAGTTGGAAAATGATGTATCACAACTAAAGAGGGGGATATGTGGATATATGAAGTAGTGTTTCACCTCTTTCTAGATATTTCTATCAGCCTGATAAATGTTCCTAGGTTGCATAATTTTGCATGTTATCTGTGACATCTGAAATTGTTCTTTTATCAGGTTAATGCAACTTGTAATAGTTGTGTTGGTGTGTTTGCTTATGAGTTTGTGAAATGAATATATGTTTGTTCTTTAACTGCTAGATGGACATCGTAGCTGTATATTCTTTTTAGGAACATGATTTCTACAAAATGTAATTTGAATATTGGAAAAGATGCATGTGCTTATATTCTGATTCTGCTTCTAATTCTATGCGTGTCTTTGGCATTTGAATTTTTACAGGTGGTAGTTTTTACTTTTAATTGCTTGGAGAAAGCGTTTGAATATAATAATTAGTTGATTACTGCCATAGTCATCAACCTCCAATCATCTTTATAAAATCTGAAGTACAAGGCCTTTTCGGTAGCGTGTTCTGTGACTTTAGCCCCAAGTTTCCAATATTTCATGATGAGGATCCACATATAGGTATTGTCACACAGGTGAGGCAACCTAATGTAAATTTTAAGCCATTGCGAGAAGCACTAAGGGACCCTAGTGATTTATTTCTATGTGACTTCTCCAAGTTTGATCGTCAACCCTTTCTACACCTGGCATTTCAAACGCTAGATAAATTCGTAACAGAGTTTGGACGCTTCCCAGTTGCTAGATCAGAGAATGACGCTCAGAAATTCATTTCTTGGGTCATTGAAATCAACAAGACCTTATCAGATGGAAAGATTAAGGCGATTGACCAAAACCCTCTTCGTCATTTTGCATCTGGGTGTCAGGGCTGTGCTGAATTCCATGACTGCAATGTTTGGTGGTATTGTTGGACAAGTAGTTGTGAAGGCTTGCTCTAGGAAATGTCATCCTCATTTCCAGGTTAGTCACATAATTTGGGGATTGGTTTTGAGTGGATCTGGAAGCTTGATAGATTGATAGTTGGGTCTACTTAAAGCTTTGTTTTTTCTAGACTATGGATTGGGGTTGCTTTACTGATTGAGTGAACCTTTTTGCCCCTGCTGTCTTGAGTTTACCATCAACTCACATATTAATTATAAAACTTTATCCTATGTCGTAGAAGTTCTGACATTTTATATTTTAAACTCAAATGTTATTTAATTTTTTTTTCTGCACAGTTTTTGTACTTTGACTCGATTGAGTCCCTTCCCATGCAACCCTTGCATCCTAGTGATTTGAAGCCTTTGAACAGTTGTTATGGTGCACAAATTTCGGTGTTTGGATACAAGATTTAGAAGAAGGTGGAGGATGCCAAAGTGTTTATTATAGAGACATAGGAAGGTCCCTAAACATCAGAATGAATAAGGTCAAAGATATAAGTGGATATTGATTCACTAGTATTGAAAGGTAAAGCTGGTTGTTTTCCTAACTGACATGAAACACAACCAATTTTTTTTTGTAGACACTGAACCTAACAAATCTTTAGAAGCCAATTGTTGTACCTGAGAAGAAGATGCATGACCAAGTCGAGCATGCCAAAGTGCAAGGGAAGGAATGGAAGAAACTGCAGTAGCTGCAGCAACAGAAACAGGAGCAACAAGTGGAAGACGAAGGTTGTCAACCGGAAACATATGCCCAGCTCTGGGACCGGTCCCAAGCTCTTATCCCGTCCTTGGATCCTGCACAATACATCTAGAATAATAAAATATAATGCGATAACCCAACTTAACTAATTGTCCCACAGATTGTAAGAAAAATCAGGAACATTAAAGACCCCAGGAACTGAGAGGTTGGAGGTCAAAACGGAACCTATATTATGACCAGACATTGTGGAACCATTTGCTGTGTGAATATTAAGAGAGTGTGGTGTAGGTTTAAGTTCAAAAAATAAGGACGAGTGAGGTGTCATGTGATTGCAACAAGTAGAATTCATAAGCCAAGAGGAAGGAGACATACCAGATAAAGCTGAGAGAGAAGAGGAATAAGATGCATTACCAACCATACGAATGACATTGGCGATGATGTTTTTAAGGTCATTTGTGGACATGGTGAAAGTGTGACTTGAAGACTTAGATTGTGCATAGACGGGAGCCATTGGTTGGACACTCTCAGTGTTAGCAACAATAGCAACAGAAATTGGAACGGTTGATTTATTGCGCTGATAGCAAGTCTCAATATTATGGCCAAAACATTTGCAAAAATTGAAAAAACATTTGCTGGATTGTCAGTGACGATTATTGCAAAAGGAAGAAGACATATCCTTATTCTTCATTTAGAAGCAAAATATGCAAAAATGGATTGCAAAAATGAAATCTACTCGAAAAACTGGGTAAGGAGCACCTCGGCTGCAAAAAAGTCAACTCTGGCAAAAGTCAACAGTCAACCAGCTGAAAGTCAACAGTCAAACCCCAGAAGTCAAACGATGACGTCAGTGGCTGATGCAAGCAAGTGATGTCAGCGATGACCCAACGACGGCTGACGTGGCAAGATGACATCAGTCGGAGGGTTGAGGCACGTGAAGGCGCGTGCGAGTGCGTGAAGGCATGTGACCATAAGTCGTGGCGCATGGGAGCGCGTGGATCAATAACCTAGCTGTGCAGTGGAGCGTGGGGCGTGTGAGCTGCGAAGTATAACCTTCTGGCGGCGTGTGGGGGCGCGTGTGGTCTCCGATGGCTTCGAGGTTTCCACGAGTTTGTAGATCAGCGCAAGATGAACTCAGTGGTACCTGCAGAAAATTGATTGGAGCAAGATGGGTGGCGGTGCTGAAAAAGGCAGTGGTCTTTGCAGGGTGGAACTCCTCAACGGCGGTTGCTACAGGTTCGGAACCAAAAAAGGATGTCTAGAAGACGTCGGTGGTTCAACAGCGAAAAGGCTGCGGCAACTGCTGTGACGGCGGAAGCGATGTTAAAAATGGAGTAACACCAATAAAGACATGACTGCTAAGAGAAAGGTTAGAGCAGTGACTCTGATACCATGTTAGAAAAACTGAATAATTGTATTGTATTTCTCAACTGAAGAATATACATGTATGCCTTTATATAGGAGGCATAGGAGTGCAGTACAAGTAAATGTGTAGTACAAGAATGTGTGCTATACAAGTAATCTAGTTGGGCCTAAAGCCCATAACACTATACACCTTAACGGCTATCAAATGAATTCGATGGTCTTAGGCTCGGTGGTGCTGCCTTAAATGGAGGATCGGAGTAGTCATCTGTCACACGAGTCCAGCTCAAGGATCAATACATATTTCTTTCTTTGCGGAAAAAAATATGGAAGAACTAATGAAATGAGAGAATTTGAAGAACAAAGAAAATGTACATGTGTTTATCAAAAAAAGAAAAAGAAAATGTACATGATTATGTGTCTATATTCGTGTGCACTAGTTCAAGAAAAGTGGCTTGCATTTTGGGTGAATCTGTTTGTTGTAGATTTGCTTTGACTGTGTCCTTGTGTTATGTGGCACAATAGACTGGCCATCAAAATCCTCCTAAAGTTTTGAGATCAAGTGATCCATTAGTTGTTTCATTGTTAGACAGTTATAACTTCTTTTGATAAATTATTTTTGGTTACATTTATTGTAACATGAGTGGATTGTGTAATGTTAGCAATAATTTAATCAAATAATTCTATTGTTACAATTTTTTTTTTCACAATTATTAAAGTGGCGAGTCTTAAATAATAAACAGTAAAGCAATGTGAGTGGTGGGTACATATAAGAATCAATAATAATTTGACAACTTGAAATTTTTTTTGTGCAAATACCATTTAGATATACATTTCTTTTTTAATTTGATAAACAGCATGGAGATATAAATAGTTATACTATGTTTGTTTCAACATTAAAGTTCTCTAGAAAATAAAAAATTTCTAAATATTAAATAAGAAATCTAGAGTTGAACCACCTAAAAACTCAATTGATGTTTTGGTTTATAAAAAAAAAAGAAAAAAGACCACAACTCATCCCACTCCCATTTTCACACCCTTCCCATGTGGCATGCCACGTCAGCTCTTCGGCCCACCGACTCAAAAGCTGAAAACAAAAACAAAATTTTTTAAACCACAAACACAAATATAAAGCAAAAAACTAGAGCCAGATGAGTTGGTTTTCGTTCTTTTTCCCTCCAGATTTCACAATCAGAGACTTTCAAACTGATTTCTCTATTCCTTCTCATAATCATGGTTCTCCTTTCAACTTGAAAACCCAGATTTTATAGAAACTCATTACCTCATCAAAATTTCAAAATCCTCATGGTCTTCAAGTATCTGGAGTTGGGTTTTGGGCATGGACTTCTCCGACCATTTTTAAGTAGGCAGCGGTGTAGATACGGAGCGCTACT
This sequence comes from Castanea crenata, assembly GCA_020976635.1. Lineage (NCBI taxonomy): Eukaryota > Viridiplantae > Streptophyta > Magnoliopsida > Fagales > Fagaceae > Castanea > Castanea crenata. Next base: position 3,832,907 of record JAGHPS010000030.1, on the reverse strand, counting down.
TGACCCGAATCTGGTTCTCAGATTTTGGTAGTGCTGCTGGTGGCATGAGTGGATAGATAGCTTATTGGGTGGTTGGAATTCAATGGGTAGTTTGTGATGCATGGCAGAACAGTGTTGATAGTCTTGTTGCGTTGAGAACCGAAATATTGTTGCATTTTGTGATTTTGTATGATATTTCTTTGGTTGTTTGTAATGGTGGTGGCTTGCTCTTTCAATTGGTGGTTCTGTTTTGGGTTTAAAAGGAATGTACGCCAAGTGCTTGAGAAAATTTCTCAATGAATTTCAAATAATCAACCTCCTGGAGCCAACTAGCCAACTGAAGGGAGCTGATTGTTGTGCTACCTGATTTTTATTTTTAAGTTTCTTTGGACAAGAAAAGAAAAAAAAAGACATTATAACTCATTAGAAAGCTTTGTTAGCAGCTACAATGCTGGTGGATTCAATTCTTTTAATAGTGCAGTTAGTTATATTTGTCTCTTTGTAAATCTTCTTTTATATCAATAGAAATCTCTCATTAATATTGAAGTCTCTTGGTGAAATTTAATTGAAGAAATCTAGTAAATATGCCATGTATCATTTATTTATTTTTTTGTTAAACAAAGAGATTTTATAGCAGTAACAGGCTAGCTGTATAGATAATAATAATAATAATTTTAAAAAATCATTCAAGAACAGAGACAAGGTAACATCATAAACCAGACATAATTGTTGATGTCCACATATCCGTTCAGATTAAGGCCTATCTAGAAAAATGATGATGAACCCTCTTAGCCAATACCAGTTCTAAAAATGTATGATATATATATAAAGAAGAAACTAAAAAGTAGGTAGGAAACTTTGAGCAACATCAACATATAGCAACAAAGATGATTTTACACTGAAATCACCGCAACTAACCACTACCAAACACACAATATGGTAAAATTTATGTAAGATATGAAATACTGCATCAAAATATATTTAAATGACATAACAAATTTCAAAGCATACTAATTACGAAGAGGAACTAAAACCTTCTTCTCCTAAGCCATACAAAACTTATACTATAAAGAGGAGATGGTGAAGGTTCCACTTGATTACAAAAGGTTCTTACTTAATTACAAAAGATTACAAAAAGCTTCCACCATGTCAACTTGTGTCACTTGTACCATCTTTATGCAATTTTGGATTTTCATCTTTTTTCATGTAATTCATATTGGCCTCCTAAATGATGACCCTATAATAAGAAAAATGAAAGACAAACATTTTAATAAATGACACTCAAATTTGCTGTAACATCTATTAAAGCTCTATAAATAGCCAATGAAATAAGTGTGTTCCTGAGATTCATTATTTAGATGAAAATATGGATACATGTCAAAATTTTGTCCAATAATATTTGGTTGAACTGGAAAGCTTCTTCCTTGTAGCATATCTTGTATGCAAAAATAAAGAGTTATCCCTATAATATTAGGAAATCCACTCATATTGTTTGGCCACATAAGTGATTAGGGAAAAAATTCATAATTCCCTGCACCAATATGTTGTGATTGTTGCAATTGTTGCAATTCGAAATCCTATATTGCATACAATATAAAATTCAATATACTTTAAACATAACACCAATGTCACCAACTTCCAGATAGTACAAAAATAAAGAGTCTTACATTAAAGTTAAAACTTTCACGTGTTTCAAGCACACCAACTCTCATTGAAGGGGTTGTACCACATATTTCACACATTTCCAATCTTCTCAAATTCCTACAAAATGTAAAGTGACAGAAGTTAATAATTATTATAAACAATTGCATACAAAAACAAAGAATTAACATATATATTACTACCTTTTCTACATTTCCCTTAGTAATTGGAGTCTTAGTATGCTTTACTACATTCTCCTCATTTGTTGTGGTTCTCATTTTCTTTTTTTGTTTCTTTTTTTTCTTAACAGCTTTTCAACCTGCTTGGGCTGCTTCCTTTTAAATGGAGGTTGCCCCTTTTGCCAAACAACCAATGGATCAAGTATGTTTGTAGTCTCTTTTGGAATTACGAGACTATCTCCACAAGGTTGAATCATTACGAATACCTATAGGAATAAGCTTATTGTTACCAATACCACAAAAAAATTCCTCTTCTTCGAACTACCTTTTTAATTTACACATTTGTACCATCAGTTTCTTACACCTATCTTCTGAATTCGCTGCCAAATCAACAACCTCATAACAGACTATGCACGTTTTTTAAAGCTTCAAGTTTCTTAGACCAAATGTCATAACTTAACCGAACTTTAGTGTGGCTCCTCACAATGGTTTTCCTCCGTCTTTTTAGAATGTAATTTTCTGGTATTCGTTAAACCCCCCTATGTAGAAAAACCATTATTTGATGCCTGCACAAAATTCCCTTAAACTCAAACAATCTGCATTTGCAATTAATATCTCCAGTATCCTCATTAAAATAAATAATGAAAGTTGCACTCCGATGACGTTCTCCTTGTGGTAAATCTTCACGTCCTTCATATTCTAAAAATTCAATCCCCTTCTTACATGAAGGCAAATTTCAAAAAATCTTCCATGCTAACTCTTGTTGAAACTCTGTAAATTTTGCAATTGTGTAAGCACTTTGAAATTGCTTCTCCATCTCATAATGAGTTAAACAAGGAATGTGCTAATTGAAGGAATTGAATTCTTCATTATTTCCATTTTGCACCTTTTCTTGCCAAAGCATTCTCATATTTGTTCTACAAATTGTTTCAAAGTGGTCTGCGCATGAATATAACCATCAAAGAACTCATGCATGCTTTCACTCCATTGTGTAGTAGACATTCCTGCCCAAAACATATCTTTGGGCATATCTTTTACAAAAGCAGGTACCCAATGATGCCGCTCCTCATACAACCCAATTAGCCACTCGTTGCTTTCAAGTTTATAATTCTTAATGAACATACTCCAAGATTCTTCAAATTTTACTTTAGACAAGGAATCATGAACAACATTTCTCATACAACATTGGATCGATTCATATTCTTTGTACCCCCATAAATTTATTAGGCATCTTTTTCATGATATGCCACAAGCACCATCTATATACCGTGCATTAGGGAAAACAACCTCCATAGCTTTTTTCATGGCTTTGTCCTGATCCGGAATGAATGCATTGGGAGGACATCCAGACATGCATGTAAGCCAAGAATGAAATAACCATATAAATGTCTCTGTGTCTTCATTTGAAATCAATCCACATCCTACTAATGTTGATTGCCCATGATGGTTCACCCTAACAAATGGAGCAAACGGCATGTCATACAGTCATACTTGTTCACAAAGTATGTTGTGTCAAATGTAACCACATCACGAGTTCCTTGAATGCTGACCTACTCCTTGCATCTGCCCAAGAATACATTCCTTAATCAACCGTTTTAATTCAAATCCATCGTGTAAAAGAATTCAGAACTACCAGCCTGCATTTTCAAAAACTAATCATGCATTACGTTAGCATTTCCTTTCTCAAGGGGTAAACGCCTAACTTTTTCCACGTGATTTCTACAATCTTTTTCTAGAAATGGCAAATTCTCACATCCCCCTGCCTCAACCGCTATGAATTAAAATTATTGTTCCCTTTGTTGCATTTGTAAAATCAGGATTTGCTTGGACTTTTGAAAAAGGAAAAAGAAGTCTCCACAGCTCTCTTTTAAGACTTTATTAGAGGGTCGAAGCTCCCTGGGGGTTGCAATCTCTGTATTGTCTCAATTTCTCTTTGTGGTCGTAAGTTAGGGAAAACTGAGGATAAAGTCAATTGCAACCACAATCCAAAATCGATTGTAAAGCACATCTTAGGGAGGTTCAATGCCCCGATGGAAAGTGGATACTACGAACCATGACACTTGACCATAATCATGGATTAATAGAAAATTCTTTCTTATTACAGTAGCTGATTTTCCTGATAAAAGTTGTGTAATTTCGTCGGTTGTGGTACTGTGTGGAGTGCGGGCCTGAGTCTAAAAACAAAGTTACACTACAACAAAAGTGGGCTATGGTGATGAAATCTGGTGAGGATAAACAATTACGTCATTGGATGTTAGCATTAGGTGAGGAAAAGAAGATTTTGTCACCAAATAGTTTAAATGGGTGACAAAATCAATATTTCATCACTAAAGATATTCAAATTGGTGACAAAATATTTATTTGCATCACTAAAGACCTACCTTGGGTGACGAAATTCCAAATTCGTCACCAAATATAATAGCGCGCTCTCAATTTTTTGCGTGGTGCCCATGCCCAATTTTCGGCGCCTTCAAAAAAAAATTTTTATTCAGCTTTTGGCGTTTCAGCTTCCCACCGTCTCAAAAAAAAAAAAAAAAACTCTCAACCTCTCGCCTAAACAAAACCCAATACCCACCTTCTAGCCTTTCAAGTTTCAGCTTCCCACCTTCTCAAAAAAAAAAAAAAAAACTCTCAACCTCACGCCTAAACAAAACCCAAATACACACAAACCTCACGCCTCTCAAAATTACTTTCCACACGTTAGCTTGTCGGAGGTTGGAAACTTCGTGGAACGCAAAGTCAAATTTCTTGTAAGGGGGGTTTCTTTTTCTTTTTTAAATTAATTTCGTGATTCCAAACCTTTCAGTTCAATCTGGTGATCACCTCTCATTTGATCTCCTTTGCATGCGTTGATTCATTTCTTATTTATAATTTCATTACCATCTTTTTTATTTTCTCATCTGCTACTTTCCAGAGTCCAGATCTTCTTACCCTTATCCTCATAGATTCTGATGGCTTTCCCAAACGACGAAGGAGTCTCCACTTCTTTTACTCATCTACGTGATGGCTATGGTGTCAGCTATGAATATGATGTCTTCTTGAGTTACAGAGGTGAAGATACCCGTTACAATTTTACAGCCCATTTATACGAGGCTTTGAGAAACAAGGCTTTGAACACTTTTCTCGATGGTGATGACCTTGCCCGTGGAGAAGAAATTTCAGCTCAGATGGTCAAAGGCTGTAAATCGTCGCATACTTCGGTTATTGTACTGTCAGAAAATTATGCACGTTCCACTTGGTGTTTAGAAGAACTTGTCATGATTCTTGAGCAGAGGGAGAAAAATGGTCAATTGGTTCTACCCATTTTTTACAAAGTGAATCCATCTGACTTACGTAAACAAGAGGGAAATTTTGCTTCAGATAAACATGCAGGCGAGAAAAAAGTGAATAGGTGGAAGGAAGCTTTAACTAAAGTTGCTAATTTGTCCGGCTGGCATTTGGAGGAAGGGTATGTATCTAAATGACTAGACTACTTTTTTTTTAATTGGCAAATGGTAAATTATTAAGTGAAAAGTTAATGGGTCCTTTGAAGACATTAGTTTAAGAAAAGAAATAAATAAATAATTTTTTTTTTTTAATTTTCTCATGAAAGTTATATTAAATTTTTTTTAAATGGTCTATTGATAAATTACTTTAAAATACCTATTAATTGGACCCAATTATGAAATATTTTTCTTTGATAATGTATTCTTCAATTTATTATGACATTTTGGAATTTGGATTGTGAAAATGTTGGTCGGTATGTATTAAATCTCATTCCAAATTTATATTAGATCAGCTATTTAAACAATTGAGTAATCTTAATTATAATTCAACTCATCTTTTGAGTGGAATTTTAATATAGATGTGGTTAGCATTTCTTTTTTCTTTTTGGTTGTGATAACTCGCCATATAATCAGTTTTAGGGTGAAAGTCCCCTTTTATTGAGTTCTTTGAAAAAGGTAAATGAAGAAGAGAGTGAATAGAAGAGGTTTGTAAAAGGGGTTTGATTCATTAGGCAAAAGGTCTTGAGCTCTTTCCTTGTTCTGTGACAGGAAAAGTTTTTTATTTTTTGATAATCCTTTGCCAGGAAAAGTTAGATAGTCTTCCTTAAGCTATTTGTCAAATTTCCAGATTGGTGCAAGACGCTCAAAGCCGTTTAACTACCAATGACAGGTCATTTTGTGAGTATTTTATTTTTAGATTAAGTTTGGGCAAAAAGTAAGGGAAAATCTCATCATCTTAAATTGTTGTTAGAGTGTGGGGATGCTGACCAAATATTTGTTGCTACACACTAGCTCATATAGGTCAAAAAATTGGAATGGAAAAGAAGTGTTACGCTTTGTTACCCTTCTTCTCCAAAAAAAAAATCTTCAGTTACCCTATTAATTTCGAACCATTAGAGCTTTATACTCACTAGGAGTAGAACTCCCAAACATACTTATGAGCTTGATCATGAAATGAAATCTTATCATTTTATTTTTCAACAGTTGTGGACTTCTTGAAATTCTTTAAATTTTGGACATCACTTTTAGAGGCTTGGCCGAAATTTCACAGGAAAATGAGTTTCTGATACAGTCCACGGCAACCAAAAGCTTGCTAGAATTGATTTAGAGCAAAGAAGAGCATGAGAATAGAAAGAGTAGATGAAGAAACAAAATAGGGCTATAGAGAAAGATTTTCTAAAATAGATATTTTAATAGGTACGCTAGTCCATACTTGACTTATAAATAGCACTGCATTCTCAAGTGACAACTTGCATAATGAAGACTCTCCCTAGTCTCAAGGTCATGCAGTCAAAATGGCATAGAAGACTATTATCTCACATTAGGACTTATTGACCAACTTAATTGCACACAAAATAAAACAAATAATAATCTGACTACTTAATTTGCGCTAAACTTTTTTTTTTTTTTTTTTCATTTTTGGTATTTTTGTTGTTTATATAAATAATAATTGATAACATTAATTTTTAGTGGATAGTAGTAAGAAATTATTCACACATTATTAAAGAAAATTGTTTTATGTAATAGGAGTATGAAAGTAAATTTTTTACAAATTACTTTCTATTATCTTATTTTTCTTTTCAACCAAATAAATGAGTTTTTTATCCCTTTACTTTTCTACTCTCTCAACCAAACAATACGAGAGAAAATTAAAATTTTTTTGTCCTCTTTCTGTTTTTTTGTCTTTCGACTTTCCTATTCCCAACCAAATAGTTTAGCAAATTTGTCTCAAAGAAATTAATTTAGTTTCCTTGGGGCGTGCATACCTACGTAACTATTTGATACTCCTGTCTTTCATTGAGGTAGGCTTGATGAATTGGGCTATCTTTGAGACCAAACGGCGTATTTTACCCACTAGAGTTTGGGCTTTCAAAATATGTTAATGTGCTTCATGATTTAGTAGCTTCTGTGGACAATTCTATAGGCTTGTAGTTGGACATTTTCCCAACAAATCCTTTCTTTTGTTGTTGTTGTTGTAGTTGTAAATATGGTCTCTTATTGGCGAAGTCATTCCCCGAGAAATGGGATGATCCATTGAAGATCATATGTGGGATTGAGCCCAATCTGTATGGTGAGAGAGAAGTAACAACCCATTTCATGAAGTAATAAGTTTGGGCCTTTAGTTCATGCTTAAAAACAACAAGATTCGAGCTTTGATCCCATTAGCCATGAGTTCAAATAATGATTTGAGAAAATTGGAACCTTAGGCCCATCCTTGATGTCGAGAAAAAACTTGCGATTTAAGTCTATTACATGATGTAGATAAAATGTAGGTTGTGAGATTGTCCCGCGCGTGAAGTGAAGAGGTTTCTGAACTTTGAGTCCAATATATTAGATAATGTGAATTCAGGAAGACCAACAACACCGTGTAGTTGGATAAATTTGGGTTTATTTTATTTTATTTTTTAGTTGGGCTTTAAACAAATTTTACCAAACACTTTTTTTTTTACAAGATAAAAATTCTACTCTAGCCAAATCTATGTGTATATGTGTGTGAAACTTCCTCTTAAAGACTTAAACTGCGGCTCTTATCCTCCACATTCTACAAATACTTATACTTATAGAGTGACCATCGCACCAAGAGTGTGCGGTGGTCACTTTACAAATACACCCTTTTATTTAATTGTGTGTAAAATGGTATTGTTGTATAGATTGTCCAATAAAATTTTACCATGTGATCTGGGGAAAAAGGTGACCCTAAAATCCGGAACATCTAGCAAAAAATAAAAAGAATATACCAAAATTAGTGATATTTCTCAAATCTATGAATTACTTAATTGTTAATTTTAATTAACAATGTATATCAGTTGTAAGTTGTAACACAAAACTATACATCTTTAATTAAGTTTATCATATTTATATTTCTTACGATTTTAACTCATTACATGTTTTTTATTTTACATGATTGGCAGCGACCTTCAAGCTAAAGATAAACTTATCGATGGAATTGCTGAACATGTACTAAAGTATTGCATGTCCTATTTTAGTGCAAAGTCTACAAAATTGCATTCAGATACTGAGTTAGATGTTGGTCATTTGAACAAAAATCGAAAGTCACATGTTGTTCGCATGAAAAAAGATCGTGGCCTAGCTAAAACTAATGTTTTAAAGGTTGTTAATATTGAAATTTCTGATTATTCTGGAGGAAGCAATTTTCGAGAGAAGTCAAAGGTGGGCAACATATCCAAGGGAATCGATGAGATACAAGAAACATATTGTCGTAAAAAACTTCTCTTAGTTCTTGATAACGTAGATGATTTGAACGAGATAGAAAATTTGCTGAAAAAAAGTGATTGCTTGGCTCCAGGAAGCAAAATCATTGCAACAAGGGAGAAAACCTTGTTACATAATCTTGGGAAAGTTCATTCAACCCACAAACGATCCGCCTTTGTTACTTCCTCTAGTCAATCCAACCATGATGTCTTCTTGAATTTTAGAGGTGAAGATACCCGTTATGAATTTGTGCGTGATTTGTTAAGGTGTTGGATGACAAGCGTATCAACACTTTTATTGAAAATGACCTTAAGAGGGGAGAGGAAATTTTAGAGGAACTTTTAAGAGCCATTGAAATGGCAGTCATATCTATTATCGTTATCTCTGAAAACTTTGCATCCTCCACTTGGTGTTTAAATGAACTTATCAAGATTCTTGAGTGTAAAAAAAATGGCCAATTGGTTTTACCGATTTTCTACAAAGTGGATCCAGTAGAAATATGCAGTTCTAACGGAAATTTTGGTGTAGCCCTAGCTAAGCATGAAAAATTCGAGGAAAATATGGAAAATGTTCAAAGGTGGAAAGCAGCTCTAAATGAAGTGGCTAGTTTGCCCGGATTGCATTACAATGATGAGTACGTATTTATTGACTACTCTTACTTGCTTTATACTTTTAATGGTTCTTACATATTATTAAGATTTTTTTTATAAGATAGAAATTCTACTCTAATTTAATATTAGTGTTTATGTGTGTGAAAGCTCATTTCTAGAGACTTAAACCCTGGTCTTTGCCTCCCATATCTCACAAACATTTATACTTGTAGAGTGACCACCAAAGATGTACGGTGATAAGATATTGTTCATTGATCATATCTTTTGCCACTAGGATAGATAATTATAATAACTCACAAACATAGGTAGGCGACAAAAGTCAGTGGTAGAAACGGAAGAACTTAAGATCATGTAATGTTACCATTTAAGGGTTCTCCCACGTTTTGAAAAAAAAAAAAAAGGTTCCAAAATTTCTTAACAATATTGTTCCAGGAAAAGAAAAGAGTTTTTTTTTTTTTTTTTTTTTTTTTTTTTTTTTTTTTTTTTTTTTTTTTTTTTTGAGAAGAAAAGAAATGGGTTTCCAATATATTTCTTTCCTTACCTATGGACATTTGCTTAAAAGTCTAAAAGTAATATTAATGTATGAAATACATGTGTAAGGACACAATTCAAGTTCCCCAAACCACAACTGGGAGGGGATGGGCTTGAAGGGCCTTTCTTTACAATGAATTTGTAGAGGGTGGGTTTGTAATCTAGATTTTAAGAATGGTTTGGACAATTACAAAAAAAGAACGGGCCTTGGGCCTAATGGAACAAAGCAAAGAAATGTGTTGCAGAGAATAAGACTGAGAATTCCTCCTCGGACTGTTTCCGATGATTGCTTATAACAATATTTCTTAAGTTTGGATACAAATATGGACTATACTCTCTATTGACTCTCTCCTCCCCCTTTTCGTTCCCCCCCTGCCTTCTATTTATCATCTTCTCCTTTATGGTTGCAATCCTCTTTCTCGATACTTGTCCCATCCATTCTTCCCTAAAACCTGCTGGGATTAGGGACCAAGTTTCAAGCCCTCTGCTCAGGTCCCATCCATTCTTTCTTAAAGCCCGCTGGGGTTAGGGACCAAGTTTCAAGCTCTGTACTCAGGTCCCATCCATTCTTCCCTAAAACCTGCTGGGATTAGGGACCAAGTTTCAAGCTCTGTACTCAGGTCCCATCCATTCTTCCCTAAAACCTGCTGGGATTAGGGACCAAGTTTCAAGCTCTGTACTCAGGTCCCATCCTTCCGTCTATACAGTCAGCGTATCAATCACAGAGCTTTTAATGTGTGGGCGGTGGTAGCAGCTTTACCTTTTAGTTTATTCCACCGCTCTTTCTATTGTCCTCAGCTTTAACATTCCGAGGACAAATCTACTCCTCGGACGTATTTGGACATTTGAATACTCTACGATCATTTTGATGTTTTCGGACTTGGGTTGCTAGCCCAAAAGACTTTATTGGGCCATCCTCTATATTTTACTGGGCCCAATACCCCTACAACATGCAAATATATACTTTAATCAACAATGTGTTTTAATGCACAAAACTTGACATCTTGAATTTTTTTTCATCTTTATATTTATATTTCTAACTAGAATAACTCTTTTTTTTTTTCACCCTTTTCTTTCTGAATTCTAACTAGTACAAGTCATTACATGTTTATTTGCATTGTAATTTGCAGGAGCATCAAATCTAAATTTATCCAAGGAATTGCGGAAGGAATATCGAGTAGAAAATTAAATTACATGCGGCTGATTATTGCTCAATACTTGGCTGGATTAGATTCTTGCGTAGAGGACATAACATCGTTTTTGGACAAGTGGTCAAATGATGTTCTGATGCTAGAAATTCATGGCCATGCTGGAGTAGATATAACAGCAACTGCAAAGACTGTTTATAACAAAATTGTTGGTAATTTTGAAGAAAGCATCTTCCTGGAGAATGATAGAGGCAAGTCAGGCACAACTGATGCCATTATCCAACTACAAATCTTTTTGAGATCTTTGGGATTGAATGTGAATACGAATATGTTAGGGCCCTAATTGAGAGTTAGTTGATAATATTGTCTAGCTATAAGGAGGGACGGAGTCAGAACTTAGAGTTAAGGGTAGCTTTGTTGCTGGATAAATGTAGTGTCAAAGTGCTTGAGGATTTTGTTTTTGTTTTTGGTGTGTGTGTGTTTTTGATTCATGTATTTGTTGTTGGGTAACGACAAAATTGTTTTGTTAAATTTTTCTTAAAGGACCATGTTGTTTGTTTTGAATAAGATTGAATGATTTAGCTTGATTTTTGTAGTTTTACTATTGGTAATTTTTGTTGTTAGACTATTTTTTTGGACTTGTATATTTTGTTTTAGTTTTTAGATTTATAGATTTTTATGGTTTTCAAAAAGAGGAAAATGATATAACTATAAGCTCTTTTACAAATTGTTAAGGTGGTGAGTGATTATTAGTAAGTAAAAAAAGTAGTGTAAGTGGTGAGCTCAAATACGAACTAATAAGAATTTGCTATCTCAAAAGTTTGTAAAAATGTTATAGAAAAATTTATGGCTATAACATAATGATATTGTTAAGAGAGAGCAAAGTATAATTATATAGAATAAAATTGCTAAAATTAATAAATAAATAAATAAATAAATATATATATATATATATATATATATATATATATATATATATATATATATATATGAATGATAAACAGTATACAAGTTGGAGTGAATCATAAATCCTAGCTGTGATATTGCTGGGTTTTCCTATGAAGTGTTTCATGATTGTATAAATCAAGGTATTGACTCCATTAGGAATTCCTTGTTCAATTTCATTGATGATGGGGTTTCCTTCCTCATCCTTATGAATTGCATACTTAATGTCTTCTTTAGACACTTCAGTAAGACAATTGTTCCACCATTGCTGGAGTTTACCAGTGAATCCTAATGCCATCATTTCAATGACTTCTTTGTGGGGACGGCCTTCGTCCAGGTAGTTGTTGGCTACCATAGTCATATGCTGGATTTTGTTTAGGATTTCTTGTTTTGATAAACCGTCTATGTTCTAGTCATAGAGTTTTCCTGATGAGACTGAGAATTAGTTGCTAACATTCCTTTCCTCATACCGGAGGTCAGGGGGTGTTGGTCTAGAATACCAATTCTGGGTTGAGCTGGTTGGATCAGGGTGGTAAAACCTTTTTACCTTTAAATCCTGAAACTGGTTTTCTAACTGTTCTAACTCTTGGTCAGAGGCTTGGCTAGAACTGTTAGAGGCTGTTTGGATGTCTAAAACCTTAACTGATGAAGGGGTGGCTGGTTCCTTCTTCACAAGTTCTTCTAGTTTCTGGGTGACTATTTCTAAGGCTGATTTATCGTTAGGATAACTGAGGCTGGCATGTCTAGTTGTAGGTAACTTGACTAAATGTTTTTCTAGGGCTTGGATCGGTTTACTAGAGCTTCCTGGCTGGAGGATAACTTTGTTTTCGATCTTATCTTCTATCCTGTCAAGCTGTTTTCCTATGACATTTAGACACTGGTTGGTGTAGTTATTTTGCTCAATAACCTTGTCGACAGGTTGGTGTCTATCAGTGGTGGCTTTGAAAGGAGAGGCTATTATCTCCATTCTTCTATGGTTAAAGGTTATGGCTTCTAGGGGTGGATGGCTAGACCTAACAACTTCTTTAGTTGCATTGGGTCCTTCTATGGTCCAGGTTCTGGTAAGAACACAGAACTGTTTGTGCTGGCCAAAATACCTTTCGAAGTATATGAAAAAGGGGACATTACGGGATATTTCCCTCATGAATGCCGTCCATGATTCAAATACTTTTTCTTTTTGATCTCTGGTATAATTGGCTTTGTAGGCTTCTCTTTTAGTCCTGTTTTCCTCAGAACTAAATTCCTTACCTAACTCTTCTAGGTCAGGAACGAATTCTCTGTTTAAGACTAGAATGTTCAGAGAATCCTCTTGCTGATCTGGAGGCTGTTCCATATCAGTTCCAGATGGAGATGGGGGGGATTGCTCACGATCGTCTTCTTCATTGACAATCGAATCCTGTTTGGCTGTGTAGCAAGGTGTGGTGAGTTGGGAATTGGTTCTAACTCCCTGAAGCTGAACACCTAAATCTCTTCTAGACCTTGGGAATGGTGATCCTAGAGGTCTGGTTGAGCTACACTGGGATGCTGGTCTGTCTCTAAGGTAGACAGGTGACTGTTTATGGGGGTGCTGTAGATCTATTGGAGATCTAAACCTGGGTATATCCAGAGGTTGTCTACACTCATAGTCTAGAGGAGTGCTGATCCTAGATTTGTCGAAACTTAACCTAACCGTGCTGTCGGCTAGTTGCTGGACAAATTCTAGATCTGGATTCTGGGCTGGGTCTTGGATCTGTAGAGTATGGTTCTCATTCTCTAAAGTCCAATTGGCTGGGAATGTGACATTTGACCATTTAAGGGTTCTGGGTACCTTAATTTTGGCTCTAGGGTCAGTGGTCTGGATGAGGGTTGTCTCACTTTTCTGTCTCCTATCAAGTGCTCCAACATTCATGTTCGTTCTCATGCACTTGTAGTGAATCCTGTATATCAAGGCTAACTGGCTGGTTCCCTGTGTCATGAGGGTTCCATGGGTCTTAATATTGAGGGTGAGGGCTTTGATAACTGTTTCGTCATGGATATGGATGGTAAAATCTGGGAAACAGTTGAAATGGATAGGTCTGTCGCTAAGACTGGATTCTATGGTTCCTAGGAGGCTGTCGTCGAATCTAATGTGACGAGCGTCTCTAAGGGCCATGAGGATTGAGCTGTTCAAACCTCTTCTGGTGAGTGGTTTCACTCTAACTTGGACTAACCCTATGTGTAGGAAGTTATGTCCTTTGTCCTTATGCTTCTGGACAGCTGAAGGGGATAACAAGTAGCACGTTTCGTACTCCTTGTTTATTCCATAGACTTGTTCTATGGTCTTAACATGGTAGTCTGTTTTGAAAGCTGTTTTCAAAGACCATGAAGACTTATAGAATTGGCTGGTGGCAACCTTTGGGATATTCCAATCTCCTATGTCTAAATCTAGATCGGATAGCTCAAAAGACTCCAAATTTATCATACCTACGTCTGCTGGGATATCTGGAATGGAAGTGGGTTGAGAACATCTACTGCTGGTAGAAGAGTAACTTCTAAACAACCTATTCATGATTCTAGGGTTACAAGTTTAAATCAACGATCACAACCTAGTCACCTTTATCCTCAAACTTCTGGATCTAACCTTTAGATCTGAAACAAAAATATACAACTATGAGATAAACACCTGATCTGTGAATTTCTACCTACTGGACTCTCCTCCAATAATGGGGACCACCCTTACACGCCTTCTCTCGGCTAGACCAACACCCCCTGACCTCCGGTATGAGGAAAGGAATGTTAGCAACCAATTCTCAGTCTCATCAGGAAAACTCTATGAATGGAACATAGACGGTTTATCAGAACAGGAAATCCTAAACAAAATCCAGCATATGACTATGGTAGCCAACAACTACCTAGACGAAGGCCGTCCCCACAAAGAAGTAATTGAAATGATGGCATTAGGATTCACTGGTAAACTCCAGCAATGGTGGAACAATTGTCTTACTGAAGTGTCTAAAGAAGACATTAAGTATGCAATTCAGAAGGATGAGGAAGGAAACCCCATCATCAATGAAATTGAACAAGGAATTCCTAATGGAGTCAATACCTTGATTTATACAATCATGAAACATTTCATAGGAAAACCTAGCAATATCACAGCTAGGATTTATGAACAGCTGAGCAACCTTAGGTGTAAAACCCTAGGAGATTACAAGTGGTATGAAGATGTCTTTACCACTAGAGTCATGCACAGAAGAGATTGTAATTCTCCATTTTGGAAGGAGAAATTCATCAATGGTTTACCAACCCTCTTCAGCCAGAAGGTCAAGGAAACCCTTTGCATCCCCTTAGGTGTCATAGATTATGATAACCTAACTTATGGAGACATCTCTAGCACCATTCGAAGTGAAGGAATGAAGATGTGCAGAGATCTTAAAATCCAAAGCCACATCAACAAGAACAAAGCCAAGAACGAAATAGGGCATTTCTGTACACAGTATGGCTTACCCTCAGTCAAACCTTCCAAGAGGAAATCCAAGCACAAAGGAAAGGAATCCTTTGAGAAATCCTATAAGAAGAAAGCACCCAAGTATTATAGAAAAAAGAAGTACAAGACTGATGATTTCTATAAGAAAGGAAAATCCAAGGAACCCATTCCACAAGCATCTGGCAAATGCTACAACTGTGGAAAGAAAGGTCATTTCAAGAACGAGTGTAGAGCTAAGGCCAAAACCCTTATCAATACCCTCATTAGTGACCAACCCAGCAAAAATGAGATCTTCAAGTTACTAGAACTTGACCGCTCAGACAGCGAGTCATACAACAGTGCTAGTGACAGTGAGCTCAGACAGATTTATAGGTCGTCCTCTAGTTCCTCTAGAACCAGTACCTCTAGTGGCCCGGATGAACCTACACCTTGTAAAGATGGTTGTTGTAGGAACAAAACCATCAGTGTGCTCAACAAGCAAGAAGAACTTCTTTTAGACCTCATAGAGGCTATAGAAGACCCTGTCACCAAAGCTCAGAAGCTTACCCTTTTTCATCAGGCCTTAGTAAAGGAAACCAGTAAACCTGCACTAAGGATCCAGCAACCCAAGGTAGATTTAGAGCAAATCTACAATAGGTTTACCCAGTCCAAGAAGGAAGTTACAGTCAACTACCTTCAAAGCCAAATTAAGGAAACCAAATCAGAAGTTAGAACCCTAAAGCAAGAATTAACCATTCTCAGGGTCGATTATGATTTCCTTAATAGAAGAATCCAACTTTTGGAAAATACTTCTCAAAGCAATGAGGAAGGTCCCTCAGATGAAGAAGTTGATCAAACGGTTAACCCCACAGCTGATCTTATCCAAGAACCCAGCAAAGAATTTTTCTTAGATACCATCAGTAGGATTAACTTCCATAAATGGCATTCCAAAGTCAGGATTGTCATTAGCAAATATTTTGAATTCGAGGTCATAGCCTTAATTGATTCAGGTGCTGATCTTAATTGCATTCAAGAAGGAATCATTCCCTCCAAGTATTTCAAGAAGTCCAAGGAGAGATTGACATCCGCAAATGGCGGAAGAATGCAAATTGATTTCAAAATCCCACAAGGTGAGGTTTGCCAAGGCGGCATATCCTTGATGACCACATTTGTCCTTGTCAAAAACATGACAGATAGAGTCATCTTAGGAAACCCTTTCTTGTGTCTGTTATATCCTTTCATCACGGATACCGAAGGTATCACAGCCCATCCTTTTGGACAGTCTATCAAATTTGAGTTTATAAGAAGCCCCGAACTTTGGGAAATCTACTCCCTCCAGAAAGCTTCTATATCGAAAACTCTCAGCACTATCACCATCCCTTCATCTTATAATCAAGCCCAGCATCTTGATTCAGCCAAAACAGTTGACCCCAAGCGGTCCCAGTTATCATCATGCATTCATGAAAATATTTGCACCTCTGCATCCATCAGTTTTGAAAGCAAAAAGGTTTTTAACAATTATTTGAAAAGCTCAATTGGTCCAAACCTTTCATTGCAGGATAAAGAGAAAGCAATATTTAGTACCACTAGTAAGTGGAAGATGACTTCTTCAGCAGAGAAGAAGGGCAAGGGGAAAGTACCTGCAAGGGACTATCCTCAAGACAAAAGACTACCAGCGGGACAGTCTTTTGTAAAGCATGAAGGCGCTTCCTCTACCAGCCATAGAGGAGCAACATCCTTTCAGGAATTTGTCCCTTCAACGGCGACATATTCCAGTGGTAATATGGCTATTGTCTTACAGGAAGTCTTATCCAAGAAATACCATTTCAAAAATGGAGCATATACAAATTTGCCAGCCTCCATTAAAATCATCCTTGATAACCTTCAAATGGCCTTTACCCAAAACAGCAATAGACTTTTCCAAAGAACCCTCAAAGCAACAGAAATCCACTTGGTAAACCTTGAGGCAGAAAAGCTATCCTTACCTAGTCAACTCTTTGGCAAAGAGGATATCCATTCCATGGATAAAAAGACTATCATGGGCACTGACTATGCTAGACTTAGCCTTAAGACTCAGTCTATCTTAAGAAGTGCTATTGCCAACTTGCTTCCTGAGATACAGACCCGTATTTTAGGATCCAAGGCAATGTTCGAATCATCTGATGAATGGTTTGGGCATTTCAAAGTGTTGATCACCACTCCTTATCCATATTCAAATTTAGAAGATACAGGTGATAATCCAGTTTCGAATGATTAGGAGAAGTATTTTGGGAACAGCCTCAGAGTATATGAGCAACATCATCCTTTTCCAGGACTCCTCATAAACCTTGAAGTAGAACCTGACAAAGATCCCAGCTGGTTATCAAAAATGTTCGAATATGGCTTCATAAAAATGATCAAACTATCAAGCCATGACCAGGTCAGCCAGTTTCCCTAGATCATTCAGCAGGTTGTGAAAAAAGACAAAAGTCCTTTTGTTTCTATCAGATGCTGGAACACAATCCCACAATGGGAAAGGAATAACTGGATGACAGTCCAACCATCCACTCATCTAGTCCTCGTTAATGGCCATACCCATCAAGGGCCCTGGTATGAAGGAGATTCCCACTTATCATATAGTTATCCAACCACTCTTGCAGAATGTTGGAAAAAACATTCCACCAATGAAATCCTTGATACTGTGCAAGATCTATGGAGAGACTACCATCATGTTGGCAACACAGGAAGAATTTCCGTTTTCACCAACAAACCATACTCCACTGCTATTCCAAATCTCCACAGGGTTGATAAATCTGTCTGAGCTCACTGTGACTAGCACTGCTGTATGACTCGCTGTCTGAGCGGTCAAGTTCTAGTAACTTGAAGATCTCATTTTTGTTGGGTTGGTCACTAATGAGGGTATTGATAAGGGTTTTGGCCTTAGCTCTACACTCGTTCTTGAAATGACCTTTCTTTCCACAGTTGTAGCATTTGCCATATGCTTGTGGAATGGGTTCCCTGGATTTTCCTTTCTCATAGAAATCATCAGTCTTGTACTTCTGTTTTCTATAATACTTGGGTGCTTTCTTCTTATAGGATTTCTCAAAGGATTCCTTTCCTTTGTGCTTGGATTTCCTCTTGGAAGGTTTGACTGAGGGTAAGCCATACTGTGTACAGAAATGCCATCACAAAAGAACCAGTTTATGAGCCATTGATATATTGTGGACTATGCAACCATTATGCCAGATATCACGAGCACAATAATGATAACAATTCCCCGTGGGATCCCTATGATGGATATCCATCAGATGCTCCTGATACTGACTAAAGTATCCTGACAAAGCAAATCAGGATAAGATCACAAGTTCGGTTACTATTCAAGATTAGCACCAGCCACTGATATGAACAGTACCCGCATCTTCAGCAGTACCAGCACTTAGCAGATTCCTCGATAGGTTACTATTTCAACAATGACCGAATCTAGAAAAGTAAGGGGACAAAGCACTGTAGCATGAACAGTGAAAGTTTTTACTGTTCACAGACACAATCATTCAGAGTTACTGTTGCTTTCGGTGGAAAAGGTTTTCACCTCAGTAAAAGCAATTCACTCTCCGTAATTCCAGCAATCATCCAGCAGCATCCAAGGCTCCCTCTAGTCTATTTAAGGCAGCCTCATCTCCAGTCTTTAGTAGGTTCAATTTTGTGAGATAACAAGGTCTAGTCTTGAGAGCACCAGCTACTCCAAAATTCTCTCCTCTTCCAGCCAAGAGTTTAATTTTTGTAATCCAGTGACTTAGCATAAATACTTCAGTCAGTATTTAGTCATTGTAACCATATATAGCCTCAGTCGGCTTTCATTTGTAACAGCTTCCGCACCCTAGCCTCAGTCGGCCTTTTAGCCTGTAACTTACCCCCCTTTTGGTATCAGAGCCAAGTTGTAGCCAAGTTTGGCCCGGTCGAAGTTGTAAGTTACTGTTTATCATTCAATCAAGTTGGCGGGAGTGACGCCATAGTTATCCAGATTATTTTGGCATTATAATTATTTTGAATTATTTTATGGATATATCTCCCATACCCCATATTTTGTTTTACATCTATTTCATGATAACTCTTCCATTCCCATTTATCTATTTCTTCGTTTGTTATCTATTCATAATCATTGTTTATTGGTATAGTGATTTTGCAAATATCTTCCGATGGTAGGCTGAGCCCCCTTCTAACCATTCTATTTGATATTCTGTGATTATTTGTTCAAATTAACCTTTGCTTCCTTGTTATCCCTATTCTTCCTATTTTTGTGTTTAGCCCTAAAGTTTGTTGCAGATCTATATACCTGTGAGATTTGTTACCAAAGTCTGTGTGGATCTTCAAGCCCTAAGATGACCGAAAATCTTCCTAGGTTTGGTTTGGTCAGCCCGTGTGAAGCCAAGAGAAGGCGTGTAAGGGTGGTCCCCATTATTGGAGGAGAGTCCGGTAGGTAGAAGTTCATAGATCAGGTGTTTATCTCATAGTTGTATATTTTTGTTTCAGATCTAAAGGTTAGATCCAGAAGTTTGAGGATAAAATGACTAGGTTGTAATCGTTGATTTAAACTTGTAACCCCAGAATCATGAATAGGTTGTTTAGAAGTTATTCTTCTACCAGCAGTAGATGTTCTCAACCCACTTCCATTCCAGATATCCCAGCAGACGTAGGTATGATAAATTCGGAGTCTTTTGAGCTATCCGATCTAGATTTAGACATAGGAGATTGGAATATCCCAAAGGTTGCCACTAGCCAATTCTATAAGTCTTCATGGTCTTTGAAACAGCTTTCAAAACAGACTACCATGTTAAGACCATAGAACAAGTCTATGGAATAAACAAGGAGTACGAAACGTGCTACTTGTTATC
The DNA here is from genome assembly GCA_020976635.1 of Castanea crenata. Classification (NCBI taxonomy): domain Eukaryota; kingdom Viridiplantae; phylum Streptophyta; class Magnoliopsida; order Fagales; family Fagaceae; genus Castanea; species Castanea crenata. The sequence goes on along the minus strand of JAGHPS010000030.1, from coordinate 3,812,880 downwards.
CCCTTCAGCTATCTAGAAGCATAAGGACAAATGACATAACTTCCTACACATAGGGTTAGTCCAAGTTGGAGTGAAACCACTCACCAGAAGAGGTTTGAACAGCTCAATCCTCATGGCCCTTAGAGACCTTCGTCACATTAGATTCGACGACAGCCTCCTAGGAACCATAGAATCCAGTCTTAGCGACGGACCCATCCATTTCAACTGTTTCCCAGATTTTACCATCCATATCCATGACGAAACAGTTATCAAAGCCCTCACCCTCAATATCAAGACCCATGGAACCCTCATGACACAGGGAACCAGCCAGTTAGCCTTGATATACAGGATTCACTACAAGTGCATGAGAACGAACATGAATGTTGGAGCACTTGATAGGAGACAGAATAGTGAGACAACCCTCATCCAGACCACTGACCCTTGAGCCAAAATTAAGGTACCCAAAACCCTTAAATGGTCAGAAGTCACATTCCCAGCCAATTGGATGTTAGAGAATGAGAACCATACTCTACAGATCCAAGACCCAGCCCAGAATCCAGATCTAGAATTTGTCCAGCAACTAGCCGACGGCACGGTTAGGTTAAGTTTCGACAGATCTAGGATCAGCACTCCTCTAGACTATGAGTGTAGACAACCTCTGGATATACCCCGGTTTTGATCTCCAATAGATCTACAGCACCCCCATAAACAGTCACCTGTCTACCTTAGAGATAGACCAGCATCCTAGTGTAGCTCAACCAGACCTCCAGGATCACCATTCCCAAGGTCTAGAAGAGATTTAGGTGTACAGTTTCAGGGAGTTAGAACCAATTCCCAACTCACCACACCTTGCTACACAGCCAAACAGGATTCGATTGTCAATGAAGAAGACGATCGTGAGCAATCCCCCCCATCCCCATCTGGAACTGATATGGAACAGCCTCCAGATCAACAAGAAGAATCTCTGAATATCTTGGTGTTAAACAGAGAATTCGCCCCTGACCTAGAAGAATTAGGTAAGGAGTTTAGTTCTGAGGAAAACAGGACTAAAAGAGAAGCCTACAAAGCCAATTATACTAGAGATCAAAAAGAAAAAGTATTTGATTCATGGACGGCATTCATGAGGGAAATATCCCGTAATGTCCCCTTTTTCATATACTTCGAAAGGTATTTTGGCCAGCACAAGCAGTTCTGTGTTCTCACCAGAACTTGGACCTTAATTGAGCCTAGCCCAACCAAGAATAGGATTAGTAATCCAACTCTTGCAACCAACCCCAGTCATCCTAAGGATAAGACAACCTTAGAGATAGTTGTCCAAAAGCTAAAAGAACTAGCAGAGAAACCAGCTATTCCTTCACCAAAAGGTACAGGACAACTTAAGGTGTTAAAAATACGTACAACCTCTAGCAGTTCCTCCTCTGACACAGATGATGAAACCCTAGAAGCCAAATGGAAACGCCTAAGATTGAAAAGACTTGAAAATAGTACTAACAAATTCCATCGGCCAATTTCCAATACTTACAAGAAAGCCAAGAAGCCTAGAAAAAACATTCCACAGAAATGTTTCAAATGTGGCAAACGAGACCATTATAAGAAGGAATGCAGCACCAAAACCTCCCACCTAAAGATAGGTAGCCCCATTATCAAGCCTCAGGAGCCTAGCCAAACCCATCAGCCTTTGGTCCAGGAAACAAGTAAACCTGAACCCAAGATAGATTTGGACCAATCCCATAATAGGTTTGTCCTGTCCAAGAAAGAAGTTAAAATCAACGACCTTCAGAAAGAAACCAAGGAAACCGGATGTGAAATTAGGGCCTTAAAGCAGAGTCTTAAAGCCCTCCAGGAAACTCAACCCTTGAACAGTACTTCTCACCAAGGCAATGAGAAAAGTCCCTTAGATGGTGATGTTAGTCATATAGTCAACCCTACAGCTGATCTTATCTATGAACCCAGCAAAGAATTGTTCTTAGATGCTATCACTAGGATTAAATTCCATAAATGGCATTCCAAAGTCAGGATTGTCATTAGCAAAGATTTTGAATTCGAGGTCATAGCCTTAATTGATTCAGGTGCCGATCTCAACTGCATCCAAGAAGGTATCATTCCCTCCAAGTACTTTAAAAAATCTAGGGAACGATTAACATCAGCAAGTGGTGGAAAAATGCAAATTGAATTCAAACTTCCTAAAGCACATGTTTGCCAAGATAACATGTGTTTCAAAACCACATTTGTTCTTGTCAAAAATATGACCGACAAGGTCATCTTAGGAAATCCTTTCCTTTGCATCCTTTTCCCTTTCACAGTAGATAGTAAAGGAATCACCACCCAACCCTTTGGCCAAACCATCAAGTTTAAGTTTATTAGTGGACCAGTGCCTAGAAACATATGCACCATCCAAGCTAACACCTTGAACCTGGTTAGCGCCAAGACCATACATCTTAAGTACCTTCAAGAGGAAATAAGATACAAGAAAGTTGAGGACCAACTAACTTGCAAAACCCTCCAAGAAGAGATCAGAAAGTTTGAGGAAAAACTTAAGCAGGAAGTCTGCTCTGATCTACCCACAGCTTTTTGGCATAGAAAGAGACACGAGGTAGCTCTCCCATATGTCAAAGATTTTAATGAAAAGGATATCCCTACCAAAGCTCGACCTATCCAAATGAACCAAGAACTTATGGATACTTGTAGAACAGAAATAGAGGACCTCCTTAAGAAAGGAATCATTAGGAAATCTAGATCACCATGGTCTTGTCCAGCCTTTTATGTCCAGAAAAATGCTGAGATAGAAAGAGGTGTCCCTAGATTAGTTATCAATTACAAGCCCCTTAACAAAGTCTTAGAATGGGTAAGGTACCCAATTCCCAACAAAAAGGACTTAGTCAACAGGCTTAGCAAAGCAGTGGTTTTCAGCAAATTTGATATGAAGAGTGGCTTTTGGCAAATACAGATCAGAGAGCCTGATAGGTGTAAAACAACCTTTACCACACCCTTTGGACATTATGAATGGAACGTAATGCCCTTTGGTCTGAAAAATGCACCTTCTGAATTCCAAAACATCATGAATGAGATTTTTAATCCATTCTCCAGCCATGCCATTGTATACATCGATGATGTACTCATCTTCTCAGAATCCTTGGAACAACATAAGAAACACATAAGAGCATTCCTCAACACCATCAAGCTCAATGGTCTTGTTGTTTCAGCCCCCAAGATCAAACTTTTCCAAACTAGAGTTCGTTTCTTAGGATTTGATATCCATCATGGTGTTATCAAACCCATAGACAGAGCTATCCAGTTTGCAGATAAGTTTCTAGATGAAATCCTAGATAAAACCCAGCTTCAGAGATTTCTAGGTTCTATAAATTACATCTCAGATTTCTATCAAAATCTCAGATAGCAATGCAAACTTCTTTTTGATAGACTTCGAACCAATCCATCTCCTTGGTCCCCAGCCCATACTACAGTGGTCCAGCACATCAAACAGTATGTCAAAACCCTTCCTTGTTTAGGTATCCCAGCTGACAATTCCTTTAAGATTGTCCAGACAGATGCCTCTAACATAGGTTATGGTGGCATCCTCCTCCAACGTGTTAGTCCCAATTCTCCTGAACAGATAGTCTGTTTTCATTCGGGAATTTGGACTCCCACCCAAGTTAACTATAGTACTATTAAGAAAGAAATACTATCTATAGTACTATGCATTTCAAAGTTTCAAAGTGATCTTTTAAATCAAAAGTTTTTAATCAGGATTGATTGTAAATCTGCAAAACATGTTTTAGAAAAAGATGTTCAAAACATTGCATCAAAACAGATTTTTGCACGATGGCAAGCCATCCTTTCAGTCTTTGACTTTGATATAGAATTCATTAAAGGAAACCAAAACAGCATCCCTGATTTCCTAACCCGTGAATTTTTGCAGAGTCATAACCAAGATGTCCGGGAAGAAACCCGTACAACAGCCCCAACCCCCTAAATTATCCAAAGGACAAAACCCAGTCGATACTAGCCAAACACAGACCCCAGGAAAGCTTGTACCAATCACCCCCAGCCAAATTGTCCCATTATCCCATGCAAGAAGCCCTAGTCATACCAACCTAGCTTCTCCATCGAATATTGCCAATCGTTATTTGGTTTCAACAATTCCAAAACCAAATTATGAAAGGCCAACGTATGGTCAGCCCAGCTACAGCTCAGCCTTAACCTCCCCAGCACCTAAAGTAACCAACCCCTATCAGGTATAAGAACACTTCAGCCCAACCCAAACCCAAAGGCCTTCTTCATACCCAACCCAAAGAGGACAGTCCTCTTACATCAAGAAGACCTTTACCCAGCATATCTCTTATATTGAACCTCACCTAGTTCATATAACAGATCCGCTAGCTCTAGCTATGGAAGTCTTGCTACCAAACTGGCATTTCTTACCCAAACACCCGGAGAAAAACATTCAGTTCTATAAGAGCATCCTCTCCCAGGAAAAGTCTGCTCAAATAGAAAATATCTACAGCAAAAGGGACCCCCCAATAGTCCTCTATCACAAGTTCATCATCACATGTTTTACCAGTTGTAAAGAATGGGGACATCATCCTTCTTTGTTAAGGATCCTCAGGAATTACAGATCTCCATCAGGCTCAGTACTCCATTACAGTTATTATGACTATATGGATGCCTTTGAAAAAGTAATTTTCTTCCAGAATTAGAAATTCAATCATTCATGGTTCTTAATGTTCAGTAAAGATTTTGAAAGCCAAACCCCCTCCTGGTTCCTTAAATGGTGGGATATGTTCGGATCCATCCCTCAGATCTTCCCAGAACCATTACAGGATGCTTTAAGGTACTTTGATTCAAGGTGTAGCTCTTCCAAGCACAGGTCCCAATTTCCAGTAATCTTAATCTTCACCCAGAGGTACAAGATCCATTGGATCAGTATGTGGAAATACACAATTAACAACAACCTCCTAGATCGGGAATTCTCAGTAAAATGGTGGGACAGCCTTAAGATTAATCCAATTATCAATCAGGTTTATAGGGATTATCCTCCCCCAATTCAGAAACCCATTGCCCACAGGACAAGATCTCAGTCTAGCCTAGACTCTGTCCAGATTACCGGAAAGTCTAGCAAAGTGTTAAAAGAATTAGCCCAGCAGCTAATAGCTCACTCACAACAGCTAGAATCAGTAGAACAGGTCTCTCCCTGACCTGAATTCTTCTTTTATATATATATATATATATATATATATATATATATATATATATAAATTATTTATCTATCTTTAAAAAAAATTAGGAACACCCTCAAAAAAAATTAGGAACACTCTCAAAAAAATTTTATGCCAATAAAATTAAATTTTGGTAGATTATTTGTTACATTTTGGCTGGTACCAGTTTTTAGAAGAAAAAAGAAAAACTCTTAAACTGACAAACTCGTCAGCACAACATGTCATTACTTGCGTCGAATGCCTAAAAAACAAATCCAGCTATTGCAAAGGTCGCCCTTTCTTCTTCTTCCTTTTCGTCTTCTTTGCTTCGTCTCAGACGTTCTGCTAGTCTACTTCTTCTTTCTTTTTTTACTCTAGTTTTTGCTTTGTCAAGTTTTTTCTTTAGTTTGTTTTTTAGACTTTTAGCTTGCTAACCTCACCCACGTGACAAAACTCAAAAAGCTAATAAAATATTCTTTCAAACTTATTTATTGAGTTTTGCCTCTTCCCAATATGATATACATATATACACTTTTATTGTACTATTTTTTGTTGTTGTTTTTCATTATTTAATTTCATATTTATGTTTTAATATTCTAAAACAGTAATTGTTATGTAATAAATAAATTATTTGAGTGTTAAAAAAGAAAAACTAAATGATTTGTTTTATTTGAGGTTTATTTATTTAGATCAATAATTTTATGTTGTATAAGAAAATATAAATATAAATTATTTTTAATTTTTTTAAAAAACCCCGAAACACCCTGAAACGGTACGTCGAAATAAATATGTACTGAAATATTCCGTTCCACTAAACAAACCGAAACATGGTCCAAAACGGTATTCATAATATTGCTTTCAAGCAAAAAAAAAAAAAAAGCTAAAAAAAATTCGAACTTAAATCTAAAAAAGAAAAAATTGTAACAGAGAATCTGAAGAAAAAAAATTGTAACAGTGCAAGCCCACCGAGGAACACCCTGATAAATAATCCTGGAGCCGCCACTGATCCATTCCAAGATTCCCAAGATCCTTACAGCGGGTATAACTTGGACAGCGATTAGAAAATTTCCTGACAAAGCAAATCAGGATGAGTCCGGTAACTATTTAAGATCAACACCAGCCACTGATATGAACAGTACCCGCATCTTCAGCAGTACCAGCACCCAGCAGATTCCCCGACAGGTTACTATTTCAACAGTGACCGAATCTAGAAAAGCAAGGGGACAAAGCACTGTAGCATGAACAGTGAAAGTTTTTACTGTTCACACAATCGTTCTGAGATACTATTGCTTTCGGTGGAAACAGCTTTCACCTCAATAAAAGCAATTTACCCTCCGGAATTTCAGCAGTCTTCAACCAGCATCCAATACTCCCTCCAGCCTATATAAGGGAAGCAAGACTCCAGTCTTCAGCAGGTTCAATTTTGTGAGATAACAAGGTCCAGTCTTGAGAGCACCAGCTACTCCAAAATTCCCTCCTCTTCCAGCCAAGAGTTTAATTTTTGTAATCCAGTGACTTAGCATAAATACTTCAGTCAGTATTTAGTCATTGTAACCATATATAGCCTCAGTCGGCTTTCATTTGTAACAGCTTCCGCACCCTAGCCTCAGTCGGCCTTTTAGCCTGTAACTTACCCCCCTTTTGGTATCAGAGCCAAGTTGTAGCCAAGTTTGGCCCGGTCGAAGTTGTAAGTTACTGTTTATCATTCAATCAAGTTGGCGGCAGTGACGCCATAGTTATCCAGATTATTTTGGCATTATAATTATTTTGAATTATTTTATGGATATATCTCCCATACCCCATATTTTGTTTTACATCTATTTCATGATAACTCTTCCATTCCCATTTATCTATTTCTTCGTCTGTTATCTATTCATAATCATTGTTTATTGGTATAGTGATTTTGCTAATATCTTCCGATGGTAGGCTGAGCCTCCTTCTAACCATTCTATTTGTTATTCTGTGATTGTTTGTTCAAATTAACCTTTGCTTCCTTGTTATCCCTATTCTTCCTGTTTTTGTGTTTATCCCTAAAGTTTGTTGCAGATCTATATACCTGTGAGATTTGTTACCAAAGTCTGTGTGGATCTTCAAGCCCTAAGATGACCGAAAATCTTCCTAGGTTTGGTTTGGTCAGCCCGTGGGAAGCCGAGAGAAGGCGTGTAAGGGTGGTCCCCATTATTGGAGGAGAGTCCGGTAGGTAGAAGTTCACAGATCAGGTGTTTATCTCATAGTTGTATATTTTTGTTTCAGATCTAAAGGTTAGATCCATCAGCAGTAGATGTTCTCAACCCACTTCCATTCCAGATATCCCAGCAGATGTAGGTATGATAAATTCGGAGTCTTTTGAGCTATCCGATCTAGATTTAGACATAGGAGATTGGAATATCCCAAAGGTTGCCACCAACCAATTCTATAAGTCTTCATGGTCTTTGAAAACAGCTTTCAAAACAGACTACCATGTTAAGACCATAGAACAAGTCTATGGAATAAACAAGGAGTACGAAACGTGCTACTTGTTATCCCCTTCAGCTATCTAGAAGCATAAGGACAAAGGACATAACTTCCTACACATAGGGTTAGTCCAAGTTGGAGTGAAACCACTCACCAGAAGAGGTTTGAACAGCTCAATCCTCATGGCCCTTAGAGACCTTCGTCACATTAGATTTGACGACAGCCTCCTAGGAACCATAGAATCCAGTCTTAGTGACGGACCCATCCATTTCAACTGTTTCCCAGATTTTACCATCCATATCCATGACGAAACAGTTCTCAAAGCCCTCACCCTCAATATCAAGACCCATGGAACCCTCATGACATAGGGAACCAGCCAGTTAGCCTTGATATACAGGATTCACTACAAGTGCATGAGAACGAACATGAATGTTGGAGCACTTGATAGGAGACAGAAAGGTGAGATACCCCTCATCCAGACCACTGACCCTAGAGCCAAAATTAAGGTACCCAGAACCCTTAAATGGTCAGATTTCACATTCCCAGCCAATTGGACTTTAGAGAGTGAGAACCATACTCTACAGATCCAAGACCCAGCCCAGAATCCAGATCTAGAATTTGTCCAGCAACTAGCCGACGGCACGGTTAGGTTAAGTTTCGACAGATCTAGGATCAGCACTCCTCTAGACTATGAGTGTGGACAACCTCTGGATATACCCCGGTTTAGATCTCCAATAGATCTACAGCACCCACATAAATAGTCACCTGTCTACACTCATAGTCTAGAGGAGTGCTGATCCTAGATCTGTCGAAACTTAACCTAACCGTGCCATCGGCTAGTTGCTAGACAAATTCTAGATCTGGATTCTGGGCTGGGTCTTGGATCTGTAGAGTATGGTTCTCATTCTCTAAAGTCCAATTGGCTGGGAATGTGACATCTGACCCTTCAAGGGTTTTGGGTACCTTAATTTTGGCTCTAGGGTCAGTGGTCTGGATGAGGGTTGTCTCACTATTCTGTCTCCTATCAAGTGCTCCAACACTCATGTTCGTTCTCATGCACTTGTAGTGAATCCTGTATATCAAGGCTAACTGGCTGGTTCCCTGTGTCATGAGGGTTCCATGGGTCTTGATATTGAGGGTGAGGGCTTTGATAACTGTTTCGTCATGGATATGGATGGTAAAATCTGGGAAACAGTTGAAATGGATGGGTCCGTCGCTAAGACTGGATTCTATGGTTCCTAGGAGGCTATCGTCGAATCTAATGTGACGAGTGTCTCTAAGGGCCATGAGGATTAAGCTGTTCAAACCTTTTCTGGTGAGTGGTTTCACTCCAACTTGGACTAACCCTATGTGTAGGAAGTTATGTCCTTTGTCCTTATGCTTCTGGACAGCTGAAGGGGATAACAAGTAGCACGTTTCGTACTCCTTGTTTATTCCATAGACTTGTTTTATGGTCTTAACATGGTAGTCTGTTTTGAAAGCTGTTTTCAAAGACCATGAAGACTTATAGAATTGGCTGGTGTTAACCTTTGGGATATTCCAATCTCCTATGTCTAAATCTAGATCGGATAGCTCACAAGACTCTGAATTTATCATACCTACGTCTGCTGGGATATCTGGAATGGAAGTGGGTTGAGAACATCTACTGCTGGTAGAAGAGTAACTTCTAAACAACCTATTCATGATTCTAGGGTTACAAGTTTAAATCAACGATCACAACCTAGTCACCTTTATCCTCAAACTTTTGGATCTAACCTTTAGATCTAAAACAAAAATATACAACTATGAGATAAACACCTGATCTGTGAACTTCTACCTACCGGACTCTCCTCCAATAATGGGGACCACCCTTACACGCCTTCTCTCGGCTTCACACGGGCTGACCAAACTAAACCTAGGAAGATTTTCGGTCATCTTAGGGCTTGAAGATCCACACAGACTTTGGTAACAAATCTCACAGGTATATAGATCTGCAACAAACTTTAGGGTTAAACACAAAAACAGGAAGAATAGGAATAACAAGGAAGCAAAGGTTAATTTGAACAAATAATCACAAAATATCAAATAGAATGGTTAGAAGGAGGCTCAGCCTCCCATCGGAAGATATTAGCAAAATCACTATACCAATAAACAATGATTATGAATAGATAACAGACGAAGAAATAGATAAATGGGAATGGAAGAGTTATCATGAAATAGATGTAAAACAAAATATGGGGTATGGGAGATATATCCATAAAATAATTCAAAATAATTATAATGCCAAAATAATCTGGATAACTATGGCGTCACTGCCGCCAACTTGATTGAATGATAAACAGTAACTTACAACTTCGACCGGGCCAAACTTGGCTACAACTTGGCTCTGATACCAAAAGGGGGGTAAGTTACAGGCTAAAAGGCCGACTGAGGCTAGGGTGCGGAAGCTGTTACAAATGAAAGCCGACTGAGGCTATATATGGTTACAATGACTAAATACTGACTGAAGTATTTATGCTAAGTCACTGGATTACAAAAATTAAACTCTTGGCTGGAAGAGGAGGGAATTTTGGAGTAGCTGGTGCTCTTAAGACTGGACCTTGTTATCTCACAAAATTGAACCTACTGAAGACTGGAGATGAGGCTGCCTTAAATAGACTGGAGGGAGCCTTGGATGCTGCTGGATGATTGCTGGAATTACGGAGAGTGAATTGCTTTTACTGAGGTGAAAACCTTTTCCACCGAAAGCAACAGTAACTCTGAATGATTGTGTCTGTGAACAGTAAAACTTTCACTGTTCATGCTACAGTGCTTTGTCCCCTTGCTTTTCTAGATTCGGTCACTGTTGAAATAGTAATCTGTCGGGGAATCTGCTAAGTGTTGGTACTGCTGAAGATGCGGGTACTGTTCATATCAGTGGCTGGTGCTGATCTTGAATAGTAACCGGACTTGTGATCTTATCCTGATTTGCTTTGTCAGGATACTTTAGTCAGTATCAGGAGCATCTGATGGATATCCATCATAGGGATCCCACGGGGAATTGTTATCATTATTGTGCTCGTGATATGGGCCCGGTCGTCTTCTTCACCTAAGATCTATATATATATATATGGGTTAGGTTCAAGTTACACCTGGTGTGACTCTAAGTAATGTTACACCACTCATTATTTTTTAATAGGATGCCAATTTTAACAAATCTACTGTTGGATTACATTATCTTCGTATATTCTCCATGCTTGCAAAATTTCAAGGTGATTGAATATCAATAGCCATATCATTAATTAATTGTTTAAATTTAAGTTTTTATAATTTAAAATAATATATAAAAAATGTGTTTACGGATGAAATGGTAAATAAAATCTGAGTAGCATGAAAATTGGCATGCATGTTAAAAACATATAAAACATGTAATTCAACGGTAAGATTTTCAAAATATGAATTCAATAACAAGTTATTAGATGGTATAACATTGCTTAGAGTTACACGTACACGAAGATTGTATCAGTGTATAATGGTAATTCTTTTACTTAATTCTCATCTCATTCTCTCTTTGGAGGCCAAGCAACCACTGCCGTAGTTCCTATCCAAGTCCACCATTTCCATACTTAGAATAGCTTAGAAGCTTAACATTTGGTATCATAGTAGTTCACCCCGAAAATCAATGCTACGATCCACGAAACCCATACAAATGCTTTGGCTTTAACCTTTCCAAAGTCCATCAAGCTTGAATTTCCCAAGTTCAAGGGAGAAGAACCTGCTGCTTGAGTGTATAAAGTCAATTAATATTTCAGCTATTACAATACTCTGGAGCTTGAGAAGTTGATAATGGCTTCTTTTCACATGGAGGGAGAAGCTCTAGTGTGGTTCCAAGAAGGTGAAGAGGCATGCAAGTCTTCTAGGAAACTAAGAAACCTTTGTTCAAGCTTTGTAGGTCAGGTTTGCCATGAACAAGGTTGAGACAAACTACTAGTGTGATCTCTTATAAGAGTCAATTTAAAGCTCTATAAAACAGGATCATCAATGTAAAGGGGCTAGAGTGTTTCTATTGGTAGATGAACATTTGTGAAGGAAGGAGGCTGAAAAGCTTATAAACACATGGTTAAGTGTACACTTAATTCATATGAGAAACTAAAATCATAATATAATGATACAAACCCATAGGTAGAATTCACCCTTAAAAACCAGTTTGCAAGGGGAGGGCGTCCAAGAACTTATATACAAATGATTAAACTTATACTTAATTCATGTGAGTCACTAGGATTATAATATAATGTGGACAAATGAAAGATTTTTCCATAAAAAATTCTTTTTCAAATTCTTGATTATATGAATAAATCAAAACAAATAGGAAAACATAAGGACAAAAATTCAAGAGAAAAATCACTACAAGGCTTAAATATCTAACTCAAAGAATTAATAAACCATTATTAGAATTGAAGTATTACAGCCGAAATAGACTTCTATTTCTAGCCGCTACCTACAATAACACTTACAATATGACCTCTCACCATTCTAATCACTCTCAGACTTTCTAATAATATAGGTCACGCTACACAAATAATGTTTATGACTTTAAAGATGCGTTTAAATACCGCTTATTTTGCTAAAAACTAAAAACAATAAAAAAATAATTTTTGATTACTGTTCATAAATGAAAATTTTGTTCATTTGCCTATTTGTACCAAGGAAGTCAATACCGTACCGGAAGCTGTACCAGTTTGGCTAGCAGTACGATATATTTCAAATATCGGTTAATACTGGTGTACCGTTTCAGATTTACCGCTATTTTCTACTATTTTATACAGTATACAGAGTTAAATTTCTAATAACTCAATATATCACTTTGGCAACTTTTTATATTTTTTTGGTTGAGTTAGAGCATTTGCAGCAGTGAAGCTAAATAATTATATAGTTATTTTAACTTCACCAAAATACAAAAAATGCATGTTACAATAGTGGAGTCATAGCTAAAATTTTTAAAAATTTTATTTTAAAAATTATAATAAGTTACTAAAACAAATATTAATATATATTTTTTTACTCCTATCTCTTCTACCTTGTCAATATCTTTTTTTTATCCCTCTTTTATTTTCCTTAACTCACTACTCTCTCTCCTTTAATAATTGATATATTAAAAGCTCATAAATATTTAAAGACTAATTGATAGAATTGATAGATTGAAATACTTTTCGGACATAAAAGAAAAAAGAAAATTTAAACCTTTAAATAAATTGAAGTGATTTACGTACACTCATCCAGTCAACTACTGAAGTCTTAACTCATTAGGATTTTTTTTTTCATTCTTTTTTCACCTCCACACATCTTGTTACAGTTGTAGCTCATTAGTCTTTCATTATAATTTTATTTATTTATTTATTTTCTTTCTGTTTTTTCTCCTCCACACGTTTTGCTTTGAAGTCTTGTCACTTGCTTCTTGACAGACTCCTTTTCTACTTTCAACTTCAAGTGAGCGTATCAAAACTAAAAAGAGAGACAGGTACCCGTTGAGAAATAAAGGAAGAAGATGAAGGGGCCGTAGAAACAAAGGCCGGCGAAACAGAGGAAAAGAAGAAGAAATGCGTAGCAGAGACAAATATGAAGAAGAGGAAAAAAAAAAACCAAGGTCAAAGTGAGGAGGTGGATCTTGAAATTTGGGGGTTTTCTGAGTTTTTTTTTTTTTTTTTTTGTTTTTTTTTTCCCGGTATCTATTTTCCGGCCGAAACATGGTATTTATCCCGGTATGTTCGAAACGGCTCCGGTACAGCCGGTATTTAAACCGAAACGAAACAAGAGCATTTTTGTACCAGCCTAAGAACCGGTACGGCAAATTCTGGCGGTACCAGCCAGTACAGTACGAAATTAACTTCCTTGATTTGTACTGTTCATGTTCCATGAACAGAGCAAAAGGTGCTGGTCCAAAAAAAAAAAAAATGCAAAATGTAAAAAAACGCAATCCAAATGCCACCTAAGGACCCCTTTGATGATTTTTACATAACAACAATACGTGGATGTTGAGTGAATTCTCTTTGGCTTCAATAGCTAATCACAAACCTTTGAGATGATGTCTTTGAATATGCCTTCTATATTTTGGTAAGATGGTGATTAAAGAGAAAACTAGGGTTTTATGTTATTGTATGCCATGGGCTCTCTTTTTCCAATCAATTATAATAAGTAGACATCTCATTTTGCAACTTTAATTTAATCACGAGGGACAAAATGATCATTTCACACATTGGGGGCAAAATGTAATTTGACCTTCAAGTCATTAATCACAGTTAGTAGAAATGATATTGAGGTTTCAACTATCACAATAGTATGTTTGATGTCTTAATCGAACAATTAGATTAGAAGCTATCGCAAGATCAAGCTTTTACATCTAATGTGCATTTGCTTGGTTGAGGGTTGAGGCTGAGTTACATGAGATTTTTGTTAATTGATTTTGATTGGACACTAAAAATGACTAATTAAAATGAATTAAGTGGAAAATTGTGATTGGTTAAGTCCAGATTTTAATACGTGGCTTAATGCATTGAATCAAGATTAGTAGTCTGATAAGAGTAGAACCCTAAGTGATAATGTGATTTTTGGATAATTCTCAAGAAAAATCATCTAAAAAATCATAATTATCATTTTAGAATATTTCACACCATTAAAAAACCACAAAATCCTGTCCAAGTACAATTTTTAGCTAAAACAACCACTCCAAAACGTGCAAAACAAGCAAACGAGTCAAACTTAATTTAAGTTTGACACCCAAGTGCTGGTTGACACTTGGGTTGGTTCTCCAAGTTCCGATCGACACATGGATGGCTCCAAGTGTTGATCAGTGCTTGGAGCCCAAACTCCACCAGATTTCATCCAATTCTTGATTTTTCAACGTAATATTCAATCATTTTGAGTGTGCTAATTTCCAAAGGCTCTAGAGCCTTTCTGCGGAATAACTTATGACTCTCTCTAATGGTTAGTGTTATTATCTTTAGAGGAATTGTGGATCTAGATACCATCCTTCCTTAGTTTGGATCTAGAGTTCACAACTCAAAGTTCTCTTGATTTTAGGAAATGAATTATAGTTTGGTGACTTTGGTCTTCCAAGTTCACAACTCAAAATTAGCTTCTACCCAATTCTTAGAAACTAATTTTTAACATTGTAGGAAATGGATTTTTTGCATTGTTGAAAGCAAAATCACTTTTCAAAACCAAAACTGTTTTCACATCAAAAGTGTTTTTAAAATCAATTCAGATGAATCAGATCTAGAAATGGATTTTAATTCCAAATTCACTTTAGACCTAAAAATCTAATAATTTAAGTTCAATGTCAATGTGATTGCATGCTTTGTATGATTGTTGATGTGTAATTAGCCACAATAAGTCTAGAAGATTGGTTTTTGCAGGGTAAAGTGGGTACCAAATACTTTTCCACTTTGTAACTTAGTCCCCGAATCTAGATCTTGGGCTCTTGATTAGTGCATTATTTAATGTAATTTTTACTTTGGTAAAATATAACTAGGACACAAAGTCTAGTACTTTCTTTAGAATGTAACTGAGACTCAAAGCCTTGTAATTTCTAGGCTAAAATGCAAATTGCATTATTTAAGTTTGATTGAAATTCATTTCAGTGCAAACTTTATTTAAGTTTAATTGAGTCCTTTAAGTTTTAAAATTATTCAATTAGGCATCCAGTCCAATTTTGTTAAAATATTGCCATTAAAGGAGTATTTTTCTTACATAAAAATATCTATAAAATTAATGAAAATATTTTATAGATATTTTATATGAGAATTTTTTTCCAAAAAATATTTTTTCATTAGTTAATTGCATACTTAGTGGCAAATTTTTAATGGAATCGAATGAAATGCTTGAATTGAATAAGTTTTAATTTTAAAGGAATTAATTGAACAAAAGTAAAGTTAAAGGATTGAAATAAACTTCCCTCAACTTAGAGAGTGTAATTTGCTTTTCTTTTTCTTTTAGAATATAAAAAATGTACATGATTATGTGTTTATGCTTGTGTGCGCTAGTTCAAGAAAAGCAGCTTGGATTTTGGGTTGTTGATTTGCTTTGACTGTCCTTGTTTTTTTGTAGTAAAATAGACTAGCCATCAAAATCCTCCTAAAGTTTTTACGGCAGCTATTTATTTGTTGTTTTGTTGTTAGACAGCTACATTTTTTTTAATGAATTAATTTTACAGTTACATTTATTGTTTTTTTTTTTGAGGGGGCAGTTACATTTATTGTTAAATGAATGGATTGTGTAACATTATTAATAATTTAATCAAATAATTCTAAAGTCATATTTTTTTTACAACGGTTAAAGTGATGAGTTGTAAATAATAGACAGTAAAATGATAGGAGTGGCGGATGAGAATCAATAACAATTTGACAACTTGAAATTTGTTGTGAAATTTTTATGTGTATCCATTGGTCTAATAATACTTAGATATAAATAGTTACACTATAACTATGTTTGTTTCAACAATAAAATTTTCTAGAAAGTGTATCATTTCTCAAAAATCATTTTCTGGAAAACTATTTCATCTTTCCATGTTTGTTAGTTACCTTGAAAATAAAATGAAAAACATTTTCTGGAGACATAGTATTGTTTTTCAAAAACTTTTAATGGATAACAACCTCTTAAAAATAAGTTAGATATTTAATAGGATTTTTTGTTAACTAAATATAGTTTTCTTTTAACCTATTTTTTATGTACTGCCAAACACAGAAAAACACAAAAAGATTCTTCACATAAAAAAATTTATTCCCTTACTCTTTTATTTGTTCACTTAAAGTACGGTACGGTAGGGAGTATTTGATACAATATCAAAAAGTGGTTTAGACTGGACTAAATCACATGTTTCTACCGTTAGGGACATTTTGACAAATCGGACAAGTGTAAGGGATCAAAATGATAATTAGCCATTTTTAATTATACAACAAACATATTTCATTAAGGAAATAAAAAAGGATAAAAAAGGCCTACCAAGAAAAAACCATAGAAGTTTATAAAAAAGAGAACATTAGATGCCTTGCCGGCAGTAACAAGGAGGGCCGCGGAAGCCTTAGCTCCGAAAAACCTTTGGCTACATTGAAAAACTTTGAAGTTGGTAGTAAAGCAAGAAACTAAGCCAAAAAGGCTGACTTATACAGTTATACCCATAACCAAACCACTAGGAGTACTCTAGGACAACTAGCAGGCCATATTGTATCCCATCATCTTAAGCTAAATTAACCATTGTGTTTGCCAGTTTATTTCCTTCTCTGAAAGGGTGTGACTCCACATCTTCAGAGAAGAAATCATTAAGTATTCTCAGAGTATGATAATGTAGTGTTTTATTTTTTAATATTTATGATGGATCTTACAATTTTTATTTTCATGATATAATCCTACATAAATATGAGAGCAAAGAGCATTGCATTTGAACTTCAAATTTACCTAGTAATTTTTTGAGGCCCATAGCTTGTGAGTGCTATTTTATAATCTTCAGGGTGTCAATGAAAGCTTTTCCCCCTCCAATGTCACTGGCGGAGAGAAAATTGAGAAAATCTCCGAAACTACTTTCTTTGTACCTCTTTGGATGTTGTTCATCCACAAGCTCTTCGGCTGTACCCATCTTCTCATCCAAGCCCAAACTCATTAGGCTAGCAATGGAGATTCTAGTCCTCTCACAATTGAGTATAGCCCTATGTACCACACTCTTGTACAAGCCATTGCTTAGTACCTCAAGATGGTCACCCACATGAACCTGTAAAGCCCCAGGAAGCTTCGGGACTATACCCCATTTTCCTTCCTCCATATCCATGATTTCAAGGCCTGGTGAGCTCTGAAGAACAATGGTTAAGCAGCTGTAGTCCGAATGTGGAGGCAACCCTAGTGCAACATTTGGATTTGGGCACGGTGGGTAGCAATTGACTGCCATGACTTGCATTCCTTCATTCATTTTGTCACTTGAATATGCTGAACCTAAGCCCAGGCTCTCTGTGATTGCACCCATTAGTTCTAAGCCTAATTTCCTCACCTCCGAACAATAGTTTCCCATCTTTTCCCTGAAAATGATACGCATTTTTCAGCCAAAAATTATGAAACCACAAGCAATCCAAATATAAACATATGTTAATCTTAAAAAAAAAAAAAAAAAATTTGAACAATGTATATCGGGGACAAAAATCAAACACATTATATATATATATATATGGAGATTATCTTATTTTACTTGTCCACTACCAGTGTTACGTGTATTATGTGTGAGTTTGGATAGCAAATGCAGAGCTGCGTTTGCGTTTTTCCCCGAGTCCCGTGCATTGTTCATGGGATCCACAATACGGAAAAATGCAAATGTCACTTTAAAACTAGGCCCGACGATACTATTCGCACATTTAAAAATTATTTTACTATAGTATTTTAGTAATAAGTTTTCAGTCTTCAGCAATAAGCGATATCCAAATAGATCCTATATATGATTTACCACGACCATATGGCATAGACTTGTGACCCTTGGAATCATTTGTGTTTGACATTAAATATATAAGAGCATTCACATCTAAACTGCTATATGTCAAATGTAGATATATTGCCTTGGTGTATGTGCCCCACTGTCCTGTTGCCTTAAAATGTATGGACATTCGTTAAAAAGCCTTTCAAGTATGCGTTTAGATGATTCTACCATTTATCCTTAAAAAAAAAAAAAAAAAAAGTGTGCATTTAGATGTAAGTTATTGTTGAAAGTTGATTAATGTATAATTATATTTGAAAAATATGGCATTTTAAAAAACAATTTTTTTTTACTGAGTATTAAAAAGTTAAAAGTTAATTAAAGTAGTTAAGGGTTTCTAAGCTAAATTAATATTTTTTAGCATTTTTAATGAAGATATTCATGGTTTATATATCTTCTTTTTTGTTGGTGTGTAATTATTAAATTATAAAATAAAAATTTTAATTAAAATATAATAATATCGAAATGTGAGATTTTAAAAAGTTATATCTAAATAATAAGTTATATATTATTAAAAAATTAAGAGAAAAAGGCAGAACACGACTTAACATTTTTTTCCTGTTTTATATTTTATTTAGCTATATTTAGAAAATTAAAATAGATTTTTTTCTCAATTGAAAAATTCCAATTGAGAAAAAAAGTTATACTTATTATTATTAGAATTAAGTGTCAGGCCTTATGCTTATGTCATGTCAATTGCGAATATACAAAAGGCGGCATTATAATGTATAATGTAAACTATGATGATATTTAGTTGGGACTAACATTGAGTGATTAAAGGACAAAACAATTTTCGTCATTCAAAATTTCAAATTCCAAGGCAAGAACATGCTCATATGGTGGTAGCTAGCATGAGAAAATACCTGTAATAAGGTGGATTAACTGGCCAAGAATGAATCCAATCGTCCAAGGGATGTGCATAATGTTTAAGAAAGACCCTCCAAAACTGGATATTGTCAATCCCATCCTTAATGCTTGTTGCATACCTAACAGGCTTGTGTACATCGTTAGACATCAACTTCATCTTCTCCGGGGTTGGCAAGTTGAAGAAACCGAATGCTGAAGATAGAGCTCCATCCATCAACGATTGGCTGATTCCATGATTGATTATCTGGTACACGTCCAGAGAAGGAAGAACTCTCAAATATCATTATAGCATATGATAAAAATCAAACTATATATTATATTTAATTTGTTAAAAAATTATTAATGAAAAACAACACAAATTTGGATTTTGAGAAAAGGACAGAATGCAATATTAATGAAGCCACCAGCGCTGCTCTTTTACTTGCCTTTATTTACATCTTAAATAAAAACGAGAAAATTCTAATATTAGAATATTGGTTTTTTTTTTTTGAGAAGATAAAATATTGGTTAAATGAAGCAAATTTGCAATTTTTTTTTTATCAATTCAAACTTTTAGATAATTTAGTCTTGACCCACACCCGAGGATGAGTATTAGAATATTGCTTAAGTAATTAATTTAAACATTTCTTATTAGTTTAAATTTCAATATGTAATTTATCATTTTTTTTTTATATTTTAGTCATTCAAAGATATCAACATTAGCTAAATGTGATATGTTAAAAATACACACAAGTAATTTACCAAAAAGATATATATGTGTCTGTGTGTGTGTGCACGTGTGGAGAGAGAGAGAGAGAGAGAGAGAGATGATATAAAATGCCAACTATATGATTTTTTTTTTCTGGTAAATTGCAAATCACACTTCTAAAGTTTGGAAGTTTTTAAATTTTACACCTGAAATTTCAGAATTTGAATTTTACTCTTTGAAGTTTGAGAGTATTTGGATTTTATACCGTGACGTTTCAGAATTTTGAATTTACCACCTAAATTATAGGAGTATTTGGATTTTATTCTTCAAAGTTTGGGTCAATATGTAATTTATCATTTTTTTTTTAATATTTTAGTCAATCAAAGATATCAACATTAGCTAAATGTGATATGTTAAAAATACACACAAGTAATTTACCAAAAAGATATATGTGTGTGTGTGTGTGTGCACATGTGGAGAGAGAGAGAGAGAGAGAGATGATATAAAATGCCAATTATATGATTTTTTTCGAGTAAATTGCAAATCACATTTCTAAAGTTTGGAAGTGTTTAGATTTTACACCCGAAATTTCAGAATTTGAATTTTACCCTTTGAAGTTTAAGAGCATTTGGATTTTATACCCTGACGTTTTAGAATTTTGAATTTACCACCTAAATTATAGGAGTGTTTGGATTTTATTCTTCAAAGTTTGGGGGTGTTTGGATTTTATACTTTGAAATTTCAAAATTTTGGAGTGTTAAATCCAAACACCCTTAAACTTTAAGAGGTAAAATTTAAATTCTGTAATATTAGGGTGTAAAATCCAAATATCCCAAACTTCAGGGGGGTAAAATCTAAATTCTAAAACTTCATGGTATAAAATTCAAACACTCTCATACTTTAGAGGTGTAATTTGTAATTTACTATTTTTTTTTTAATGAGTAATGTGTTCTATATGATTAAGGGAAATGTTAATGGATGCCGTAAGAGTATTAATTTAGGATTTTTTTTTAAAAAAAAAATTTATGTAGAAAATGAAAAAAAAGAAATTGATTTTTTTGATAATTTTTTTTATATCCCTTATAAAAGTGGTTATCAAAACTTTCTTAAAATTATCAATTAACAATAAATTCGGTAAGGGCACCGGATCATATGATTAATTCCAGAATTTTGACATGTGAAGCATGCAATTTTTAAATGTGAAGCATGTAATATTAATATCATATTATGATAAACTTTATGTTATCTCTTAGTATTACTCTAAAAATTAACAATAAGTTCTTAATCATTAATCAGTCTCTTTTTTTCGTTAATTTTATGTGCAGAAGAAGCTGGTGCGCGCACTAGGTTATTCGAAAGCATGATATATACCTGAAAGAAACCCATACGGTGGCAAGCATTTTTAATGTTTTGTATGACAAGGGAGCGTTGTGCTGAGCCGTGTCTCAACCCAGACAAGTCAACAACAGGCACTTTGGCTGTCTCAGGATGCAAATTTGGATCATAAGAGGTTGGAATCACATAACTCTCAGGTACATGGGACAAACCCCTCTCTTGTGCACTCTTTCCTGTGGAGAATGAGCTAGAACTCTCATCATTCCCCATGTTGGACCCGTGACTAAACTCCATTCTTGAAAGGGAAATAGATATATAGGAAAGAACACCTGCTATTAATTTGTACTTAAGCTTGAGAATGTTATAGTTAGCCACAAAATGAAGTAGGGGGTTAGAGACCTTTATATGGAGATTTAGAGAACTTTTTGTCAAAATAATACTTTAAGATACTCTAGATATTTGGATGTTATTATCTACTCGATCTGGATGTGGACTTGAGTTTCAAAGTCAAAGGAACAAGCTTTTCATGAAAATATGTGCTCCTATGTGATCAGCAAGTAGCAACATTGAATATAATTGCTGCTGTGAGTCTGTGACTACTATAATGAAAATCAAATTCACATGTACGTTCAGAAAGCAAAAGATATTCCTTAGAAATATCTTTCTACAAAGTAACATGTATGGTTGTATTAACGGGCACCGTGCGGTGGCGGTTAAGCACAAATTTTTTATACTTTTTTCTGACACAAGTCCGGTCTTTTTATCAATTTAGGTCCATTTTTCACTTCTGTAGTATTGTTTGAGATTTTTTTTTTTTACTTTTTCACACAAATTTTTTTTTAATCTTTTATGCACTTAGTGCTGGTTAACATTCTCCATATATATATATATATATATATAGCCTGCATTCAATCTTATCTGTGCAACAATGTGGAAGAAAGCTAGCAAGTATGTACAAGAAATTAAGATGAAACTTTTCCCAGAAAATGACGAGCTATATATATACATGCTATTCTTGGGTGTTGAGTTATACGACTTTAGGCACCAAGAACAGAAATACAACTCTATCTTCACGTAGTACACATTGTCTTGTAGTGCTGGTGGGTAGTGAGTATGACATTATGTTACACTGAACTGGTTGGTTCTACAATTAGTTACGTAGTGAGTCAGGGAATTAGGGGGTTTACGTGTTGAGCCTAGGTTACTCCACTCCACTGCAACACTTACATTACACACACGTATATTGGTTTATCCAGAAAAAGAATACTATACAAGGTTGCAAAATAGGTGGTCAGGTCTGGCGCTGTTCTTTCTGTTGAGCACAAAATCCCTGGATACCACTCGAATGTTTGTTTCCAGCCAAAACAGGTCGGCTATGTTCATTTTGCACTTAATTAATTAAAGCACTGATATTTCAATCCAGAGCAGTACTGA
This sequence comes from Castanea crenata, assembly GCA_020976635.1. Lineage (NCBI taxonomy): Eukaryota > Viridiplantae > Streptophyta > Magnoliopsida > Fagales > Fagaceae > Castanea > Castanea crenata. The sequence goes on along the minus strand of JAGHPS010000030.1, from coordinate 3,790,463 downwards.
TCTATTCAGTCTTTTTGTTTTATTTGGACTCGAATAGATAAAAATAGTTGCATTTCTATTAATAACTTTAATGGTGACTGGAATTTAATTTAAAAATAAAATTTGGTTGTTGAAAGTTCGGATATGTGCTAAAACACAAGAGCTGTTTAAACTCCCAAATTAAAAATTACGGCTCGGTTAATTTTACTCTAACTTAACTAACTGCAGAATAGAGTAAATTAATGGGAGCGAACAAATAATAAAACTACTCTAAGCTATATTCATTAGATATCAACAACAAAATGAAAGTTAAAAGAGTAGGAAAGAGGGATGCAAACACAAGATAATACAGAGATGTGTTATCGAAGAGGAAACTAAGAACTCGGCAAAAAACCTCTCCGCTGCCCTCCAAGCGGTAAATTGATTCACTAGACAATAAGTTGGGATACATGAATAGCAAGAAATTCTCTAAGCCTAATCTACCCAATGCACCTAAGCCCTCCAAGTCTTGTCTAGCTTTTAGGATCCCGCAATTTAGCCCTATTACATTTGTCAACGCTTGGCTCATTCCAATGCTTCTTAGCAACACAAAAACTCCACTTTACACTCAAAATGGGTGTAGTAAGTGTTTGGGTTATTAACTTTTCAAGGATATGGATATGGAAAGGTAAGAGTTTGAGGAAAATCACAAAAGATTATATAGAGGATTGTGGGTATAACAATCTTTAACTCTCAAGTGTATATGCTAAGATTTTCTTTTTGAAAAGCACTCAGTCCAATATGTGGGTAATGAGGGTATATATAGTGTGGGTGAAGACATGATGTAGCAAATATGCCAAAATAGCAAAACAGAACGTTTCGTGGGTATTTCGCGGGAAGGCCTTACTCGCGAAAACCAACTGTCATGACTCTTCGCATTCCAGTCATGTGCTCTGCACGAGGCTCACTTTGCGGGAAGGCTTCTCGCGAAATCCACTTTGTCTTCAATAGGCGCTTGAGTCTTCACACTCTCTCTGCACACACAACCCATACAATGAAATCTCACATAAAATATAGGGTAAACATGATTGAATATAATTACAATAAAATTTGGTACGGAATTAAAGCCAACACAAAATAGTTGTAAATAACAACTTTTACCGTTGTAAATTACATGTCCTTCTATTAAAAAGTAATTTATATTCCTTTTTTAAAAATCATTTTCTTATTTTTACTCTTCTTCAACCATAATCCTAATGTGGTATCTTCCAAATTAGGATCATTTATTAAAATAAAGTAATTTGGCTCTATGTTAAATACAAATTATATGTATTCATTGTCCGATACCATTTTTTTTTTTTCAAATTTCTAACTTTCATAGCATAATTATGCACATACTAGGTGATTTTTTCAAAAAAGAAAATAGATAAACTACTAAATTCAAAAGAATTTGTAGCATGAAGAACTAGTGAGTTTAATACTATAGATATCATTGGAGAAGATAAATCATCTACTAATATTCTTTTTCTTTTCTTTTCTTTCGCTAAGTAAAGATATTTATTGCAAGTTAGCAGCAAGGGAGGTATAGGGACCTTGCCATCTTACTTTGCACACAAAGAAGATCTAGAGAAGTGGAGGGGTCAAAACCCCTAAGAGCTAAAACTTAGGACTAAAGGAGAGAACCGAATAATACTATATAGTTAAGTGAGTTGACCAGGATAGGGTACATTATATATACCATGTTTGGTTGTAAGATTTTATCAAATTTAGGTAAGCTATTTTCAACTTTTAAAGGGAAAAAAATGCCTTGAGAAAGTCTCAATTTATCACATTTGCCTTTATTGCTCTATAATTATTGTTGATTTCACACTTATAGCTTGTTTGGATGGACGAGAAGTAGAATAAAGAGAGGGAGAATAAGTTAAATTACTTTATTTGGATTTTTTCAAAGGAAGAAGGGGAGGGATTTGGAGGGGTTCTAATTACTTCTATTCTCTCATTTTTAATTCCCCCAAATTTGAGAGATTTGAAGGGAGAGTAGAGCATAAAAATGCTTGACCAAATGAATTACTAAATTTACCCTAACCATATTAACAAAATTACAAATTATGAAAAGACTAATTATTCCCCTCTGCCATACTTAATTATAAAAACATCCAAACAAGGTGTTAATGTACAAGACAAGGTGATTTCCACCTATAATCTCAGGAACACACATTAGATTAGAGATTGTTGGTTAAATGAATTCTTGATGTGATATGAGGAGTCAATTTTATGTTGTGATAATATGATTATGAGGTCTCTTATACAACCATCAAAGGCTTTACCAGTTGATTGGTGTCTTGGTCTAATGATAAAGAGCTATCATCAGGAGCAGATGTCATAAATTGAAACTCTCTCTAAAAAAAAAAAAATGATTATGAGGTAGCAAATCCAGGTCTTGAGCCCATTATGTGAAGTAATAACATTTAGGCTTTAAGCCCATTATGTGAATTAATGATATTAGGGCTTTGAGACCATTTAATGAAGAAGTAAGATTTTGGTTTTGAACTGATTCCATGACGTGAGGAAATGGTAGGTCATGATTCCACTTTATGATGCAGACAAAATAGAGACTCAATGCCCAATCTAGGAAGCCCTTACATAGGCTCTAATTATTTCATTGTAAAATGTTTTCCAGAAAACATTTTCAACATTTTGGGTGTTTTTTTTTTTTTTTGTTATAAAATCTTGGTCAAATTGAAAATATTTTTGATTGACCAAAGTAAAACATTTTTCAACTCTTTCCCCTTCTCTTTTTCTCACACATAGAGGATGACAACGATGGGACATGGGGCCATCGATGCGGTGGCTTGAGGCAAGTGGTGGTTGCCAATTGTGAAGGATTCGTTTTTTCAATATGTTTAGTGATCAATGCTAGGGTTCATTAAGGTGCGAAGGCTTGGCAGACAACGTTGGGGCAAGTGGTGGTCATTAGTACTCATATTCTTGGATGTTTTCTAGTTCTGTAATGGGTTTTAGTTTTTGGATATATAGGTTTTGTAATGAAGAAAGTTTCCACATTTTACGTTGCATGAAACACCGTAAAAATTATTTTCAAAGCATTTTCAAGAATGTAACCAAACACAAAAAAAGAAAAGAAAATATTTTTGATAAAATATATTTTACAACAAAACAAATGGAACCATAATGATTACTATAAAATCAGGAGTGTAGCCAAAAAAATTTGCTTGGGGGGGCGAATTGTAGTATTGATATATTAACCATAGTTCATATTGAATACAAAATTATTAACTTTGATATATTGTTATATTCTTAAATATTAATGAACATACAAAAATTATATAGTTTAGTAAAGACAAATACAAAAAAAAAAAAAAAAAAAAAAAATCCAATAAAAATACATTTTGCATCAAATTATGCCTAATGATCTTTAATGGAACAAAGATAGCAATACAAAAAGTAAACAACAAAATCTTAAATGCCCATATGCATATCAACATACACACACACATAGTGGCAAAAGAAAGAAAGAAAAATAATACTAATGGTAAAATAATAATAATGATTGATTACAGAGAGAGAGAAGAAAATGCACTTACATATTCACTTCTTTAAAGAGTCAAGAAGATGATTTTGCACTAGGACAAACAATTGATTAATAGTTTTGGTTGGGATAGGAGTTTTTGTGTTGAAAAGAAAGAAAATGGCGCAATGGGTTAGCACTAGCAAATACAACAAAGCTCCATAGGTTCCTAAAGATGAAATTTTTTTTTTTTGAAATTATGTTAGGAAATGGGTTGTCAATGATGCTAGAGAGTGAGTTATAATCCATTATAGTTACAAATTTTTTGGACAATTAAGAAGATCAACTGTTAGTCATTATACTTTGGACTAACTATAAATCTTAGGAATAATTGGGGTGGACTAGTAATAAAGTTTTGGACAATTGAGGAGGCCAACTAGAAATCTTAGAAATAATTTTGGGGGGGGGGGGGGGGGGGGGGGGGTGGTTCTATTTTTTTGGGGGGGCTATATCCTATTACTAGTATAGTTGTAGGAGGAAAAAAAATTGGGGGGGCCATGGCCCCCCAAGGAGCAATGTAGCTCCGTTCCTGTATAGAATAATTATGTAATGTAGAGAAGATGTGGGTCTTGAGCCCAATTCATGAAGTAAAATACGTTGGTTGTAAGCCCATCCTGTTAGGCATGAGAAATATTGAGAGAATGCCCAATCAATGTGGTCGAATATTGGGTTTTTTTTTTTTTTCCTTAAAGATATTTAACGCAAGACTCCTTATTGTTTGATTGTATAAAATGTAGTTATGACACAATTTGTGCAATAAAATTGTGCCATATGACCTAAGGAAAAATGTAACCTTTAACAAAGTTAATACCTAACACGGTCATTTGAAAGAAAGAAAAAAGAAAAGAAAAAAAAAGAAGTATGTCCAAACCCTACAACTTTTGCTATGCTAATAGAGATGAACATGTAATATAATGTTTCTTCAACTCCAGAATACTGAGGAAAGTTGTATCAATAATTATGATACTTCAAATTGATTGGATATTAAATTGAATTAGATATGTGTGCAAAGTCCAGACTGGACACATTGGGTCAATGTTGGCTTTATAAATAATGACAAGGTGTCTCAATTGTAACTGGTAGACTTTAGTCTTTTTGGAGTATAGCGCATATATGATTAGTATTTACTCATATCAAACTAATGGTCTATTTGGATTGAGGGAAAGTAGAGTAGAGTAGAGTAGAATAAATTTGACCCAAAATTAGTCTATTTTTAGCCAACCTACTCTATTCCCCTTCACTTCTCCTTCTTTCCCCCTCCATCCAAAACAATCCCAAATCAATAACAACTAATCTCAATTGCGACTATAATAACTTTTTGGGTATTCATACTAACATGCCTTATTTGTAATTCTGCCAATCATTGAAGTGCATAGGAAAGTAGTTTCCAAATGAAAATTGTAACTTTACAATGCAGTTTCATTTTCAATAGACTTAACCACACTTTGGCATCCTCACCATTGGTGTGGGATTAACAACATGAGATCTTTGGAGTTTCATATAAAAGTCAATAGGCCCTCCATGTCTCAATCAAATCTTTCTATATTCTAGACTACTCTTATGAGTGTCTAGAAAGTTAACTAGTATGGGCAAGTATATACGCAAGAGCATAGGTAGAAAATTTTACTTGGGGGCTGAATTGTAGTATTGATATATTAACCATAGCTCATATTGAATACAAAATAATTATTAACTTTGATATATTGTTATATTCTTAACTATTAATGAACATACAAAAATTATATAGTTTAGTATAGAAAAATACAATATATATATATATATATATATATATATCCAATAAAAGAACATTTTGCATCAAAATTATGCTTAATGATCTTTAATGGAATAAAGATAGCAATAGAAAAAAAAAAAAAGAGTGAACAACAAAATCTTAAATACCCATATGCATATCAACACACACACACACAGTGACAGAAGAAAAGAAAAAAAAATACTAATGGTAAAATAATAATAATGATTGATAAAAGAGAGAGAGAAGAAAATGCACTTACATATTCATTTCTTTAAAGGGTCAAGAAGATGATGTTGCACCATAACAAAATATGGATTAATAGTTTTCGTTGAGATAAGAGTTTTTGCGTTGAGAAGAAAGAAAATGGGGCAATGGACTGGCACTAGCAACTACAACAAAGCTCCATAGGTATCTAAAGAAGACAAAAAAACAAAAATTGAAATTATGTTAGGAAATAGGTTGTCAATGATGCTAGAGAGTGAGCTATTATCCATTATAATTACAAAATTTTTGGACAATTGAGAAAATCAACTATTAGTCATTATCCTTAGGACTAACTATAAATTTTAGGAATAATTGGGGTGGACCGGTAATAAAGTTTTGGACAATTGAGGATGCCAAGTAGAAATTCATTGGACTAACTAGAAATCTTAGAAATAATTTGGGGGGGGGGGGGGGTTTCTAATTTTTTGGGAAGGCTATATCCTATTACTAGTATAGTTGCAGGAGGGAAAAACAAATTTGGGGGGACCAAGGAGCAGTGTAGCTCTGCCCTGTATACACAGCTCCACTCTTGCATGCGTCGCCTCCAATTGCATCCAATTTTGAATTGGAATTTGAATGCAACCCGAGCTCAAACAAAACCAAAATTTCTATGCTTTGCCATATTAATGGTATTATGGTAGGATAGTTACTCAATGTATAAAGCATGTTAACACAAGCAATAAGCATAGTTTATGAGGCATCCATAACAAACCTAATTGATTTATTGTATTTTTTTATTTTGGATATCTGTGGTGCAATTTTTGTGTACCATATGCTATATAATTATGGACAAAGTTTGGATCCAAACCTATTTGGACTTATTTTCTCTCTAACCCATTACGTGGCAAATTATAAGATTATTAATGTATATTATTGAAATAAGTTACATGATTTATAAAAAGTTATGTAAAAACTGATTGATGTTTTGGTTTGATAATAAATAGTTATTATCAGGAACGGACAACATAGATTGAAACTATCTAAAAAAAGAAGAAGTTACATGACTAAAACTACACATGAATAGCCTCTTCAATTGTCACATAGTTGTTTAGGGCAAGATAGCAAACTTTCTTTGGTAATTATTAGTATAAATAGCCATTAATAGGGTAGCAGGAGCTTTAATTCAAATCAAATGCTTTTTAGGACACTTTTTTTTTTTTTTTGGAAACAAGATTGCTCAGCTTTTTATTATTGAAGGTTGGATAAATCAACTTAGAGTACATGAGAAACTTGTGGTGGAACATCCTCCATCTACACAACAAAATTTGAGATATGTAATGCATATCGAGCTAAATTGTGAGCTACCTTAATACCTTTATTATTATTATTATTATTTTTTTAGGACCCTTAACCAACTCAAATAGCCAACTAAGCTGATCCCATGGAATTTATTATAATTTTAGCTGGCCAGAGTCAAACCCGTTGCCTTTGGGTTTAAACAAAATATGCATGAAATTAGATGGTTAAATCTAACCAAATAATTCAAAGAAAAAGAGGGGAAAGAGGGTGATCTATAAATTACCATCTAAGTTAGGTGATTCAACCATCTAAATCATTTCAACTACATTTTGGTCTTATCGATCTTCGGCTAGCCTTTTTGTTTTGTTTTGTTTGTTTGTATTTTGCTTTGTTTTCTCTATTTCTTGTACAATGAGGATATGCAAATTGATGAAGGGTCCGGAGGTGAGAGGTGTTGAACTACATAGTCCTACCAAGGACCAACGAACTTTAATTCAACTACCCCCCAACAACTTTAGTTTCAAAATTGGGTTAATCTTCAATTGGACTGCATCTCTCAATCTTCTACGAAAAACCATAGCATCAAGATATAATAGTACTTCAAAAGTGGAAAGCCAATAAAACTTTCAAAAATTGTAAGTCACTAGTCACCATATAATTTTGCAATAATATTTTCTTAAAATTTTGTTATTTGTGTAACAATTAACATTGTTAAACTACTTTCCTAAAAAGAAAAACAACTGGTCCGACAACTTTAGTTTCAAAATTGGGTTAATCTTCCATTGGACCGCATCTCTCAATCTTCTACGAAAAACCATAGCATCAAGAATTCAATATATCATTATACGTGGAAAGCCAATAAAACTTTCAACATTTTAAGTCACTAGTCACCATATCATTTTTTGCAATAAGATTTTCTTAAAATTTTGTTATTTGTGTAACAACGTTGTTAAACTACTTGCTTAAAAAGAAAAACAACTGGTTCGTTGACTAGACTTGGTTTGAGTCCAGTAAATTCAGTGCATTAAACTTGTTGAGACGATGATATATGGTTAAAAAATGACACATGTCACTATTGTGACAAGTCTAGAGCAACAAAAAACTAAATCCAAGTTTTGCCCTAGTGACTTGAATATTTTGAATCTTTGATTATTTGGTGTAGAGAAACAGCAAAAGAAATTCATGAATACAGAGTTTTACTTGATTCCATTTGGGAACTATGTAAGCTTTCTTTTTTTATTTTGGGTAAAAAAATTATTTTCTTTTTATATATACCTATTAAAATTCCATCAACAATTGTTTTTCCCTTCTTATTTCTACGAAAAACCTTGCATACAATATAATAAAAAGACTAGAAGTCAGAGGAAAGACAGAGCATGCTGTCCTCTTCGCGTAATTAAATAGAGAAGATAATACGCAACAAGCAATTAACATTAATAATAGTCATCTACAAGGACAAGTCAGTCTCAAATCCTAAGTTAGGTCATCCATAATCAACTCTTCACATATAAATATATATATATATATATCTCAGAGTTGTGTGCTCAACTCGTTCCCTCATATCGAAACAAAGTTTATCGGATTTACAGGAAGCAGATACTTTCAGTCTCTGTATCTTATATAATTTTCAGTTTCTATACCTCATATTTCATCCAAATTTTCATCCATGGCGAAGCGGCTTCCGGTCTATGTTCTTGTCATCCTTAGCTTGGCATTAACATGCACTGCTACGACGTATACCGTGGGGGATAGTGCTGGCTGGGACATAAGCACTGATCTTCAAACTTGGGAGAAGAATAAGACATTTGACGTTGGTGATGTTCTAAGTACGTATTCTTTTTTCGTTTTTACCTTTTCTTCTTATAATAGTTTTGTAATTTTTGCTCTTTCTTGTTTGAAAATGAAAGGGAGGGAGGTGAAGAGTCGAAAAGCAATTTCATTTTTATTATATAACATATAAATATATTTATAGTATATATAATCTCAGAAAGCCCTCTTTTTCAACCATTTATCACAGGGTCATGACTTCTTTTTTTAATTAGGAGTATATATATATTTTCTTAGATATTGATTAAATTCATGATTCAGTGTACCATTTATGTGATGGAATGGAAGGGAATATTATTTCAGTATTATTGAATAATTTTCCAAGAAGAAGTTAATGAATGCATTCTAAAATTAAGGTTTTGTTTAAATTTTTTAAAAATTATTGAATTAATCAATTTTGTACTACTAGCTATCTTTATAAATAGTTATTAGTAGATTTTATAATTAAGTGGTACCTCTCCACTTTTAGTAAATGGAGATCTTAAATATATAACCATTTGATAGAAACAAAAAGTTCTTGTAAGATAATTGAAAATTAACACGTACGGAAATTATACTACATATATTATATAACCCTTCAATAAGCTCGTGTAGAAACACCTTACTTCTTTTTATTTATTTATTTCTATGAGTTACATGCATGTAGGAACATCTTAACTCAACAAGTAAAAAGATATAATTTCTTCATTGGAATTTTCCCTAAGAATATATTCATGCCAACACAGATGTAGATGACAATTTTGCTTATTTTATTTTATTTTTGCAGTTTTTCAATTTTCTTCATCTAATAGTCTAGAGGAAGTGACACAAGAAAATTTCAACACATGCAACACCACCAATGTATTGAAAGCCTATACAAACGGGAACACAACAATCACATTGACAAAACCAGGTCCAATGTATTTCATATCTGGTAACAAGTTATATTGCCTTGGAGGGCAGAAGCTCCAAGTGAATGTAGAAAACAATCAAGCATATTCTCCAGCCATTGCACCTGAGGCAGCATCTGGGTCTAATCTTCCACAGCCTTCTTCAAAGAGCAACCTTCCTACTTCAAGTGGGGTTATGCTTATGCATGGTGGATGGGGTGCTTTTATGTCTGTTTCACTAGGTTTTATAATGGCTATTGTGTCAAGTTAGCTGGTCTAAGTTTGTTTTTTATGTTCAGAAACATATGTACTTCTTTTTTCATTTCATCATTTCAAATTTGTTTTTGATTTATTTGACATGTACTAAATTTTAAGGGTGAGGTTTGGATCCAGTGTCCAGTTGCACTGGACCCATTGAGATAATACTACGTGTTCACTTTTGGACACGTGTCATCATCCAACAGGTCAGTGCACTGGATCTAAGTCTCACCCAAATTTTAAAGTTTTAAGTGATTAATTGATTACAATGTAATGAGGAATTTTTAAAAATTACATTTTGGGCACATTTAATGATAATTTCTTTTGTATACTTGTAATTAATGTTGTATATGTATGTTATATTATCCATAAATCTTCTCGATATGATGCTCAGGCCACAAGGTATTCAGGCACTTGTGGAGGGTCTAAAATCTAAATGTTTCTATACGTGGAAAACCAAAAAAATCATCTTTGAAAATGCCCTATCAATCACTCTTGCGATTGAGATGAACAAAAATTATTAAGAATTTAACTCTAGAACCTATGGGATGCAAAAAATAGAGAGAAAAAAAAAACAATCGCATTGCACAAGATATACATAATTCCACCATCTGCCTACAATCACAATCACAAGACCATGTCTCCTTGGTTACCCCAAGGCCTCTTAAAGATTTTGGGACTGCTCCAATAGTTCCCAAGTATTCCAACACCAAAGAACAACAAAGAACTTTTAAGGATTTTATGTATGTCTAATTGGAGAGGGTTGCTCTAGGCTAAAGGGTTGCTCTCTAGCTCTTTAATACGGGAATTCAACGTTGAATCTCTTGGGTTAGAGGTACATATGAGAGGGCTTGATTCGATGAGTACTACGGAGAAAAGTGTAACGAAATTCTCTCAAGTTTTGGCAATCTTCTTTGATTGAAAGAGAGGCAAGATTACCGGTTCTAACTATTTTTCAAAAAATACCAACTCGCCTGTCATTTCGTTTGACACTAGAAATCTCACTCAACCAAGATTCTTCCCATACTCTAGCACTTTGACCTCTCGAACGAATACAATGTAGCCCACAATATTACCCATCACAACAAAAATTTTAATAAGAAAATATATATGAAAATTTGGCATGAAATATGCCAACTAACATCCTAATCCACAATCCCATTCTAAACTCTTATTGAGAATTTCCAAAGGGCCAAATTCCCCCTACCCATTTTTGGGTGAAAGAGGATATGCATAAATTAAGAGTTAATAGGTTGGTTACAAGTGGATTTCAGTTAGATCAACTGATAAAATCTCTGATGGTTGAATAAGAGATTTGAGGTTTAATCCCTACCTACACCAAAAACCGATTAGTGTCTTGATTTGATGATAAAAGCTATTATCAAGAGCGGACGCCATAAGTTGAAACCCTCTCAAAAAAATAAGTCAGTTAAAAAACAACTTTGAGAGTCTGTTTGAGATTTACTTATTTTGCTGAAACTGAAAACTTTTTGCTAAAAGTACTGTAAATAAAGATAAAAGTTAGTTAAAATAGTATCGTAGGACTCATGAATACTATTAAAAAATGCAGTGAGACTCATAAATAGTAGCAAAAATAAGTTAAATAGTAAAATAAAAATTAATCATGCTAAACCGACACTCAAACTCTCTCCAAAAAAATAAGTCGATTAAAAATCAACTCAACCTTATCATAAGGCAACAGGTTCACCAAAGACTATGATTAGTTAAAAGATAATAAATGATACCCAATAAAAATCACAATTCTTTTTTCTTTTTTTTTTTTTGGGTAACCAGTTCACAATACATTACATGTCACGCTGAGGTCAAATTGGAGGTTAATTTTTTTTTTTAAGAAGGAATTGGAGGTGAAGACTGAAGAAGAAAATGAAACTTGGAATTTATAAGAGAGAATAAAGTGAATATTTACATCATCGGATTTATCTCAACATCCTTATCCTATGACAAAAAAAAATCAAAGGTGCTCATCAAAAAAAAGAAAAAAAGAAATCAAAGGTGTCATCTTTCGGTTGTCAATTCAAATCCTAGTCAAATAATCACATAAAAATAAAATTGCCATTAGTTCATCTTATAAAAAACTCATATCAAAGTAAAAAGGAATTAAACTATTATTCATACCTAAAAACTTGATCAACTTGCTATAGTAATAAACAATAATTAGAATACAATTAGTCTAATTAACAAGCAAAAAAAAGTAGTAGTTGATTAGATTGCAGATGAAAGTAATGTGATAAGAATATAAAGATTGGGAAAAGTCAAAAAACCAAAATTCGTAACTTTAATTAAAATATGAATATCCAAATACCATTTCATTTTCATAATTTCACCGTTCACACTTCACACTATATAGTCTCTTCCCCAAATCCCACAAAGCAGAAGTAAAAAAAAAAAAAAAATAAAAGCAAACAAAAACAGAAACAGAAAAACAAAACCCAACACGTAAACCAAAGCACCTAACCCAAAATGCTCAAAACCGTAGCTTCTTCCACCATTAACGCCTCTACCACCCTTATCACCTGTCCAAACGTCAACCTCCATTGCTCCTCCTACTCACTCTCCAGACCATTCCTCAACCGCTTCACCAAATCCACAAAGCAAACTCTCAGACCCTTGAGAACTCTTTCAAAGCCTTTCGCTACAACCACCATGAACATCTTGAACAAGCTCGGGTTTGGTTCTCCAAGAGCCCAACAATCCACTGCTGATGCTTCGATTGCTCAGGGCCCAGACGACGACGTTCCGGCACCAGGACAAGAGTTTGCTCAGTTCGGAGCTGGTTGCTTTTGGGGTGTGGAATTGGCTTTTCAGAGAGTTGCTGGTGTGAAAAAGACAGAGGTTGGGTACACACAAGGGTTTCTACACAATCCTAGTTACGAGGATGTGTGTTCGGGGACTTCGAATCACTCTGAGGTTGTCAGGGTACACTATGACCCTAAGGAGTGTAGCTACGACACTTTGCTTGATGTTTTCTGGGCTAGGCATGACCCAACTACGCTCAATCGCCAGGTGGGTTTTTCGGTTTTTTGTTGAAATTTTGTTCCTTTTGTGTTTTGGGTGTTCAATTGTGAAGAAATGTGATCTGGGTTTCTCTTATTTTGATTGGTGAAGGTTGATTTCCTGTCTAATGTTGGTGGTTTTGTTTGATCATATGGGGAATTGATGGTTAATTTGTGTTTTATTTGGCTGATTTTTTTCTGGGTTTTGGTTGGATTTATCTGAGATTGGTTTTCGTATTTTTATTGGCAATATGTTTAAGCTCTGCTATGTGGACGAAGTTGGGTGTTTGATGGATATAAATTATCTATTATGTTCAGATTTTATTTTAACTTTTTGCTAATTAGCTCTGTAAATGACTCTGATTGTGGTTTTGTTTATGTCTCCTCTATACATTGGTTTTTTCTTTGTTCTTTTTTGGACACATTAGGGGATTTTTTTTTTTTTAATCAGATGTTTGTTTGGGATTTCCTGGTTTTGTGGTTATTTTTATTCATTATCATTTAGGACGTGCGTGGCTATTTTTCATCCAAGAAGTCACTGTATAGCTTTGAAGTGTATTTGTTCTGACTATGTGTCTGGCAACTGCTGCTTGATCCTCTTAGTTTAATATGCTGTTATTTACTTATTTTTATCTTTATTTTTAGTTCTGCAGATAGATACAACAAGAGAATAAACTACAGAACCTTCTTTTTAGTTCTGCTGGATTGGTCTCTTAATTTATTACTATTTCAAAAACCATCTTGGCTTTATATTAATTTTCCATTGGATTTTTCCCTTCGCTTTGTTATCTATTTTAGCAGGAGAATGCGTTTTTCCTGTTATGCCCCTGTTGTTGAGCTTCCCTTAGCTAGATACTTACAATCTTCCAGAATTGGGTGGATGATATTAGTTCTACTGTCTTTTAGACTTAAGAACTGTGTGAGATTTCTTGGAGATGAATATGGACTACATAGTAATTTTATGTTTTTCCTTTCATTTCTTCTCGTCTCTTTGTAAAAACTTCTGATTGAGGTTCTCCTTTGGATGCCTTTGATGAAAAGTTATGCAGTTAGAAATAGGACATTGCTTAGCGCATATAATCCTCAGTTTTTTAAACTTCTTCTTTTGTCTGTTTTGGTCATATTGATTGATAGTAATAGATTAAAGATTAATACTAATGATTATAATTGGGGTTACCAGCCAACCTGTGTTTGTGACCAATGAACTCTATCTAAAATTGCTCTTCCTTCTCCCATAAGAATGGCTGGTGGGTGAGGTCCTGGGCTTAAAACCAACTGGGTGGATGTATAACTTACCGATAAAAAAAAGCTTGTATGTGTGTGTATAATTTTATATCTGCATACGTATGGTGTTTTATGATTAATTATTTATGTCGAACTATAACTATTTATGGGCCTTTTCACATTTTGCTTGCATGGTAAACGGAATTTTCTTTGACATGTTGGCTACTTGTTGGCAAATTTCTGATGCATGTAAATCTATCTTGATTTGAACCTACTATAAGGATTCTTTTGAATGGTTTAAGTTTTTGAATTACCTAATCATACAAAGGGTCTTGATTCTGGGAGTGTCTTTTGAGGATTTCCATTGCCTTTTTTAGTCATCATGTGGACATTTTAAATTAAGATAGGTTTTAGGGTGGCCGCCTACCAATCACTTTTTCCAGACCTTGCAAAAGTGGGAGTTGTGTGCACTTGTACAACCTTTATGGGCTTTAGGGTGGTATAATTTATCATATAGAAAGTTTTCATCTACACTTGTATGGGATTTCAAAATCTTTTTAAGGACGTGCTAATAGCAAGCCCTAGCTTCAATTTTATGATTTCTCTTGGAAGTTGGATGACATTTTTTCTATATGTGTTTCAACTATTCTTTCCCTGCTTATTTTGTTATTTGAATCTGAATCTACTGCATGAACAAAACAAGATTGGTTTTCTTGGTCCTGTATGAGATATAAGTTGACCCTCACATTCTACCTAGAAATTTCGAATGCTAAACATCTTGATGGCCCATTTTTCTTGGGCCTAATATAGTTGCAGTAAATATGATCCTGATGCAGGATTGTTAAGAAATTCAGCACTATACTAGGTTTCTTGATGAATTTCTTGAATAAGGATTGATGTTTAAGAGTTTAGGTTAGAAAAGAATAAATGTTGACGGCTGTTTGGGGCTGAAACAAGGGATAAACAGAAAATAACATAAATAAAATGCTAGACAATCACACCTAGGTCTTCCTAAGCATCACACCTCGGAGAAGTTTGCATCATGCAAACAAAGCTTAAAATTAGCTGCTGAATTTTATTAATCAATCACCATATTCAATCTCCATATTCTGAAATAACATGACTACAAAAGAGCCTTCATACAGAGGCTATAGTTATCCTTTTCTTAGTAGGACTTGGACTCTAAATAACCTATGCCTAGAATGAATAGAAAGACTTATAATAATTAAATAAAAGACTTAATAATACGTAAACATAAAATAAGCTTATGGGCCTTTGGTAGGGCCAAGGATAGCCCATTCCAGAATTCTAGAAATTACCAAATTGCCCTTATTCTGATAGAACTTAATTAAAACTGATCTAGTAGTTTCTCAACCTTAAGGGACTCAATACTAATAACTAAAATGACCTATCAAAGGTGCTAAGAGGGTCCAACATCAGAACTATACCACAATTCTTGAATCTTGGCATATTTAATCTTCTTTTTCCTTGAGATCTTCCTTGTCCTCATCAGATCCCTTTGGAAGAAGGTTTGATATATTCTTGATAGTAACGAAACCATTATAATGGAAGTTGATATATTATACCCTAAATTCGTGTAACATTCCTTTAATGCCAAGATCATTTCCTTGGGATTTGGCTCTTATGGTTTAGGATGTGAAGTTCTAGTCATTATTCAAAGAATTTTAGATATTTGGTTAAGGAACGAACCATTGATGGGCTTCTAGAAAACATTTGATTGATGCAATCTATGTTCTTAAGATTTTTTTTCTGAATTGCTTGGATTCTCGTCCAGTCATTTGAGCAATCTGATGATCATGCCTACACTGCATAGCATAGATGGTGTCTGTATGTGCTGGAAAATGTTAGACAGTTGGGGGAGCAAACATGAGAAGCTGGAAGTAATGAAAGCTATTCATAAACATGACAGACAAATGACATCTTGCTTTGACAGTTAGCTTATTAGGGACTATTAGATTTGTGCTTGAGGAGTAGGACATTGGCATTAGATGGAGAATGGGAAAGCCAGATTAGTAATCTTCATTTATGGGTGTTCATTTCAACAGAATCTGTAGCGTGGTTATTCTGGAATGACTTTAGAAATGTGTTTCCGCTCATACATTTCCTCATTTGTGATATGTTGCTTCTCAAGAGAAGAGTGGATTGGACAAGAGGTATTAGTGTTGGCTGAAAAATGTTGTCAATGAAGCAGCTACTATTTTCCTTTCATGGGTTGTGTGTGAGCAATGCGTAAGGAGTAGCATCTATAGTCTAGGATTGTTTCCTTTGAGGGATTGGTAGTATCTCGCTGGACCATTGTAGTATCTCCTTAACCTCATTGTTCATATTAGGACTGTCTGCTCTAAAAGGGATCGAATACATTTGCCACTTACTGATCTAGACCTCCAAGTACACAGACCTATGGGCATATACATAAAAAAAGATGGTCCAACCTGTGGTCTTATAGATGGAATCTGCTAAAAAATGGGCCTAAAGACCTAAGCTCAATCATTTAATAATTAGGATTTCGTTTATGTAATTTGTTACTTTCCTTTCTTATTTGGTTTAGTAATGTAATTTCTTTTCTTGCAGGAGAGCCAAGAGCCTTGTAGCTCAACTGGCACCTCTTGGTGTTTCCAACAAAGATACAATCTCCCCCCCCCCCCCCCCCCCCCCAACTATTGAATTATCAACAACAACAACAACCAAAAAAAAAAAAAGGAAAAAAGAAAAGTTATTTTCTATTCCTACTAGAATAATGAGTTTGGAACTCTATTTAAAGAACCTTGGGTTTCTTTTTGTTTTACACTTTGATTGATTAATAAATTTTTTCTTGTAATTTCAATGGTTTGGTGCTTAGCCCCAACCAACCCTAGGTGCTAACTTCTAGATGTTTTGTTTTCTCTTGCTTGGTATTCACTCCAAGTAATCCTAGGTGCTAACTCCTAAACTATCTAACTTTTAGTTTTCTGTTCAATTTTATTGTTACATTGTTTTGGTTTTTCTTGTGTCACTTTTTCCTTACCTTTTTGGTGGTTATTGTAATTGGCTTTTTCTGCTGTTTCATGTATTATCAAATATCATTATTTCTTTTGGGAGAGGTGATCAGCATATCACTGTGTCGTTTTACAGGGAAAAATATTATTGAAAAAATGTTTCCTATTGTTTGTATTGAGGAAAAGCTATATAATTCTTTTTATATGGGTGTCAAATATGCTATTTGAGGTCATGAGGGATATTAGCTATTTATATTTTACTATCCGGGTGACCCTTATTTTGCGCTTGGGTGACTACCTGGGTGACCTTTTTCTGTGTGCTTGGTCTACTATCTGGATGACTAATAACAATGGCAGTGAGTGCATTTTCTGTGGTCTCGAGTAGACATAGTTATAAAATCTGCTTAGTCTGAGACTCTTCAGATATTTTTTGATACCTGCATGGGGTTCTAGATTTTCCTGGCTCTTTAGGACTTCCATCATTCCTGCTGGTTGGGAATTGCAAGATTCTTAAATTTAGGCAATTACTTTGTTACGAGGAGCATTGGCACAAAAGGCAGGGAATTTAGTTCTGTTAAAACAGTTATTTCCTTTGGTCAGTGTCTAGTTGGTGTGAGGATTACACCCAGTTGTATGATAGATCTAAGGAGATCTCCTAATCCTTTTACCATGCTCAATCTCCTTCTCTCTCTACTTTGAAAAATTGGAGGAAAAAGAAGAAGAAAGTAAAAGAAAATCCATGTCATTCCTAACCCCCCCCCCCGGGAAAAAAAGAATATATATATATATATATATATATATATATATATAATGTCATAACATGTGTCAATAAAAGAAAATTCGTGTGGTGTTGGATTTGGTTTCTAAGTATATTATGAACAATTACTATTCTTAAAGCAAGAAAACAATAGCTCATCGTGTTCTGGATCCACTTTGAAGGTTTTGCTTTTTTCCTCTCCCAATTTATTCTTCGGGTGGTGAATTGTTGCCTTAGGCGTATCATCCTCCTGCTCACTTATCAAAAAATAAACCTCCTTATTTCCTTAACCTGTTATATACAATTATCGTAGATCCAGTTTAGACATTTAGTTAATGGATTTTGAAGTTGCAAAAATTATCAGAACTTGTCCTCTTTTGTGGTGGTCCATGGATTTTTCCAGTGGCTTTCTTTTTTGACATTATTCTGAATTCCATATGCTGTTACAACCATGCATTCAGGTTTCTCTTTTAAATAAACATACAGTAGAAGCATTAAGCTGCTGAGTTCAGGTGCACAGATTTTGATCTTGAGAGTGCCACTTGCAAAAACATTGAAGGTTAGGATCATATTTAGATGCCTTTTAGTATGCCCACCCAAGAGTCCAAATTGACTAAAGAGGACCACAAAAAAAAAGAAAAAAAGAGAGATAAAAAGATGACTTTAGCATCTGTGTAATCATATGTGGTGTGAATCATCAGGAGATATAGGGTATTCATCTACTTTCCAAGTTATCAAAATACAGGCTTGGTCTAGAGAAAATGCAACCTAACAAGGAGGCTGTGAAAACTGCATCTTTGAGCTCCTAAATTATGATTTTGAGTTTCTTGTTGCGAGATTAATCTTCCGCTTTTGTCACTAGGGTTACAGTTACATGATAATTTAGAATACAGCAGGGTCAGCATCAGCATCACAAGTCTGAAAGAATAGACTTGGATACCTTGTCTTCACTTTCATCGATGGATTATTTACTATTTTCTTTCATCCTCCAACCCCTGCCTATTCGCCTCTCCTTTCAAAAGCAAATGTGGAAGAGAGACAAACAAGAAAATACCAACTTTTGTGTTTCTCTTATTTTTGCATGCCCATATGCTAAATCTGAAAAGTGACACCACTTCCATATTCAAAATTGATGCTTTGTTGACTATCTGACCTTGTTACACACACCTTTGTCTCACAGCTTATCACTTTACAGATGCTAACAGCTTTATCATCCTTGGTGGGCAGGGAAATGATGTGGGGACGCAGTACAGATCTGGTATATACTTCTACACACCTGAGCAAGAAAATGCAGCAAAGGAGTCTTTGGAGCGTCAACAGAAACTCTTGAACAGGAAGATTGTAACTGAGATTTTACCTGCCAAAAAATTCTACCGAGCAGAGGAATACCATCAGCAGTACCTTGAGAAAGGGGGCCGTTTTGGCTTTAAACAATCTTCTTCTAAAGGCTGCAATGACCCGATCCGATGCTACGGCTAAAGTTAGTCTTAAGAGGGAGCACCGTCCAAAATGCATATTCTTGTTGCGTCCTGAGATTGTGGTTGCCTATAGGATTGTGCTTTTGCGTACTATTCTTAAGCCCGAGCTCTTAAAATACTATGCTGTAATAAGAGTGCCTGATGTTTTTGCCTTCCGTGCAAGAATCTGTAATTAGTCGTAGTGTTTTGTAACCGTCATCAACATATGTATCTACACTGGTAGTGTGCTTTATCGATTGTGCTAAGGTTCGGCCTGGCAGCTAGACTAGTTGGTATATATGAATAGTAATGTTTTCTGACCAATCGTATTTGCATTTGTGGAGTGGAGTGTTCAGATGGAAGTTGATACAATGGAGTTTGTTGATGTGCCACTGGGCATGTAGGTCGTAAAACATGCAACTCATGCAGCCCTTATGAATCGTATGATGTAGAATTTCATTTATGTTATCGGCCTCATGATTCTTTAGATACTTGAAAGAATTTATCTCTAGGAGCAAAGAAGTTAAACTTTAGTATGACATAGATGTTAGCAACATAAAAATTCTCACTTTATTGTCACATTTTTCTGGGTGTAATGTTAGCATCTTAAAAATTATCACTTTTTTTTTATTTTATTACAACACTGATGTGATAAATTGCGATTGAAACAACAATAGTATGTCATCTTAGTAGCTGTGAAAATTGTTATCCATAGACTTTTCCTCCCTGCCCCAACTATCAATTGTTTCAACTCATTACTGATGGGTAGTATCAATCCTCGTATGATTAATGTATATATTTGTTATCGTGGGTGTTCATAATTCAATGGTATTGTCAATCTGTATTTATATGCATATATTTTTGGCTACTTTCACAGTAACAAAGCTGATAATAGAGGAGACAGTTGATAGTAGAAAAGGAGATACTTGAAGAAAATATCTCACCTGTGGACCTAGCATGTTTTTGTAACAAGAGTCATCTCACTTGACTTCTGAGGTCCACCTTCATATGAGAGGGAGGACTCACGTTAAAAAAATGACATTTCTTTTAATGGACCAAGTCTCTTACAAGGTGGGTCCTATAATTGTAAGGCCCACATTTATAAAACATCGATAAAAAAAAAAAACATGTTGTATTTCTTCTTCTTTTTTTCAATTTTTTTTATTTAATTCTAATTGACACAAAGATGTAAAGAAAATAAAAAAAAAATTCATAATTTGGATAAGGTGGAATGGAGTTTTAAGGAAGGGATAACATCTGTTTGTCTTCAAATAGAAGGATGTACATGTCTTAAAATAAAAATAAATGGTTCATTTCATAGTTCAGATTTTGTTTTATAAATATAAAAATTTAGATTTATCATGAGATTTAAAATTCTATTCCAACAAATAAATAATGATAAATTATTTTAAATAATGCAATACTATATTCACCTTTAAATTTATTAACTACCAAATCATTATATTGACGTCATCTCTCCATTTAGTGGAAAATGGAATGGATTTTGATATGGGGTTTTATATTTTGCCTTACATAGGTATAACATATGATATATCCATGCAGTCCCTAACTGTGTTTCCTTACATGAATGGGGGGTGATTTCGGAAGAACATAAACTTTAAACCAACCCCTATAATGCAAAATAATTGCAATGGAGGCTGTGGATTAGTGAATAGGTGTGAAATTTTGAGAAATAAAGAGTAATTATTGCTTGGGTAGATAACTCATTAATTTAGGAATGTTGATGACATGATAAGTAGTTTCTTTATGACTAGATGTAATTTTTGTTAAAAAGAAGAAAAAAAAAATCCCCATGATTTTGTATATATATGTCTAGGTGTATATATATGACTAGGTGTATATATATAGTTTTTGTAAAATTACACTAGGTGTAATTTAAATCATTAAGAAAAAGAAAAAAAAAATCTCCATGATTTTGTGAAAACTCATTCTTAGCTTAATATATTTCCTAATTTTGAAAAAAAACAAAACAAAACAAAATCAAAAAAACAAACCAACCAACGTCAATCTAAATTGTGACGATACAAGCTATTGGCGACTGTAAGTTCTTTAAATCCCCTTCTTTTTAACTACGGGAAAAGAACAAAGACTTTGTTTCTCTTTTTTTCCACATTTTTCTTTGTTACCAAACAGGATATAATAATAAAAACAAAAACAACAATATAGCCAGTATAGTAAGGACTGGCCAAAAAAACTATAGCCATTGAAATTTGAGCTACTGGACATAATGACAGCCATAGATTAATTGAAACAATGCAACAGAACATGCATCACATACCTCACGAGTCAAGAACATGAGTAGCACGAGCCAAGATTCTGTGACCACATACGCAATATGATTTTCGGCTGGACCATTCTAAACTATATAAAATTTATCACCATCTTAAGTTTGTGGTACATCGTGCAATTACTTTAGCAGCTAAAGTAAGTGTCATATTTTTGGAGTACAGGAGGACCCCTCTCTACTAATATATAGTACGATTAAAAAATATATTTATATTAAAAAAAAAAAAAAACTTAAGCAAAATAGTCCATAGCTTATGTACAATTTTCTAGATATTTTAAACATTTTAAGCAGCAATTTTTATAAAGATCAATAAATAAGTTAATATTATAAAAAAAATTAAATATGAAATGTCAAAATGAAAAACAATTTTGTACTTTTCAAGCTATCTTTAAAAAATGAAGATAAGCATATTTAATTATGAATGGAACTAGAAAAGTCTCAGCTACATGTAATTATAGATACCATCGATGTGAATCACAACACAATTTCTTTTATATACATATATATATATATATATATATAGAGAGAGAGAGAGAGAGAGAGAGAGAGAGAGAGAGAGAGAGAGAGAGAGAGAGAGAGAGAGAGAGAGAGAGAGAGAGAGAGAGAGAGAGAGAGAGAGAGGTTGGATTCAAATTACACTTAGTGTAATTTTAAGCAATATTACACCACTCAATATTTTTTAATTGGATGCAAATTTTGACAAATCTACCGTTAGATTACATTATCTTTGTATATTCTTCATGCTTACAAAATTTTAAAATGATCAAAGATCAATAGCCATGTTATCAATTAATTGTTTAAATTCAAGTTTTTATAGTTTAAAATAATGCATAAAAGTTGAGTTTATGGATAAAATGATAAATTATATCTGATCGTCATGAAAATTAGCATGTATATTAAGAACATATGGAACATGTAATTCAACGGTTAAATTTTTAAAATATGAATTCAATAATAAGTTATTGGATGATGTAATATTGCTTAGAATTACACCAGGTGTAACTTGAATTCAATATAAATTCAATAATATATACTATTTTACTTTATTCGCTTTCTTTTTATTTTCCTTGGTGATATTAAGAGTTTTTAATGCTGATATTAGCAAGAATGGGGCTAGAGTGGTCTCGGTAGAGGAATTCCCCACATGTATTGCCCATCATATTGTTACGCATTTACAATTTTAACAATGAATAAAGACTCAACTATCTTTTTCAAATAAAAGAAGAAGAAGAAAAAATCCAAAAAAAATTGAAGTATATCATTGAATGCAGAAAGTATTTATTGCGAGAGTCATAATAAGGATACTACCAATTTTACTATATAATTCTTGCAGTCTCTTGTGTTACCAAATACCAATCTCAAAAAGGCGTTTCTCAACAACAACAAAAAATCTCAAAAAGGCTATTCAAACATTCATCTATTATTATTATTATTTTTTTTTTTATAAAAACCATGAAGCTTGCATTAGTTACTAGAGGCTAAATTCGAACTCAAAATTTTATTAATAGGGCCTTGAGAAGTATTAGTTGCAGGGACGAACCTACAGTAGGACGGAAGGGCCATTGCCTCCCCCCCCCCCCCCCCCAAAAAAAAACCTAGTGTGTGTATATATATATATATAGAGAGAGAGAGAGAGAGAGAGAGAGAGAGAGAGAGAGAGAGAGAGAGAGAGAGAGAGAGAGAGAGAGAGAGAGAGAGGTTGAAATTATAAATTTATGTCCTAATAGCCCCCCTAATTAAAAAATAAAAAAAAAAAAAAAACGGGTATACCTAAAGTATGCAATCTGAAAAAATAACTCACAAACTCTCATCCAAAAAAAAATAATAATAATAACCGACAAACTAAAAACTACAAAATAAAAAATAAATATAAACTGAAAACCTAAAATACAATTCTCAAAATTTTACCCTAACTTCACTCTTCCTCCCCTCATCCTCATCAACGCCTCCAATCTTCATCACTGCTGCTGCTGTTTTGCTCCTCCTTAGATCCTTTGCTATATTGCTCTACCTTAGCTGGTTAGCTCTCTGCCCTCCAAGTTTTTTTTATGAACTGTGGTGTTTCATGTTTGACTACTGTGTTGTATTGTGGCTTTTGTGTAGATTGTGGACCGGTTTCGCTGTTTGTAAATTGTAACCTTTTTTATTTTTATTTTACTCTTATCTATAAAGAAATAAAGGGGGGCCAGTAGCACTAGAAGTCTAGGACAAGGACATGACTAGTTTTTTGAATATGTGAGGCTAGTGTTTAAGTCATTAGTGAGACCAATTGACCAAAGTCTTTGGTCTTTTGCTTTATCAAAAATTTTTGTCTTTGTTACCTTGTGTGATGTAGCTAATATTTGTAATATATATAAACTTGTGAACTTTGTCTTTGTCACTTATGTGATGTGGTTAATATTAGCAATATATATATATAAACTTGTGCTTGTTTGTTTGTGATTATTTTGGTTTTAGATTTTTTTTTTTTTGAGAAGTACCTTTTTTTTTTAGTTGGTGTATAGAACTATGAAATATGGAAATAATGAAACTTTTTTTTTTTTAATTTGTAGATCATGAGTAAGTCCACTACAATATTAAATTTTTTCAAAAGAAAAAATCTAAATAATTCTGAAGTCATAGCTGATGATTTTCTAATGGACTATGATTTTGTACATTGAGAAGGAGATTGTTGCAAGATTTGGTACAGAATCAATCATAGACGACTTTCGAGACTTAAAAAGAGCATCGAGTTCTATTTTTATAAATGTGTTAAAATGTTTAAAAAACACTTTTTTTGTATGTTATACTTTGTCAACATTTTTATAATATCAAATGTTTAAGAAACACTTGTTTTATATGCAGTATTTTGATTTAAGCTTTGCCCCCCTAGGTTCGAATCCTAATTTCGTCATTGATTAAGTGGATCTCTTGGAATTTCATTTATTAGGTTTTGTTTTTGAGATAAACGATAGAAATTTATTAGGTCGTTGAAGTTACACAAATCAAATTATTTATTCTTTCTACGTTCTCTTTTTTTTTACTTTTTTTTTATGGACATCAATAATATTATTGAGATCTGTTTGTAATTTTTTTTTTTAGTAAAAATTGTAATAAC
Source organism: Castanea crenata (assembly GCA_020976635.1). Lineage (NCBI taxonomy): Eukaryota > Viridiplantae > Streptophyta > Magnoliopsida > Fagales > Fagaceae > Castanea > Castanea crenata. The sequence continues at coordinate 3,765,856 of JAGHPS010000030.1, read as the reverse complement.
TTGCGTATATAACTATCCAATGAGGGTATTGACAGGTGGAAGTTGGTAGGACTAATTCTTAAATAAATAAAAAAGGTGATATTTACTTATTGGATTATTACATGAATAATGTAATAGACATGTTACAAGAAATACGTTTTCCACTTATCTAATAATAATAATAATAAAACAAAAAAAATTCCACTAAACAAAGCATTAGGAAATAAAGATACTTAAAAATTATTTAAAGAACATGAATAAATCTAGTGACACAATCAATCGCACAACCAATTTCACAATTTATTAACTTATGTAATAGTGAGTAGTGGACAATTTTTCCCATTACTAACTTGTGCAACCCACCACTTTTTATTAACCACTCATAATCACAAATATCAACAAGTTATAAAATTAGGTGTGGAAATGATTGTATTAGTATATAGTATTGTTCGATTTGTATATTTAATTTTACTATTTTTTTTGCATGTTATTCAAAATTAAATATACAAACATGCATGGGAAAAAGGTACCTAGTGATATATATATCCTAATTGACTTTTTTGGTTTATCGACAAAAACATTCATTAGATTATTGGAGCATCAAATTTTTGTCAATGTAATCACTATTAGAATAACACTTTTCTTTTTATTGACAAAGATTAGCTTCAAACCAATTTGGAGAATCCTTTTCAATTTATTAAGTGATGGTTTATAAAAATATTTAATATATTATTTTTTAAAAAAATATAGAACTTATTAAAAGAGTTATATGACTAAAATTGTACATAAATAATCTATATAATCGTTACATAATAAATTAGATAACATCAAAAAGATACTTCCAAACAATATTGGAGTCAACTTTTTTTCCTTCCTTCCCCCCCCTCAAAAAAAAAACTTTTTTTCCTTTTTGTATTGGCAGTAGGACATGTCATGCTTTGATTATGACAGTGTAACAGTGACCTGCACGCTACCACATTACAATGTACCTTCTCCAAGTTGAGCACTTCCCAAATTATTTTTGATTAACTGCTATACTTAAGTTTTAGCTACCAAGAATTCAATATGCAAGTAACCTTATAGGAAAGATAATTAAATATAATCATGACAGACTATCAGATGAGTCTAAATAGTTTAATATAGAGAGAAAGCTCGCACTATTAGATGTCAATGCAATTATTACATTCGACACTCTCCAATCTCCATTAAACTGTTTTTTAGCTTGATTTGGAAAATGTAAATATTATATCTAATTCAGCCGGATGCTGATATCCTATGCGCTTGATGTGTGACACTGAAAAAGATCTATTGCATTGCATGATGAAAGGTTAGGAAAAAAAAATGCATTAGACTAAAACACCGACCTAATTCTTCTCTATCTTTAGGAACATAATTTTTTTTTCACAACTTATTTTAGCGACAAATTGTGAATGAAACAAAGGACGAAGATGCTCTCTCTCTCAATTCGATAATTATAACAAGGAGACAATGACACTAAATTACAAGTTCTAGCCTTAACAATTCAATCAGTAACACTTAATCTAGTAAAATCTTTAAGCAAAATAATCATTCCAATTTGGACATATATGATATATGGTCCATTTGTCGGTGTGGGAAGATAGATAGCTTTGCACAACATCTTAAAAATGAATAAAAACACCCTTAGTGTTTCTGTACTGTGTAATAAATCAAATAATCATGTTTTTTTCTTCTTCAAATAATCATGTTATTAAAGACACAAACTGTGCAAATCAAATTATTTTATATGGAAGAGTATGGAACGCGCCAGAGCGTGGTCAAGGTGGAGGAGAAAAAAAAGTACATTGCCATCACGTTAATGAAGAAATGCTGCAACAATTACGTTTTTTTTTTAATATTCTATTTTCCTCAACAATATTAATAAGCTTCTCCAATTCCACCTTGAGTGAAATAAGATATCCATATAATGTACGTATTGTTGGTCTGGTCTACAAGAAAGCAGGAAATACTGCACTAATTAGTTTGGTGGTTAGCCCAATTAATCCTAACAAAAGCAAAAATACATTATCCAAAGCATCAACCACTTCATAATCTATACGATACTTTAATCCTAATGGTATATTGATAGATTTCAATTGGCTTATTTGTAAAGTTTTTTTTTTTTTTGACAAATAAATGATTTGGATTTGAATCTTGCATATCTTAAAATCAATAAGCATATTGGCAAAATAATAGGGTTACAATAGCGTCAGTATAGGGTAACAAAACCACCTGGACCTATACTAGCATTTTCAAAACCACCACCCTAAGTCACCCAGGACTATTATCACACTTCCTGGGCAGGGCTAGGAAGTGCCTAGAAAAAAAATAGCCCATTCGGGTCTATGCTGGCAGTTTTAGACCTATAGTCACGTTTTAAAAACGCGGCTATAGCCCCAATTTTTTGTAGTGAAAAGAGCAACCGCCACAACAATTGCACAATACATTCATAATAAATCCTATTTGGTATATTATTATTGGTTTTAGTTTAAACTCATTACTTAAATTACTTTTTTTTCTCCTACCAATAATAGTAAATTTTAACCTACTCCTTAGGATTTGTTCTAAAAGTGTCATGAACAAAAAATTTATCTAATAATAAACAACAATCGATATGGACTGCATCTCCATGTTTTCAAATCTTATCATATCTAAAAATAGTAAAACTAATCGTAATGGTTGAGTTGAATTTTTTTTTTTTTTTTTAAAGTTTGGAGATTTTAATTTGATTTTGATTTAGTCCATAAGAAGGGCTCCTTTGTTTAGCCTTCTTTTTAAATGCATTTTCCAGAGTCAAATCGAAATGTGGCTAGTTCATGATCACATCTAAACCATTTTTTAAAGCTAATTATTTAAAAGAAAAAAAAATGAATAGACTAAACTAAAAAGCATAAATCCCAAATAAACTTCAGAATAAACATTTTGATCAGTCATCTATATGCCGTCATCAGTGTTACACATAAAATGGCATCATAAGCAACCTACAATACCATGTATCACTACATTAACAAGTCATTTGCTAAATATTCTATACTTGTTGATATGTTATATTTCATTAATCACAAATACTATCACTTGACCTGGATTGTAATTTTTTTAGCAATCCTTTTTATAAAATCATTTTAGGAAAAACACTTTTACCTTCATCTTCATCTTTAGTAGTTCACAATTTCCCGTTTAAACAATAAAATGCTCCAAAAACACTTGATTAATCGGAGGATAAAGATCCAATCCATACTTCCTAACGGAACATTCATATACACCCGTAAGTTTTATTTTGATACTTCGTTACATGACCAGTTTGGTATACAAAATGGAAATGGACTTTAACATTTATATGTTTTAAGTATAATTATTAATAATGTTGATTTAATTGATATTGACAGTATCCTAGAGTGATAATTTTTTATTTTTTGAGAAGGTCTAGAGTGATAATTGATGTTTTCCATGTTTGGATTTCATGTTTTTTTTATCACTCATCACTCTGTTCACTCATAACTCAAAATTGGTGGGTCCCATGGGGAGAAAGTTTGTTTGGCTGTTTTCAAGTTTTGTTTCCATAATTCAATTATTTGATTTTCGAGTGATGAGTTAGCAAAATTGAAAACAACTTTTGAGTGTTTTTAAGTTATGAAAATTGAGTTATGATGACATTTTTGTAATTTCACTCAACTAATGGGCCCCACATTTTGTGTGTTGTCAAATCCATGCCCACTTAACTCCCCAGCTCTCTCCACTCTCATCATACCAAACTTCTTTTTTCTTTGTTCTTTGATTTTCTGTGCTCTTCGTCATCACCTTGTTGTATTCTTCTTCTTCTTCTTCTTCTTTTACGTTGGGTCTGGACTTGGTTTCTCTGTTCTCTTCTTCTTTTTTCTTCTTTCCTTTCCTCTTCACATTGGCTTTCTGGGTTTGGTTTCTTTTTTCTTTTTTGGGTTCGGTGAATGGATGAAGAGGGAGGTGATGAACGGTGCTTGCGAGCAATTTGGGTTTGGTGAGTTTGGGTATTGGGGGGTTGGAAAAAAAAAAGGAAGATAAAAGCTGCACCAAGTCAATCCGTGAGTTCCACAAAAAGTAAAATTTTTTGAGTTAATAGAAGTTAGAAACAAGTGTCAAACATACCACCTTAGAAAGTCGTGGTATTTTCAGTAATAAGTGATGAGTGATGATAGTTGAATGATGAGTGAGCATTTTTTTTCACCCATACAGCCCTTAAGAATCCAGTATTTTATGTCTAACGGACCCACATCATTGTTAAAAATAAAAAATTTAATTAAAAAAGATTTTGCATTTGGAGAATGTTCCCCAATTTTTTTGTCTTTCTATATTATCTGAAAATAGCTTTGAATCCCACCCAACATTTCTTTTGTTGCATCAATTTTTTTTTTCACCTATACAGAAAATTAATCGAAATTATTACTGAGCCGGAGAGACTACAAGTATTAAGAAAATCTAGTAAATCCATCATTTTTATAATATATATATATATTCTTCACAAAGAAAGGAAATGAATTCCTTTTTTTTTTTTATAGAAAAAATGAATTCAATTAAAAAAAATATATAGTTTGATGCTGCTTGAAGGAATGTAAAAGTTTATCTCATTTTAAAAATCCCTTATTATTAATTTTTTATTAAAACATTTTGAATATATCAGGTTGAAATTGTTACAAGCAACAAGTTGTGTCACACTGTCACCCAGCAAATGCTAGATCATAATTCGGTCTCACTAACGAAAAGCAATTATAATTAAGTTAAGAATTACTAAATAAGAAAATTAGGGTAGGTATAGTCGTATAGGTGAAAGCACAAGGATGTATAATTTCATAATGGGTCATATTATATTGGTGAAAGCTGGCAATTGTGATGATTGAAGTCCATAACAACAGCACGAGAAAGCCAACTATTTTATAGTGGAATTTTACTTGGCCGTACACTTGCCCTCTGTCTTCTGCTTTACTTCTTTGGTTTTAAAAAAAGAAGAAAAGAAAATTGAGATAATTAGGGCAGATATTGTGGTAGATCTAGAGCAAATCCAAACGTTTTTGGCTCCATTTCCATTTTCTTCTCAAAGGTGGACAAAAAAATGTTTAGAAAAAGCCAGCTCAGATCTCCAATGTATCATCCAAATCCAAAGCATTGCCCATGTGATCTTACTTTTGGTTGGACATTTGCTAGTTTAAGTCCATATTTAATTTTCATTTTCAATACCTCAAATTATAAAAGTTCAATTATACAATAAATTTACTTAGATACACCAATATCCCTAAGAGTATATAAATCAGGGACATTACTTGGTTTCCTTTATAAGGAGAATTAATGTTCAAATGGTCAGATCCGCGTGCTCCTTCAAGCTGTTTTATATGTGTTAAAAGTCCTACTCAAAACACAGCAATTTAAGGAAAAAAAAAAAAAAAAAAAAAAAAAAAGAAGAAGAAGAAGAAGAGACATTTGGAATAAGAATTAGCTCTAAAAATTATTCTAGTAGTCACAAAAATTATTCATGACAACCACATGTTTGTTTATTATGATTTATGAATCACATATTTTTCTTCTAGTAGAAGTTAAGTCACTAGCGAACTTAATTACTCATCCAACTCGTTTGTCATGAGTAACTGAATCTATTCACCTAGAGACAAAATTTCTTATAATGTCTTCTACTCTCCCATCTAACACCAAAGAGGGATGAAGTGTATTTTCAAGCCAACAACTAATTAAGAAGTCCAATGAAAAATATTTACCCTAACTTAATCTAATAAGAAAATCACACCTTTTAATTATGACAACCAATTATGTTGAAAGGAAAAAAATAAAAATAAAAAAATTTGACAACCAATTTTTTGTTTCAGAAAGAATATTTAATCCCTAGGGACAAACTGTTTAATTAGGACAACCATTTTTCTCCAAACCCACCCAAGAAAATGTTTGAAAGACCAAAAATAGAGGAAGTACATAAATTACACCATGACATGCAATTAGAAGTTTAAAACTACTTAAATATCATTAACTCCCAACTTTCCCTTGAGCATTCACATTGGGAATGGTATATGCCATATGTTGGTTTAATTTAGCATAAAAGCCCTAAAACCTCACTGCATTCGGACTTGTAAATGTAGACTATTGCAAAAAAAATTTGCAATTGTGCTATGGTATGATTCTAAATGTAGAATCGAGCTGTAGCATAATGTTAAAACTAAATAATAGTTTTTTATTCCATCTGACTTTTTCTCTCTCTTTATTTTCTGTGTTTTTCAGTCCTCTCTCATCCTTCAGTGATTCTCTCTCTCCCCTTCAGTCCTCTCTCCCTCACTCCCACTCTGTCTCTCCATCTCCCACTCCTTGTTTCTCTCAGTGTGTAGTGGTGGCCTGTTTGTGGTGGATCTCGGCATGGCAAGGTCACGATAGTAGTGGTGCTTTTTTGGGTGATTTTTTGTGGTGATATTGGTGTGGGTCTAGTGGTTTGCTTGCAAGATTGGCGAGGATCTGATGGTTTGGTAGTTTTGGTAATGGGTTTTGGCTATGGGTATGATGATTTGCTTGTGAGATCGGCGTGGGTCTAGCGGGTTACTTGCGAGACCGGCTTGGGGTTGATGGTCTAGTAGTTTTGGTGATGGGTTTTGGCCGTGGGTATGGGTTGTTTCTGCCGTGTGTCTAGTGGTTTGCTTGTGAGATCGGCGTGGGTTGATGGTCTAGTAGTTTTGGTGATGGGTTTTGGCTGTGGGTATGGGTGGTGAGGTTCATAGTGGTGGTAGAGGGTTGCAATGGTGGTGGGTATGGGTTTGCTAGAGGTTGAAGGAGAAAGAGAGGAGAATGAAGAGAAAAAAGAGAAATAGTAAGAAATGATTAAAAAAGAATATTTAAATAAAATGGAAAAAAAAAAAAAAAGTTTTGGGATGCTGGTGTATTGTAAAATAGTATGGTATAATTAATAAAGTAGTTTTTTGAGACGGTAAAATAGAATAGGATGGCATTTTGGGATGGAAATGCTCCACATGTACTTGTCAAAAGTTAAAATCCAGCTCTAACTTTTCTGTCACTGTGATCTAATCTGTTTGGACATATCTCATAAATATCTAAATGTATATGTATAAAATATGCCCTTCTAGGCTTAAAATAAATATAATAGAAATTTACTTTTAGGGAATATTGCATCCTCTCATAGAGGACTGCATGAGAAGAGAATAGTTTAGATGACTTGTTAACATTATTTTCACTGTTCTATTAGTTTCGATGAAAAATATTGTATAAAAATAGTTTTTTGTATTTTCCAGTATTTGGTAGCATTATAATAAATAAGTCAAAAGAAAACTATGTTTAGTTAACATAACAAGTATGATTTATTTTAAGAGATTATTTTTTACTAATTTTTTTGAAAAAACAACTCTATCTTACAGTAAGCTAAATAAAAGAAGTTATAAAATTGTTTTTAACTCATTTAATATTGTTACCAAACACAGAAAAATTAAATAATTATATTGAACATATACTTTGAAAAATAACTTATTTTTTAGGAAACATCGAAACAAACCGTGTCCACTATTGACACTATTTTATTATTTACCAAATTGCTCGTAAACACACCTGGCTCTATTTCAAGAGAATAGATTAGTAAACCTTTAACTCACGTAAATGCAATACAAAAAGGAAGCAAACAAGTTGTATTTGCATCCCATAAGACAAGCAAAAAAAAAAAAAAATAATAGCATTCAACAAAAAAAACCAACGCGAAGACCAACCAACCATATATACAATACAAAACAACACAAACAAAAGCTCTCTACAAGTACAACAATGGCTGAGCTTGAGAGCCCTGAGGTGATGCCCAAAGTCATAAACTTCCTCTCCTGTCTCCTCCACCGCGTCGCCGAGTCCAACGACACCACTTCCCGATTGGATGCACAGAGAATTTCAGTGTTCCATGGCCTCACAAGGCCTACCATCTCTATCCAGAGCTACCTTGAGAGGATCTTCAAGTATGCCAATTGTAGTCCATCTTGTTTCATTGTTGCCTATGTTTATCTCGACCGATTCACGCAGAAGCAGCCCTTGTTGCCCATCAATTCTTTCAATGTGCACCGCTTGCTTATTACTAGTGTTTTGGTGTCTGCAAAGTTCATGGATGACATGTAAGTCCTCTTCAAATTAACTTTCCTTGTTTTTCTTTTCTGTTCATATATATATGTATATGATCTTTGAGATGCTTGGTTGGATTTCCTATGAGTTTTCTTTCTTTTGTTTTTCATTCTTTGATTGATCAACTGGGATTTAGCGCTATTGAGGTTTAATGGTTTCTCGATTAGCAAAGAAGAAAAAACACAGTTTTGAAGTTGTTTTAATGGTTTTCTCTGTTTTATATGTGTAGTTTATAGCTCTAGCATTTTCGTATATAAATTAGATGAATTTGACTTGAGAATTGAAAGAGTTCTTCTTCCTCCTCCTTAGCTTTCTTCTTTTTCTTCCTGGGATTGGTGAATTCAATTCAACTTTTTCTGCTCCTAATTCATGTAAATTTCTCTGGGAATTTCTTTCACCTGTGCGCATGCGGGCGCACAGAGAGAGAGAGAGAGAGAGAGAGAGATTGTAATCTTAATATATAAATAATACTTTTTTAGGAGAAATATATAAATAATACTTGACCAAGAATATGTTCATTTCCACAATTATTATTATTAGACTAAAATCATATATTTTAAGTTTCGGTGAATTGTCATTTTCATCCCTCTCTCTCTCTCTCTCTCTCTCTCTCTCTCTATATATATATATATATATATAAAGTTTAACATTCCTATCAAGTTGATCATTTTATGGTGTTGCTTATAAAATTAACATTATTTGATATTTATATATATGTGATAGAAGGATAAAATTTAGATACAATACTTTAGGTATTGTTTCTTAGGTTCCCTATTTAAGATTGAGCTATGTGACTACTTAACAAAAAAAAAATATACTTTCATCACATAAAGAAAAATTTACACAGCAAAATCTTAAAAAGGAAACCCAAGGAATAGTACCTAAGTCTTACCGGTGATAGAATGTCATTTTACTAGACTTAAGGGTAATTTTATATATGGCAATGGATGGAATGACAAATTTAATGAAAATTTTAAAGTTTAAAGACTAAAATGAAAATACATACATAAAATAAATAAATAAATAAATTGTAGGACAAAAATTACACTTCACCCTATATTTAATGGTGTAATTTAGATTTTAACCTTGTTATTATTAGTATTAAGAAGGAAGTGAACATTCTACATTTTCATTATGAATCTCAAGAGTCCATTTACATATGTTTAGGAGGGCAATATATCAACAACAAAAGGCTAAGATTTAAATTATGAACAAATATTTAAACTGCCTAATAATAGTATTAAAAAAGCTTATGATCCACAAAAGTCATGTAGTTCAATGTTATACCGAGAGAGAGTGTGTTTTAGAGAGCTTGTAAATTCATATTCTTCTTTCCCAACTTAAAAATGTACAAAATGCTTACAAATTGATGTGATAATTAATTTTTGTTTTGTGTTTAAAATTTGGCAAATGTTTATATGACTTATATGGTAAATTTCGTAAAAACTATAGCATCAATCTAAAATTATACATTATATGAATTCAAAAAAAAAAAAAAAAAAAAAATATATATATATATATATATATATATAGAGAGAGAGAGAGAGAGAGAGTCACAAGAGTTACACGTTTTGTGAACTATTGATTACTATTAGATCTAAGGGTCAAAAAACACTCATAGTAGCAATATTATTACTCCTTAGAAATTAGTTATTTAAACATTAACTCTTACCACCGCTCCCCTTGGTGCGGTGGTCACTCTACAAGTATAAAAGCTTGGGAGGTCTGGGGGGTAAAGGTCAAGGTTCAAGTTTCCAAGAGGGAGTTTCACACACATATATACTTAGATTAGGCTAGAGTAGAAATTCTATCTTGTAAAAAAATAAAAAAAATAAAATAAAAATTAACTCTTCTTATTAGGGGGGGGGGGGACCACAACATTAACTTTCTCTTTTTCGTCCATATCATCGTCTTCTTCATCTTGTCTTTCTTTTTACACTATACTTTCAGGCCTCCATCATAAATAGTGGTTGAAATAATTCTAAAAATAACATCTCAAGTCTTTTCTTCTTCTTAAACTCGTTGTTGGAAATTTTTTTTAAAATAACTCTCAAGTCCTTTTCTTCTTGCTAGTCTCAATGTAGAAAGAATTCTGAATATAACGTCTCTATATATAAAAAAAAATTTAGTCAAGATTCTCTCTTAAAATTAATGTAAAAGTTCTTCTCATGGTTTTTCCACAAAGAAATTTCATCAACTGAAAACGCGTCATCCGCTTAAAAACTCCTTTATAGATACAAGTCTATTATTAATGGTGGTAATGGAAATCCAAATTTAAGAAATATATTTTCACTGCAATAGTTTTAGAGCGCATGTGGTCTCCTCAACGTCAACTGTGAAATTATTTAGTAACACCATACGAATAAACAAAAAAATAGCTCAGCGGTTGCTTTCCAACCCAACTATGAGAATTTTATGAATGGTGGAGGTCTGAAAGTATAGTGCAAAAAGAAAGACAAAGGGAAGAAGACAATGATATGGATGAAAAAAAAATTAATGTTGTCATTTAATAAGAAGAGTTAATGCCTAAATCACTAATTTCTATATAGTAATAATGATACTATTATGAGTGTTTTTTGACCTTTAGATCTAATAGTAATCAATAGTTCACAAAATATATAACTCTTGAGAAGTTATACTAGGTATAACTCTTGTGAAATTATTTCAATTATAACTTGAACCCATCTCATATATATATATATATATATAAATAGAAAATTAGGCACATAAACCGACACCTTCTCGGAAAAAACCTCTGCAAGAAAAAAATAAAAGAAAAAGAAAAAAGATAGCCAATGTGAAGACCTCCGTCTTTTAGCAGACAGCCCACCTAAGACTTGGCCTTGCCGTCTCTGTCCATTTTAGGCATGCCTGAAAATTCCAATAGCTGTAAAAGGAAAATGCAAGCAATGTTCCCATTATAAAAAAATAAAATAAGATAAAAGAAGAAGAGAAAGAAAATGCAAGCAATGGGCAAGAAAATTAAGAATCATTAATAAAGAGGCAATTTCTATCTATTCAAGGCCATGCATTCTGTTGAAAAGCACACTGTCCAAGTTGGCTGTGTTTGTGTTTGTGTTTGTGTTTGTGTTTGTGATGTGCACAAGACACCTTACTTTAAGCACCAAATCACGCTAGAAGCTCTGACTCTTTATGCTATGTTGTCAGCTAGTCACATGCATGCTTAACCCTACAAAAATCTGATAGCACACATCTTCGCACACACTTTGCAATGTTTTACTTTTTTTTGACAGAAGTGATAGCAATGTTGTACTTAATAGACTGAGTATAGTGAAAGAAAAAAAATTACGAGTCCATGTTATAACGACTAACAATTAATTACAATATGTCATTTAAAAAAGTTGTGGCAAAATGTGTGGGATCAGTATTATTATTAACCATATGTTAAATCTTTTTTATTGTAATTTATTTTTCTTTGTGAATACATCTGTATTTTGTTAAATGGAACACATGAAAACCCTAAATTCTCTCATTTTACTTATTATTTAGTAATTAACACACCAACATTAAATAGTCAAATAAGGTCCTTCATTAACACTCTATTATTCATTTCTCATCTTGTTAGTTTTCTTTCTTCAGGTATTACAACAATGCTTACTATGCTAAAGTTGGAGGAATAAGCACCACAGAAATGAACCTTCTTGAGGTGGACTTCTTATTTGGTTTGGGGTTCCAATTAAATGTGACACCCAATACCTTCTACACCTACTGCTCTTATCTTCAAAGAGAGATGCTACTCCTCCAATCCCCTCTACATTTAGAAGAACCCACTCTAAATTTGGAGAGACCTATAAAGCTCCATTGCTGCTTCACTGAAGATGATTCCACCCATAAAAAACAACTTGCTGTCTAGGCACTTTTGGAGGTTCTGCCCTATGATTCTACGACAAGAATTTGGTAATAGTTATGTGGGCTCAAACTGCTCAAACTCCATCTGGACTTGGGGGATTGTGAGAAGGTACATTGGTAGCCAAGGAGTCAAAATTCCCATTTGACTTGCGAGGCTCATAATCCCATGCACTAATTATACATATGGTCGAGCTCTTTTTACAAGGGTTCCTACATTTTCCCAGTGTACTTTTTCCTTCTTCTTTAGTTTTGTTTTCTTCTTTTTTTTTTTTTTTTTTCTTTTATGAATGAAAAATCTTTATTTACAAAGAGGAGCAACAAAAAAACACCTAGTTGCCAGCTTCATCCCACACAACCTAGGCAAAATTAGGGAGACAGCAGCCAATATCAAAAGAACCAAAAAAAATTACAAGACAAGGACCACTTTGCTAAAGAATGGGCTCTCATATTGGCTAATCTACGAACCCAAGAGACAAAAACATTAGACATAGCATATAGGGTTTTGATTTTCTTCTTAGGATTTTGAATTTTGGACCATTTTATTTTTGTTTTGTTAAATAGTAGTAGATTGTTGGTGTTCCTTAATTGGTGGTGTTGTACAGATGGACATTTTGTAGATTCACACTGCTGTGATATGATACTCTGCTGGCACACTGAGACATATATAACTGGTGACAACCAAGCAAAGGCTGTCGTAGTGTAATTATTTATTCAAAAGCCTAATCAGTACAAAAGTACAAACCCGTGTTGGGCCTTTTTATTACGCGTCTACCTGACCAAGGCAAATGGAAGAGTTGGCAGGACACAAGCTCCACCCATTATGTTATGGTCATCAGATTCATGCCTATAACATCACCGAGTAAGACAAACTTGTGTATTAGTGCTTAGCACATTTGTGCTCTCAATGGTACACATGATATTACTTTATTGTAGTTTTTAAGGGTATATATGGGTCGAGTTGGATCGAGTTGAGGGATTTTTTAAACCCAACCCAAGCCACATAGATCGGGTTGGGTCCAATTGGACCTAGGGATTGAATAAATTTTTTTAATTACTATTATTAATATTAAATCGAGAATTAGAACAATACTACCACAAATAAGAGCAACTTTATAACCAAATAATTTTGAACATAACACCAAACCAATACAAACTTGATATAGAGAATTTAGAGTTTGAGTTTTATTTAAAAAGAGATGTAAAAAAATAAATAACAAATTTTTAAAAAGAATATCCTTAAATACATATATTTTAAAATTTAAATATAATTAAATATAGGTGGGTTAGGTTGGGTTAGGCAGATTTATGAATCTTACAACTTGAACCTAACCCGACAAGTTGGGTTGTATCAGGTTAATTTTAACAAGTTGGTTGTACACCCCTAGTAGTTTTAACCTATAACAAAGTGTAGTGTCACTACTGCTAACAAATCTAGGACTCATAAACTTTAATGATTCCATGATGATCTTTCACATAATAAAATTCATGCAGGATCATCTATATGGTAATTTTTTTGCAATTTCTTTTTCTATATAAAGTATAAACTACTAAATTGTCTGTCAAGAACTCGTCATTCATTCTATTAAGAATTTTCTAAAATTTGAAACTTAAGTCACAAACCTAAATAAACCTATGATTTCGTAAATCTTCCTTTACGTTAACTTATTTCTCCACACATCAAAAATAAAAAAATAAAAATCTTTTTCAAACCATCCTAGGAATCAACATTTTTAGGTTTTTGCCACATAATGATCTCTATTGCAAAAACAAAATCCTCCCCATTTTAAAATTTAGATTTTATTTCTTAGATATAAAAGTATACTAAGCATCACGTTATTCAAATTTCAAATGACATAACAATATAATACTAGATAAACTTCACCTTAGATTTGCCACATAATGGAAAAATTATGTGATACTTATGGAAGACCACTTCAGCAATGCCTAATAGTCCTCCACTCCAATAATATAATGTGATGTGACTAATTTAAATGAGTCATTATCCTGATCATGCCCTCCAATATTAAAATTGAAAACAAGAATCTTGTCGGTTCCCATCTTCGGTGCTCACAATATCTGTGTGGAAAAATAATTCAGTACAACCACCCCACAATCTAACTATCTAATCTCATGTTCATCAAAAAAAAGAAGAAAAAAATGCTAAAATGTAAAACTGGCCCTCCAATTTTCTTTAGATTTTATTTCAGCCCTCTAACTTTACTTTCGTTCATTTCAATCATCTAAGTTTCAAATTATTCAGTTAAGGCATTTCCGTTAACTTTTGTTAAAAAAATTTTGAAAAAAAAATCTGAAAAATATTTTTCAGTCATTAATTGATTTTTTTTTAATTTATAAAATTTGAAGAAAATTTTATAAAATTGAAAAATTAACTACAACATATAACAAAAGTTTATGAAAAAGCTTTAATCGAATAAACTTGAAAATTAAAGAAGTAAAATGAACAAAAACAAAGTTAAATGACTAAAATAAAATTCAAAAAAATTTAGAAAGTCAGTTTTACATTTTACCAAAAAAAAAAATATACATCTAATCTCATGCCTCTATCCCCAAATACCTAAAATTAAACTGAAACACATATTGATTTGAAAATAAAAATGTCAACTTTAAACTTCAATATATGTAATCCCGTGCCTCTATCAACAAATTGAAATACCAGACTTTAAACTTAAATATCTTTGGCTATTTGCGTTGGGATGCGGAAGTAATATTGGGAACTTCATTGCAGCACTGATGAAGCTAATTCCAATTAGGTAAATACTCATTTCAACAAATTCCACATGATCATATTATTGGCTTTTTCATATATTTTAGTTAAAGGAAATTCTGGCTGATCATATTATTAGCTTTTTCATATATTTTAATTGAAGGAAATTCAGGTGTTGGGCTCGACAATGCTCTGTAAAACCCATACCCGTATTTTTCCTCTATAATAGAGTCTTTGTTTTCAAGCCAAAGAATCTCTGACGGTGAGTAAATCCAAGCCGAAAACCTCTGCAAAATCCAGTCCAGATTTGGTTGTAAGGATTTGGGGACAAGGAGAAGGACATGGTGTTTGGGGTCAAAAATAATGGCATGCTGTTGCAGGTGTTCAGATACATCATCACCACAAAGTTCACTATCTTAAAAAGTTTGATTTTTCAAACAACACAAACAAATTGAAATGGATGAAGTATATACTTTGAACCATGAAATTGGTTCATTCCAAATAGAGATCTAACATAGTAGCCTAGCACAGACCCAAATCCCTACAGTGGAGGTTCTGAGGGAAGGCAGATTTTCTGTTTTCCACTGATAACAGGTTAGGGCATGGGTTGGTATTGGCTTCACTTACCCAAACTAAACCCACATAAAATATAAATATAAAATGCATATCCAACACTTGTTTTAGCAGGTGATGCTATAAATAGACAGCAAAACGGGCGAGTCGGATCGGGTCGGGTCAATCGGGTTGCATGTCGGGTTGACTCGTATTTTTTACATGATTTTTTTTATATATATATATATAAAAATATATATATATATATAAATGTATTTGCCATTTGGGAAGTTATGCAACAAATTACTTGATGTAAAATGCATTACTTTAAATTCACTACTTATATCAAGAATGAACTCAGTTAAACTTACTAATACTTATTCAATAATTTTAAATTATTTAAATCCTAACATTGCTATCTAAAACAAAATAACACAAAGATAAGTAAAACAAATACACAAGTTTTATTTCTACACAATATCAACATCCCAAAATATAGAACAAAATTGTAAATGACTTATTGGATAACTCATTTGACAAAGAATAAAAGCATATAAGAAATTTACAATCTTGAAAATTAATTTTATAAGTATAAATTACAAAATTGGTCCCTATCTTTTACAGCATATCTCAATTTGGTCTATATCCTTTCAATTGTGTCAATTTGGTCTCTAACCTTTTAGTGTCGTGTCAATTTAGTCTCTGCCGTTATCTTTTGGATGGAAAAAACTGATGAGTCAAACAGAATAATAAAAAATTATTTTTCATACCACATCATCTACTAACTATACCGCCACATCAATTCAAGGAATAGAAACTGAATTAAAATATGTGCATTTGAGATAAGTTTGGGGAAACTAATAGGTTCTAAAATCAGAAACTCCATCTCTTCTTCCTCGTCTCCACCCCTAAAATCCCTAAAGTTGCATACAGGAAAGTTACTTTGCTTACTTGTTCGGAGTCGATCTTGTTTGCTCCTCAATTTCTCACAGATTATGTTGTTTGGTTGGGCGAAATAAAGCCATTATCCTATTTTAAGGAAAGGTAGATGGTTAGTATGGTGTACTACATCTACACCGATGAGATCACAGGAATTTTCCATGGCCAATTCCAAGATATTTTTTACAACTAAATTTAATTTAGGTTTTGGACCCATAAATTCAACCACTTTTTTTTTTTTTTTTTTTGAGATAGCCACTGAAATTTTAGATCTAAATTTCAATGTTACCAACGAAACGACGACAACCAAAGAAGAGAGAGAAAGGAAAGGTTTCCAATCTTCCACCAACAAAATCAGATCTCTAACCCATTGCCAACGATTTTGTAGATTCAATGTCGCCGCCGTTGTGAGGAAGAATTTTGGTACCATCCATCTCTCAACACTGTGAGGAAGAGTTGAAGAAGAAAAGTTTTCTTGTGGGCTCGTGTTTTCTAAGGAGTTGGACAGCAAGTAATGGTGAAATGAATGTGTTTGTTGTTTTGCAATTTGAACTACGCAGTGCCAGTGCTTCTAAGATTACTGATAAACTTGGCCTATACTCAGTCAAATCAGCGTCCCTAGGAAGCATTTGCTTTCCCTATACCCATCAAAATCCAGAACTTGGATGGGAACAAAACACCTTAAATTTTTTTATTTTTTGAGTTTTTCTTTTTTCTTATATTTTAAATTAAATTGGCAGTATATATGGCATCCTAGTTGGCATAAATGTTAATATTTAAATATCATTGTTTGACACATCAACTCTTTCCATCCAAGAGATAACGGCAAAAACTAAATTGACACAATTAAAAAATTAGATACTAAATTGAAATATGATGTAAAAGATAAGGACTAAATTTATAATTTACACATTTTATAATCTATTGTAATTGATACTCTATTTCAATTTAAGATATATATTAAAGTTTGATTGTTTACTTATTTATATATAGACTCTTTTATGAATATCATATTATTGTTAAACAACACACATTTTAAGAAATATCATAATTTATTTCTAAAAATAATTTATTTTGGACATAAATTGTTAGAAAATAAGTCTAAGCATTCATAATTTATGCTAATTTGATACTTTGGCTTCACTATTTTCACATTTGTGAATGTTTCTTACTCGTGTCTACAATTTTAAATCTATATTTTAACTCTATTGTAACCTAATTATCTTCGTATGTACTTTGCTATTTAATATTTAAAAATCTTTACTTATTACAGAATGCTCAACTATTCATCTTTCAATTAATTTGCATGCAATTATGTAAATGTCACAATTGTTTCCTTAAAGCTCACAACAGACAATTAAACCAATATTGTCTAAATTTTATTATTTTTTTACCAAAAAAATAGTTCGGGTTCGGGCCAGGTCAGGTTGGCTTGCAAAAAACACGGGTTAAGTCACGGCTCAGCCCATTTTTGCTTCGGGTCAAAACAATCGAGTTCAGATCGGGTTTTTCTGGGTCGGGTCAAAAAATTCTACCCCGTTTTGCCATGTCTAGCTATAAGCACCAAAACACAATTTTTCACTCGCGTCTCACAAGCAATCAGATCACATGGATGCTTCTGCAAACAGATACCGGAAGGAACCGAAAATTTACTGTAAATTTTCGGTGCCTATAGCACCTATAGCATTTTCCCTTTTTACCTAATCAAAATATCAAAACACAATACATACTATAAATATTATTTTATTTTAGTATCGAAATTAGGATTGCATCCACCAAACATATATGCTAATGATAAATGTCTTCAACAGAATTAAAACATAAATTGAAAGTCATGATAAAGGAATAAACTTCACACGACTACTAGCGATAGCAGTTTCCAACCATGCAGAAGCAGAGAACCGCAAAGTCTTTATCATCTCGATCAGTCAACAACCAAACATGATGCAGCAATTCCTATAAAAAATAAAAATTAAAAAATAAAAACATGATGCCGAAATAGTTAGAAATTACATCACATGATCCCCCCAAACCAATGGAAATACCTCTAATAAGGCTTATTATTCTTCATGTGACTCTTCCAGCTGCTCCACTCCAAGAAACATATTTCCTGTAATTTTTTTGGAATAATCCAAAATCACCCGACTATGGTTCTCTGGTGTTCCCAAAATCTCCTTCAAGAAAGAGAAAACAACAGAGAAAATAGCAAACAAAGTCAGGAGCAGAAATTCAATCAAGTGCTGACGGGAAGAATAGATAGAAAAGAGATGAAAAGAAATTTAAAGAAAAAAACTTACATATATTTTGCAAGGGGTTTTGAGATCTAATTCGGGGGCAGCAGCAGCAAGCGCGGACATATCACGCACTGGTGCAGGCCTTTTTGCCCCGTTCTCCTGCACCAGCATAGGGAGATAGTTAATTGATTGCTATTCAGAATCATCATAAACTTCACCATCATCAGAAAACTCATCAAATGATCTTATATCAAGCTGGTAGCGGAGTATTCCCCCAATCCCACCAAAACCTCTGCAGAACTGAGATCCCTCTTGAGATCTGTTGGTGACAAATTCAAGCGTGCAACCAAACTTCTTGTATTCAGTAGCGAACCACTCCAGCAGAGATGTCTTTTCCTGCACCTCTAATTCAGCAGATCCAACAGGAGCACGGAAATTATTTTGATCAGCCTCTTGCTCCTTATTCAAGTGCTTTATGATAATCTCACCAGTAGTGCTATTTTTTAACACATACCTATTAATATCCAGATTTTCCCATACAATAAGTATATCAACAGCACCCATCTCCAAAGTTTTCAGTGTATCATCCACGCCAAAAACATATTTCCCAGTGTCCTGGCTAATCTCCTCAAAGTATTTGCCTATCAAGCGCTTCTCCTGAATAAATTTCACATTGGACAGAATCTCTGATGATAGCTCAATGGCCTGATTGAAACCATTCTCCCCTCCATAAGAGACATCTACCACATTTAATATTTTGGCTTGCAGACGAGGATCAAACATGTCTGACTGACTAAGCTCAGTTTTGAAGTCAGCAGACCCAGCAAGTATTAATCCTGAAACATTGGGCTGGCTGGTGGCAGCATTGATGAAAAATTGAGTGGCAAGTTCTGCAGTCTTCCTCACATAGTTGTGGCGCTTCTCCATTCGAAGACGAGCAAACCGTAAAGCCGATTGCCCACCTCTTCCATGTTTCTTTGGAAGGTCAACGCTAAATTTATGAAGAATCTCTCTGGTGTTACCACTTAAAGTCCCAAAAAGGGTCCCATTACCATCCATGATAATAAAACCAAACTTGTCATCAGATTCTAAAAGCTCATTCAGCGCTTCTGTATGAAACTTGTTGTCACAAAGGTAAAGGGATGCATTAATAGGCCTGAATGGCTCAAAATCGATTGTGACCTTCTTTTCCTTCCCTTCCTCATTTACAATTGTTCCTGTGTAGAGCACAAGCCCATTGGGAGGAACTTTGTTGTAAAGTTTAAGTCTTTGCTGCGCAGATGTGATCGCCCCAAGCACAGACTGGCGATTTACCCTACTTTTAATGTTGGAGGCAGTACCAAATTCATCACCCAACATCTTGGTAACACGGGATACTTGATCTCGTGGAGGCATGATTAGAGAAATCATGCTAGTACCATTGCCTCTAGCAGCTTCGAGAGCTTTGATCAATTTCTTGATCTTCCATATCTCAATATTCTTATCAGCTTCTTGACCATCAGCCATTGTGATAGTAGATACAGAAAAAGTAGTCGATTACCTGCACAAACAGCATTTAATCAATTCACGCATTTCAGAACAAAAAGGAGACGAACATAAGTGCTAGGATTCCAAAATCAACAATGAAAAAAAAAACGAAATAAGATACACCAATAAATAAAAAGGTCAAATATGCATGAACACAAGTTATGTAACTCACTTTTCACCAAAAAATAAAAAGTTATCTAACTCATAAAGGCTGTGTATTAATTAGTGAATCAGAAAAAAGTATCATCAGAGCCAATCAAAAGTTATGTCTAGCAACTCCAAAACATTATTAGCAATGTGAACCAACTATAACCAAGGTGACACTATCCTGAATACCTATTTCAAGTGAAGGTTCAACCTTCCAAAAAGAACTATCAACATGTTCCAAAAGAACATGTCTATCTTCAGCCACATTACTGGCCAAAATGAGACAGTATCACATCAATACATATACCAACTGAGTCTACTTGAAAATACCATACATGCTTTAACATAGGCATGTACCACCACATGGATTCCGAAAACAAAATTTTACTAACCTGTACTTGAGAATAAAATATAATCCCACTTGATATAATATTCCTTCAATGCCAAACCATTTTAACATTAAACTTAATTGTCAATCATCCACTTGTGAAACTAAAATGTAATGTCAAAAGTGCTTACTAGTCAAAATGCTTTAATACATTGGGCATCACATAAATAGGAGAATGTCAAATCAGTTTCTACGCTTTCCTAATTATAATTTAGTAATTCTATTGCTCCAATAGCATATAAATCAATTCAAAATCCACCAAAAACTATAACATCACACAAAAAATTGAGAACATGGAGCAACATTAAAGCTATGGCAAGGTACTTCAGCCATTAGCACATGTAGGTTGCAAAAACCAAATAGCTAAATAAATAACGGTAACAAGTTTAGTAAAAGTTCAATAGCCACAGAACAATCAGAAGAAAATTCTTAAAATTAAATATAAAAAAAACCCAAAATCAGGACAAATTAAACCAACCACCAAAACAGAAAAATTAAAAATTAGCCCATCAGGGGCAAATTGGGTTACATGCCAATTGGATCTAGTGGGTGGGTTCAGTTGCTCATAGGTTTTACTAACTAAAACCAAGTCTAAATAGATCTTCTTTATAAGAGCATTTGCATTTGGTATTGCAAATGCTATATGTAAGAGAATTTTAGCATTACTGCATCAAACTAGCCCAACATCTGGACTTGTAAAAGCCAACTATTGCAATTCTAAAGTAGAATTGCACTGTAGCTCAATTCTTAAAAAAAAAAAAAAAATTAATATTTTATTCACTTTATCAATTCCTCTCTCTCGATTTTTTGTTTTTAGGTTTTTGTTTTTATTTGGATTTTGAAATATATTATTTTATTGTGTAAAAATATTATTTTAATATATTATATTGTAAAATAAAAGTTAAAATGCTGAAAGAATGGAAAAATGTTATGATATAATTAATAAAACAATTTTTTAAAATTGTAAAATAAGATAAGGTAGAATTTTGGGACGTGAATGACATTAAGATTCACTACTTTAGAATAATAATAATAATTAAAAATTAGATCTTTAACTGACAATTTAATAATGGTCTAAAAAAACTGACAATTTAATAATAATAATAATAATAATATTTTTTATATATACATAATTCTGACATTATATAGAAAAATAAACTATAAAATAAACTTGGGAAAAAATAAAAAGATTGTTCACAAAAATCTAGAAAAACATAAAGACAAAACTAAATAATTTAAAGGGGAAAAAAAACGACAATCAAATCGGGCTATTACAAAATTTATAATCAGATATGTCCAACAAAAAATCAGCGACAAATAACATAATCGAATCATTAAAAATCACGAAAAATCAAAGAGAAAAATATACAGCAATTACATCAATAACAACAAATCATAAAATTTTGAATAATCAAAATAGCAAATACGTTCGAATCAAAAGTAAATTATAGATTGAAAGATAGAGAGAAAGAAAGAGAGAGAGACTGACGAACCTGAAAGCTGGTTTTGTGCGTGTATTGTAGGCCGCCGAGTTTTGATTAGAAAACTAAAAAGAAAGAAGGGGGATGTGAACTTTTTGATTCGCTCTTTATAACTCTCTTTGAGGGTTTATATACCTCTTTGTGTTGGTTTTGGACTTTTCCAAGGGATGGTGGGCTGAGTTGGAATTTTATTAGGAGTTTTGGTTTGGGTTGGATTCGTATGATTTTGTATTTTTTATTTTTTATTTTTTAGAAAAAAAAAATTTAGTTGAAAGGTAAATTACTCCTTTAAGTATGATTGAAATTTTTAATTTGGTGTTTCAATTTTATTTCTGTTTAATTGAGTCCTTTAAATTTCAATTTTGCTAAATCAAACATTTTATGCAATTTCACTTAAAAAAATTCTATTAAAAACATGTTTTTTTCACATGAAAAAAAATCTATAAAATTAATAAAAATAATTAATTTATAGATTTTTTATGTGAGAATTTTTTTCAAAAAATATTTTTTATTAGTTAATTTCATATTTAATGTCAATTTTTTTAACAGAATTTAATGAAAAACCTGAATTGAATAAATTTATAAACTTTGAAAACTCAATTAAATAAGAATAAAATTAAAAAACTGAAATAAATTTCAGTCAAACCTAAAGTGTATATTTGTTTTTTTGCCAAAATTTTATTTATAGTTATTAGTTTTTTTTATATATATAAGAATAGTTATTAGTTGATTTGTAGGGAAACGGGACAAGTCTGACTCTAGTTATTAGTTCAATTAAGTTATGTGAACACCATATATATAACTCTAACATTATATAATTAAGTGCTTTTATGCCTTTAAATTAATAAGTCTTAGGACACATATAATGATATAATATGATCTTGTAATGACACATATAATCCTTGCTAAGAGTCTTGTAACTTTGATACATTTTAATGTTTCAAATAAGATATCTAGGGTTCAAATTCTCTCATCCTATTGTAACTATTGAATTATAAATAATAAAAAAATGATGACATCTATAATCTTAATTGGCTGGTCATAATGGGCTGTTAAATAGTTAACGGGCTGAGTTGGACTAGGCCGAAAGAGAGAACCCCAGCCCATGATCTTGCCTATAAACAATGTCCATTTTGTCTTTACCAGGATGGGCTACCCATAAGCTTATGTTAACATCTTTTTTTATATATATATATAAGAAAATAATCATTTTTTTTTATAAGGGAAGAATCAATCTTTTTTGTAAAGGAAAGAATCAAAGAATTTAAAACTTATTAAAATCTTTTTATGGTCAAATCTATTTAATTTTTTGTTTTGTTAATGGAAACCTATTTAATTTTTTTATTAAGGCTTAAAATGGTTTTTTATTTTATTATCTTTTAATAAAAAAAAAATGTCAAATGGTTAGTTCAAAGTTGCTAGACTATTATAAAAATATATATTTAGTAAACTAAGTTTAACACAATTACTTTAAATATCTTAATGGTTAGGGGAATTCTCAGATAAAATTCATTTATAATATTTCAAGATCAATTCCTCATACTCTATTTGGGTTTTACCCTATTTATTTTGGTCACACAATCTATAAAAAAAAAAAAAGAGGAAGTAAATCTGGCCAACCCAACTTCCCAAGTAGAGAATTCTATGATATTTAATGAGTTATAATGTATATCTTAGTAGTTAGGGGAATTCTCTTTTAAAAAAAACTCATTTATAATATTTCAAGATTAATTCCTCATACTCTATTTGGATTTTACCCTATTTATTTTGGTCACACAATCCAAAAAAAAAAACCCTAAAAAAAAGAGGAAGTAAATTTGGCTAGCCCAACTTCCCAAGTATAGAATTGTATGAAATCTAATGAGTTATAATGTATAAAAATGATTTTCTAGGTAATCTTTCTCTTATAAGCGGTTCTCTCTCTTTCTCTGAGTATCTTAGTAATTGTGTTATTTGTTCTGTTCGTATACTATTGAAACTATCTTATTCATTGATCCTAAATACATAAACTAACATTACTCATTTAAAGTTCATAAAAAAAAAATACTCATTTAACATTTCACCGTTTAACCTGTAACCAGCATTTCATATGAATTATTTATTACAATTTTATTTTAATCAGCATCCTAAATATTGTGTTGTAATGAAAAATTAATACATTTATGCTTCTCCCGAATTCCTTCCCTCCTAGTCTCTTAGCACCACGCTAGCTTCTCACTTCCATCAAAAGCAACAAATCTGTTGCTAGATAGAGAGTTATAGCTCGAGTTGTATTAGCCATCGACTTTGGCAATTGCGTTGTCGCTGATTCAAGCAAAATCTCCAATTTTTTAATTTGTTAATATTGTTTGGAATTTATGTTTAGGAAATACAAATTATTTGTGTTAAACCCTGTTTTTTTAATTTGATCTAATAGCATTTTATTGGGTGGAGATTGTGGAGTAAACATGGGTATTTATACGAAAGTTTTATTAAATTTACTATTTTGTTTATTTCGATGAAAAATCTTATCTAAAAATAGTTATTAAATTTTTTTTTTATTTGGTAGTATTAGGAGGAAAAATAAAAGAATAATTATCTTTTAACTTTCCTTATTAAACTTGATGTGAGATATTATTGTTATAATTCATTAGTTGGAAAATAACTCTATTTCACTCCAAGCTAAAGAAAAGAAGTCAAAATATACTTTTTGAAATCATTTTAAGGATACTATCAAATATAGAAAAATGAGATAATTTTCTATAATATTTTTTTTTTAACAACTCATTTTCTATAAAATGTTGATGTTGAAACAAATAGAATATTAATCTCTTTCTTTAAATAAAGGATTACAAGGGTAAGAAATGAATATTAATAACTATAGTATGTTATCAAACTTTATATCTGGAAAAACTAAAATAGAGAAAATCATATTTTGATGAACTTTTCAATGCATTGCACCTTACTATCTATAAGATAGAGGGTAAAAGGATCAAGATTTCTGTGTAAATTTGGAAGTAAATTTACACTAGAATGAGAGGGTACATAAAGGCCCTCTATATGTTTTGTTGGACAGAAAGAGCATGTGTATATAATGCAATATGTGTAGTGTAGGTATATAGATGTGAGAACTGTAAACAGTAAACAATCCTCAATTCTCAAATGGCGTCAAATTCTCACATACTCTTCTTCCCCTTCATGGCTCAAGGCCACACCATCCCCCTACTTGACCTTGCAAAACTGCTTTCTCATCGAGGCTTCAAAGTAACAATCCTCACTACTCCCTCAAATACCTCTACTATCAGTTCATACATTTCACAATTCTCAAATATCCATATTAAAGTAATTGCATTCCCTCAAGTCCAAGGCCTCCCCGTAGGCTATGAAAACATGTCCCAACTCTCACACGACCAACTCCTTCCATTCTTTACAGCAACGAAACAACTTCAACAACAGTTTGAGAAAACCTTAGAAGAAATGTCTAGAGTCCAAGACCTTCCAGTTTGTGTTATTTCTGATACATTTTTAGGTTGGACAAACACGTCGTGTCGCGTTTTTGGTATTCCCCGGTTGGTGTTTCATGGCATGGGAGTGCTTCCAATGGCCGTAAAGAAATCTTTGGTCATTCACCAAACATACAAAGAAGTAGGCACTGATACAGAACCGTTGGTTGTGAAAGGAGTGCAATTTGGCTTCACACTCACAAGAGCTGATTTGCCAAATTCAATTCGGGAGAGGGAATCTAGTGCTTCTCAATTCTTTCTAGACTCTGAAATATATGATATAGGAAGTTGGGGTGTGATTGCCAATAGCTTTGTTGAGCTAGAAAAGGACCATGTTGCTTCATTGGAATCCTTGTATGGAAATAACACGAGGGTTTGGTGTGTTGGTCCTTTATTATTGTATGATCAAATTGAGGGAGTGAGAAACGGGCCAAATGGGCCAAACCCATCTACAAAATGGGCCGAATGGTTAAACCAACAAGTAGGAGGACAGTCAGTAATATATGTGTCATTTGGATCACAATCCAATTTGTCAGAGACTCAACTAGATGAATTGGCATATGGGTTGGAATTATCAGGACATAATTACATCTGGATCGTCCGTTCAAAGAGTTGGAATCCACCTTGTGATGGTAGAGGACTAATTGTGAGAGAATGGGTGGATCAAAGGTGGATCTTGGCCCATGAAGCAATTGGTGGGTTCTTGAGCCACTGTGGTTGGAACTCAGTGTTGGAAAGCTTGTCAGAGGGAGTCCCAATTTTTGCGTGGCCCATGTTTGCCGAGCAACACTTAAATGCCAAGTACTTGGTGGAGGAACTCAAGATGGGACTCCAAGTTCCAAACTTAAATAGGGCCATGAAGATTGTGAGTCGCGAAGCAATATGTGAAGGAGTGAAAGAGTTGATGGGAGGAGAAAAGGGATTCAAAGCAAGAGAGAATGTAGTTGAGCTTGGGAGAATGGCAAAAAGATCAGTTCAGGTTGGTGGGTCTTCTTATAATAACCTTAATGAGCTTGTTAACCAAATTAGTCATATAAGTTCTCTTGCGACTACAATGTAATATCCTTAATCTCTTCCTTTCTATCCTAGTCAATCAATTGTTTTTTTATTGTTGTGATTACATGGATTTATGACCTTTTTGTTTAATTAAATTAGGCTATATATATAAAAAAGATACCTTTTGTGCTTGTTAAATATATGACTAATAAGGTGATTCTTAGTTTACCTTTTATTACATTTATTTATTGAAAATGATGAAATTACTACTGATCTTTTTGGACAGAAAGTAAAATTCAAATTCTGTTCAAAATTTAAAATTAGTAATGATGATGCTTTCAATCTAATTCATGCCAAAGTTAAACATCTTAACTTCCTTAAATAAGAAGTTAGATACAAGAAAATTGTTGAACAACTTTCTGATAAATTATTAAAATCCAAAATTGATAATTTTCAGAAAATATTGATAAATGATGTTTGTTCTAATATTCTTAATGCTTTTTGGCATAAGAAGAAACATATTGTTGATTTACCCTATATTAAAAACTTCAATGAAAAGCATATTTCCACCAAAGCTCGTCCTAGTCCTATTCAGATGAATGCTGGAACTGTTGAATTTTGCAAAAATAAAATCAATGATTTACTTAAGAAAAAACTGATTAGGATATATATACACACACACACTGTTCTTCACAATTTATAAAATGGAGTAAGTCTGAACGTGGATCGAGTCTGGTCAGTTTTATACCTAACCCACAACCTGAATCCACAAGGGCTGGGCCAAGTCAAGTCTCGGGTCAGGTCCCTTTTTTTAAGTTTATATGATAAAATAATAATATTCTTTTTCATTTCTACCTGTACTACTTGTTTGATTGTATTTTTAAAAGGAAACCTTGTAGTCTTAACTCTTAGGTTTGTATGAAACAGTAAGTATTTTCCACAAAAAATTGGTAAATTAAGGAAGTCATATGTAATCAAACAGTTAAATTTTAAAAATTCACATTCAAAATTTGATGGCCGGGCATATTTTCCTTTTTCCACCTGCAGAAGGTCGGCATGGGCGTGCATTGGCTCCAAAGAAACGCACACAACCCAGGTGATAAAAATATAAGATATATAAACCACACGGAGTGGTGCTACAGGCATTGAGAAAACCACAATTTTTTACTCCCTTCTCACAAGCAATCCACAATTTTTTACTCCCTTCTCACAAGCAATCACAAAGTCCCACTTAAGATACAAATGTGAGATGGGAGTGAAAATTTACGTGTAGGTTTTCGGTGCCTACAGCAATTTATGTTCTTTTACCCAATCAATCAAACCCAATACTTAATATAAATAGAATATTATTGTAGTATGGAAACTAGGATTGTATCTAGAATCCAATCCACCAAGGACATCCACCAAACATATATGCTAATGATAAATGTGTTCAACAGAATTAAAAACATAAATTAAAAGTCATAATGATGGAGTAAACTTCACGAGGACATAACAGAGCAGTTTCGAAAATAGCAGTTTCAACAAAACCACAGGCTCAGAGAACTGCGGAATCTCGATCAGTCAACAAGCAAACTTGATATAGCGATAAGAGGTAGCTCACAATCCCCCGAAGCAATGGAAATACCTAATACCGCACATTATTCTTCATGTGACTCCCTTCATGCTGCTCCCATCCAAGAAACATAATTCCAATTTTTTTTTTTCAGAATAATCCAAAATATAGATGAAATCACCCAATTAAGATTCCCAGGTATTTCTGCAATCTCCTTCAAGAAAAAAGAGACCATGGAAACAAAATATCCAAAACAGAGTTAGGGAATAAAAATTCAATCAAGTGCCAACTGAAAAATTAGTAGAAGCATAGAAAAGAGAAGAAAACAAAATAAAAAACTTACACATATTGTGCAAGGGTTTTGAGATCCAAATTCCAACTCCGGGGCAGCAGCAGCAAGCGCATATTGCGCTCTGGTGCAGGCCTTTTTGCCCCCATTCTCCTGCACCAGCATTGGGGAAAAGTTCATTGACTGCTATTCAGAATCATCATAAACTTCACCATCGTCAGAAACCTCATCAAATGATCTTATATCAAGCTGGTAACGGAGTATTCCCCCAATCCCACCAAAACCTCTGCAGAACTGGGATCCCTCTTGAGATTTGTTGGTGACAAATTCAAGTGTACAACCAAACTTCTTGTATTCAGTAGCAAACCACTCCAGCAGAGATGTCTTTTCCTGCACCTCTAATTCAGCAGAGCTAACAGGAGCACGGAAATTACTCTGATCAGCCTCTTGCTCCTTATTCAAGTGCTTTATGATAATCTCACCGGTAGTGCTATTTTTTAACATATACCTATTAATATCCAGATTTTCCCATACAATAAGTATCTCAACAGCACCCATCTCCAAAGTTTTCAGCGTATCATCCACACCGAAAACATATTTCCCAGTGTCCTGGCTAATCTCCTCGAAATATTTGCCGATCAAGCGCTTCTCCTGAATAAATTTCACATTGGACAGGATCTCTGATGACAGCTCAATGGCCTGATTGAAACCATTCTCCCCTCCATAAGAGACATCTACCACATTTAATATTTTGGCTTGAAGACGAGGATCAAACATGTCTGACTGACTAAGCTCAGTTTTGAAGTCAGCAGACCCAGCAAGTATTAATCCTGAAACATTGGGTTGGCTGGTGCCAGCATTGATGTAAAATTGAGTGGCAAGTTCCGCTGTCTTCCTCACATAGTTGTGGCGCTTCTCCATTCGAAGACGAGCAAACCGTAGAGCTGATTGCCCACCTCTTCCATGCTTCTTTGGAAGGTCAACACTAAATTTATGAAGAATCTCTCTGGTATTACCACTCAAAGTCCCAAAAAGGGTCCCATTACCATCCATGATAATAAAACCAAACTTGTCATCAGATTCTAAAAGCTCATTCAGCGCTTCTGTATGAAACTTGTTGTCACAAAGGTAGAGGGATGCATTAATTGGCCTAAACGGCTCAAAATCGATTGTGACCTTCTTTTCCTTCCCATCATCAGTTACAATTGTTCCCGTGTAGAGCACAAGCCCATTGGGAGGAACTTTGTTGTAAAGTTTAAGTCTTTGCTGCGCAGATGTAATCGCCCCAAGCACAGACTGGCGATTCACCCTACTTTTAATGTTGGAGGCAGTGCCAAATTCATCACCCAACATCTTGGTAACACGGGATACTTGATCTCGCGGAGGCATGATTAGAGAAATCATGCTTGTACCATTGCCTCTAGCAGCTTCGAGAGCTTTGATCAATTTCTTGATCTTCCATATCTCAATGTTCTTATCAGCTTCTTGACCATCTGCCATTGTGATAGTAGATACAGAAAAAGTTGTTGCTTACCTGCACAGACAGCATAAATCAAATTACACATTTCAGAACAAATATGAGACTAGCAAAAATGCTAGGATTCCAAAATCAACAGTGAAAAAAAAAGTGAAAAATAAAATATCAAGAAGAAGAAAAGGTCACATATGCATGGACACAAGTTATGTAACTCATGGAGGCTGTGTATTAATTGGTGAATCAGAAAAAAAAATACATACATATGTGTGTGTGTGTGTGTCTATATATATATATATATATATCATCAGAACCAATCATAAGTTATGTCTAGCAACTCCAATACACTATTAGCAATATAAACCAACTATTACCAAGTTGACACTATCCAGAATACCTAATTGAAGTGAAGTTTCAACCTTCCAACAATAAAACTATCAACATGTTCCAAAAGAACATGTCTATCTCCAGCCACATTACTGGCCAAAATGAGACAGTATCACATCATTACATAGTATTAAGAAACATGAAGTGATAACAACATAGCACTCTTATCATAAGGTTAATAAAACATTACCGGGGGAGTTTGGTTCATTGTGATGTGCCTTGATATAATGCACGTTACGATAATGTGACATTAAGATTTTTGGTTTATTTTATTTTTCCTAACATTACCATAATCTAAAATTACAAAATATATCACATTACCTTAATCTCATCACCTTCCTAAACAATGTAATATTGTATTCTTGTTTTGAGATTATATTAATGTAAGATTACAATAATGTAATATTATGGTATAGGGTAACATCACGGCGAACCAAACACTCCCGTAGGTATTACTAGAATTGCTTCCAATTTAACAAACTTCCTCACATTCGCAATGTTGCAGTGAAATTGATACCAACTGAGTCTACTTGAAAATACTATACGTGAGTGCATATAGACATATACCACCACATGGATTCCAAAAACAAAATCTTACTAACATGAACTTGAAAATATAATATAATCCCACTTGATATATTATTCCTTCAATGCCAAACTATTTTCAAATTAAACTTAATAGTCAATTCTCCCCTTGTGATACTAAAATATAATTTCAAAAGTGCTTACTAGCCAAAATGTTTCAATACATTGGGTATCACATAAATAGAAGGGTATCCACCAAAAAGTATAACATCACACATAAATTGAGAACATGGAGTAACATTAAAGCTATGACTTGTGTTTATCATGAATCTATGGCAAAGTACCTCTGCAATTAACACATATAGGTCGAGAAACCATATAGCTAAATAAATAAAGGTAACACAGTTTTGTTAAAAAAGGTCCAACAGCCACAGAACATGAAAGAGCAAATGCTTTAAATAAAAAAAAAAAAAAAATCAGAACAGAGCAAACAATCATAGGGAAACTCATGTATTTCTCCAAATTTTGCAAGTCCTGTTTGGAGCATAAAAGTTTTCCCCCAATTATGTATTTATTTAGTAAGAAGATCAAGAATGAAACAAGCACCAAAACAGAAAGAAATAAAAATTAGACCATCAGGTTCTTTTCTTTAAAAAGGTTTCCTATGTTATCAAAACAAATTAAAAATTATTAGATTTTAACTGAAATTTTTGAAAATAATAAATATTAGAATAGTTTTTTAAAAAATATATATATAATTCAGAAATTATATTGGAACAAACATAACAAACAAAGAGCAAAAGCTCACACACAGTCCTTCAAAAACTACCAAACTAAGATTGCTAGCTTACAAATCAATAATAGTTTAAACAAAATACAGAACATTTAATGGCAATAAAATAATTTTTTTTTAAAATTAAATTGTGCACTAAAATCTAGGAAATATAAAGACAAAATTAAATAATTTTAACGAAAAAAAAAAACCACAACAATCAAATCAGGCAACTACATAATTTATAATCAGATATATCCAACAACAAATCAGAGACAAATAACATATTCGAATCATTAGAAATCACGAAAAATTAAAGAGAAAAACGCAACAATAACAACAAATCACAGAATTCTGGAAAAACTAAGTACAAAACATGTTCGAATTGAGAGAGAAAGAGAGAGAGAGAGAGAGAGGTGGACGGACCTTTCAAGGTGGTTTTGTGAGAGAATTGTAGGTCGGCGAGGTTTGATTAAAAAGCAAAAAGAAGAAGAGATTGTTTGTGGAGTGTAGACTAGTGATTCCCTTTTCCTTTTTCGGCTCTCTTTATGTGTTTGTGGGTTGGTTTTCGGCTTCTTTTCGTGGGGTTGGTGGGCCGGGTTAAAATTTTATTTTTGAGTTTTGGTTTGACTTGAATTTATGATTTTTTTTTAATGAAAAATTTTAAAAAAATACTTATATAAGTAAGAATAATATAAATTTGAAAATTAAAATAAAAAATATATATATATATACTTATTTAAATTACCCTTATAACTCATTTGTGTTTTTTTATTTAAAATTAGTTAATTAATAAATAAGAGTATTTTAAAAAGTTTAAAAATTTGTGTGAATATATTTTTTATTTTTGAACAACTGTGCGAAGATATTTTGATATTCAAAATATTAAAATCCAAAAAATCTTATTAGTAGTGTAGATATATATATATATATATAAATAAAAAAGTCAAACAATCTCTAGGTTCTAGTGTCTAAAAATATCAAATCAGAGATAGAGAGAGAGAGAGGAGATATTTATCCATCCCACTTGCAGTGCACAGCCCAATAAGCGAGAAGATATTTATCCATCCCACTTGCAGTGCACAGCCCAATAAGCGAGATTGTAGACCAAACAAAAAAAAACAAAAAAAAAGGAATTAAGAGAAGCAAAAATATAGAGAGCAATATCAGGGCAATAAAATTTAGTGGATTGGCGTAAGGGTGATGGGGAGTTTTAATCTATTTGACCTAATCTGATCCGTTAAATATGTAAATTGTTTTACGGTAAAATATTATTTTGGTTTCTAAATTTTACTAAAAGTTTGTTTTTGGTTCTTAAAATTAAAAAAAAAAAAAAAAAATCATTCTTAAATTTTGCAAAGAGTTTTTTTTTACTTGTTTATAGGCGAAAATATAGCTAAAAAAAATATTTTCAATAGTTAAAAACGAAAAACAAACTTTTTAAAATTTAGATAAAATTTAGAAATCAAAATAGTATTCTACCTTTTAGTTTATTATAGTTATTAGTTGATTTGTGGGAAACCCCCAATTTATTCTACCAAAGTTAAGTGGCTATCCAACCATGCTAGTTGGGGGGTGTCCTTTAACTTAAGGGCAAGGGGTGGAATGACTTTACGTGTTGGTTTGTACACCCTTTGTGAATATTATAGTTTTTAGTTGAAGGCTATGAATATTGCATAGTTTTGTTCATGAATGTATATAATTATATATTTTTATTGAGAAACAATAAGTAGCTGGTACATAAATTGAAAAACATATGTGAATAAAAAATCTGGTAGCAAAATGTTAATAGTATTAGTGTAAACTATTATTTAAAGGAGTAGGCACATAGCAATTAGGTAGAGCATCAACCTGACAAAATTATGGTTTTTAGGATTCAAATTTTATCATATAGTATATAAATTATAGCTTGTAAAATAAAGATATATCTAAATAGAAATATTTTATTTTACTTTTTGTGTTTTACTCATATTTCACCAATTGTGGTATACTATGTGCTTTTTTTCCCATTTTAAACTATGGTTATTTTTAAGGAAAGCAAGAAGTTTGTTAGAGAATTTGTATGTATAGATATAGAAATACTACATCCACAAAATTCTCATAATAAATCTTAGGTGGCAACTTGTTATTGGTAAGTAAAAAAATGATATCCTATATAAGTACATACATATCCTACTAAAGAATCCATACATATCATGTGTCTTATTAGTAAACTCGATGGTCTTGTTGCTATTATGGAATTATACTTGCCTAGTATTGCATTTGAAGGGGAAAAAAATAAATCTTAGGTGGCAACTTGTTATTGGTAAGTAAAAAAGTGATGTCAGATATAGGTACATACATATCCTGCGAAAGAGTCCATACATATTGTAAGTGCACAATTGCACCTGACCCCGAGAACAGTTATGGGCTCAGGCCCAATGAGCCTTAAACAATATGAATTTGTAGAGTGTGGGCTTGAAACCCAGGTTAGAAGAGTTTAAAGGGTTCTAGGGCAAGTCAAGGATTGTCAGTACGTAAAAATAACAAGGAATATTGTAACTCAACCTCCTCGGACGTAAGCCGAGGATTGTTCTTATATTATCTTTGTCTTCTTTCTTTTTCTTTTGATTACAAAAAGAGAGAGAGAGAGAGAACCCCCTTTTCTGTTCTGGGTCTCCCCTTAAATACTCATCTTTCTAATCCCTAATACACGTGTTGCCCTATCTCCCCCTTAGCCTAGATATTTCTTCTCTCAGTGCCTTTGAATAGTAACCAGAAGTTTCCCTTCCACTGTTCAGGTGTCACTTCCCCATTAATGCGGCTAAGGTAGTAGGTGAAGGGTCTTTAATGTGGAGGCAGCAGCCTTTAGTAATTTTCAAACACCGGAGCTTCTAGGACATCCAGGGGCTCACCCCTCTTAACCGTTGGTATCCGTCATGTCGTTTATGTGCAGTTATGATAACGTTACTGATTCTTCTATGCCCATCTGAGAGTAAAATCAACCTCGGATTGGTCCTCGGGTCCTCGGCACATGAGCGGGCCCGAGGTACTACAAGATTTCAAACTAACGGGTAGGTCGGCATTACCTAGTATGGCCCAAAGGCCCATATACCCATCAGGACCCTTTTACTCCCCACAATAGCCCCTCAAAACTCTAAATTTCGAAGTCCGAGGAGAAAAATAGAGTTTTGACCCGAAGAGAACTTATTCTGCACACTTAACGAGTGATTGCACGTGTGGAAACCGTTTCGTATACCAGAGGATGCCACTTGGCGATTTCCTTTTTAAAACGTGCGCATTTATTACCGTATGTTCACTATGTCCCCACGTTCAACGGTGAGATGAGCATCCAACGGCCCTCATTGCTCCACAAAAATTTGGGCGGGTAAAACTAAATTCGAGGCCGCCATTCCGCACGTCGTGACGCTTTGGGAACCTGCGCCTTCATTTATTTTGCCAGGGACTGAACCCATCAAAACATCAACCATCACATTTCGTCTTCAGAAAACCGTGGAAATTTGCATATCCTCAAACTCCGTAAGTTCTTACTCACCACTCCTTTCTTTCTCAACCCTTTATCCTCGGACTTTGTCCTCGGCTGTCCTAGTAGACGCTTTTACTCTTTAGATTCTAGCCTTTCTTTATTTTCCATGGGTAGATTTAAGTGTCTTGTCGATACGGCCGCCGGAATGGAAGGCTTCAGAGCCAAATACAACATTCCCGGTGACGTAGGCCTAAAATATTGCCCGGCGGAGGCCGTGGCTAATTCTAGGAAGGAGGGAGAGGTCATAATCCCAATGATAGCCTTTATAGAAGGCGGGATGACCCTCCCGATGAAACCTGTGATGAGGGAATACCTTCGCAACCATAGGTTGTGTCCCGACCAATGCCTCCCTAACGTTTTTAGAGTTCTAGGCAGCGTCGACGCCTTAAATGAACAGATGGGTTTAAACCTAACTTGGCACGACGTTGTTTTTCTATATGAATCCCATAAGTTATCCAACGTAGGGTACTACATTAAGTCCCGATCCAGTACAGTTAGGTTAATCTCCTGCTTGCCCAAATCCAACAAAGGCATGAAGGACGACTACCTGATAGTGTCTGGAAACTGGCATGACGGTCTCCACTGCCCAGTGCGGTGGGGGGATCCAGGTGCGACACCTAGGGACTAACCTTCTCACTCCACGACCTTTCTCAATACTAACAAACATGCGTATTAAGATATATTTTGTCTGTTTATTTCTGTTTATGGCTGCGTGAATCTAACCATACTGCGCTTCTTTGTTTTCTTTTTCCCTGCAGATAAGCGAAACGTGCGCCCCCGTTTGAGCCACTGCAACGTTGCCGACCTGAACCGGATACTTCGATCCGAGGTGTTTGTTAGCGCAGACAGACAGCTCCGAGCCGCTCACTTGATCCTGGGATACGAGCCCATCTCCTCGGACTTCCAGGAGATAGACAACGCTATAGTAGCCGGTGACCAACGACGAAGGAGGATCAACGTTGCCCGGCCACATTTTCTAGACGACCACGACCTCCCAGACACCCCCCAACCATTCTTTACTTACAACCTGTAGCAGCCATCCCCTTCGCCGTCCACTCCGAGGTAGCTGCCATCCCAGAAGAGCAGGTCTCTTCCTCTCACACGTTAGACGACGAGATAGACCAGTTCCAACTCGAAGAATACAACGAACCTCGAGGGAATCAGTTTGTCGTGCTTTCTGACGAGGAAGAAGATACTGCCGAGGCCTCTGGAATTGCTGGTCTTGTAGTTGCACTTCCAGAGATAGACTCCGAGGACTCCATGGACAAAATGAGGGACCTTCTTACCGATAGAGGCGCGAGGGTCAAGGCGAAGAAAACAGGGGCCACCCAAGTCCATCAAACTCTGCCACTTCCCCCTCCTCCAGCTGAGCCAAAGGCTCCAGCCGAGGACCCCAAGAAAAAGAGAAAGGGGGAAGATGAAGGGGCGACCAACAAAGGCCCAAAGAAACCACGCAACCAACCTCCACCGGCTCAGCAGCAAAAACAGGACAAGGGCAAAGGTAGAGCCCGTTCAGTTGAGAGCGGGGAGATTGGGGCGTTAGTCGATGTGCGCAGGGCACCAACCACCTGGTCCCCTGACTTAAAACTGGATGGCGCTCCTATCTCCTGCCAGTCCAGTATAAGGGCAGTTCAACAAGGCCATGCCCACCACTTGGCCGAGGTGTTGGAACGTCCTCTTTTGCTGCCCACGGACATGGAGTCCTTGGAAAAAATGAGCCAGCCTCAGCTCTTCCTTGCTTTGAAGAGGGACTTGGCGCTGGTACGTTTTTTTTTGTTTCTTCTCATGAAGAGTTTACTCTCAACGCTATTTATGAGTTTTTGTTGTGTTTCACCCCACTATACTTCACTGCAGGCTGTTCAAGAGGTCTTCGTAGCTGAAAAGTTTATTGAAGATACTCGAAAGAAGGCCAGGGCCGAGATGGAGGTCAGGTTGGAGACTGAGAAGTCTCTGGGGACAGCCATTGCCGAGAACGAGAAGCTGCTCTCGGAGGTGGCTAATGTAAAGAGAGAGAGAGATGGTGCTAGGTCAAGTCTCAAAACTATGGAGACCCAAATAGAAGGACAGCGCAAGCTCCTCCATGAAAAAGATGATGAGATTGCCCAAGCTCAAAGGGAACGCTCGGATTTGGAGAAGGAAGTTGCGCTGCTGAAGAGAGAAGCCAGCACATTTCAAAGCTCTTTACAAGCTGCCAAACAGGAAAGCTATCAGGAAGGGGTGGCCAACACCGAGGAGCAGCTGACCGAGGCCTTCGCGGCTTTGTGCCGTGAATACTGCCAAAAGGTCTGGGTGGAGGCCTTAAATGCAGCTGGAATTCCCCCCTCCTCGGAGCTGAGGAAGTCCGAGAACGTCTGGATTCCGCTGGAAATCCAGGAGATTGAGGACGCTCCTGCTGCCACCCCTACCCCTGACTCAACCTTACCGGAGCTGCCCCAGGTGGTCCTACAGCCCGTCCTAGATCCTACAGAACCCTTGGGTTCCAACAAAGAACAGGAAGCTGATGTGGATGCCGAGAAGGTCCGAACGGATAAAGGGAAAAGTGTTCTTTCCCCTTTCGAAGTGGAGCTAAAAAAGACTGAAGGTCCGAGCACTTCTCATGTGGACCCTCCTTCTGAACCTTAAGGCCGAGATTAGGGCTTCTTAGACTCGATCCTTGTACTTATTCCCTTTGTAATACTTATTAAGCAATTTTTGTAAAGAACAATTTTTATATACCTTTGGATCGCATTGCGTTTGTTTTTACTTCCTT
Source organism: Castanea crenata (assembly GCA_020976635.1). NCBI lineage: Eukaryota > Viridiplantae > Streptophyta > Magnoliopsida > Fagales > Fagaceae > Castanea > Castanea crenata. The sequence continues at coordinate 3,728,111 of JAGHPS010000030.1, read as the reverse complement.
TATTTTGCACTGTTTTATGTAAATTTATTTGAGTAAACAAATCCAACTACAAGGATTATCCACTTATGACCATATGCATTTTATAAGGACTTAACAAAAAGATTGCGTAGTTTGAAATATCACTAATCACCAAAGACTTCAAGCAACAATTAGACCTCTGCAACGTATAGCAGTTGTTGGTGGTATGATGCAAGGTTCGAAGACCATAAATTTAGTTTACAATTAAAAGGACAACCTTTAGGTCTGAGGTAATGAACAACAAAGCGCTACGTCCTAAGAACAATAAGAAGTCAGTCTTGGGCCAAGTAGTAGATCTCATCCACTTGCATGGTTCTGTTTTTAATTGAATGTGAAGCCCCCATATCGTTCCTTATATCACTTTAATTGACACTTTCCTGGCTTGATAAGGAATTATATTCAACCAAGTTTACAACCCGAGGACTAGATGAAACCAACCTTTCCTTTGATCCTTTAGATCATCTATTCTGTAATAACTTGAAAAACGTTAATTTTTCCAAAGTAGGAGGTCAGAGGACCTGGCTTAACTGAGGTTCTGTTTAACGAATGATAAGACATCAATTTCCACAAGGTTGGTGGTCCGAGGACCACACTTAACCAAGTTTCTGTTTGATTCTTAAAATTTCTTACTTCAAATGTTAATTTTCCCAAAGTAGGAGGTCCGAGGACCCGGCATAACTGAGGTTCTGTTTAACAAATGATAAGACATCAATTTCCACAAGGTGGTGGTCCGAGGACCACACTTAACCAAGTTCTATTTGATTCTTAAAATTTCTTACTTCAAATGTTAATTTTCCCAAAGTAGGAGGTCCGAGGACCCGGCATAACTGAGGTTCTGTTTAACAAATGATAAGACATCAATTTCCACAAGGTTGGTGGTCCGAGGACCACACTTAACCAAGTTTCTGTTTGATTCTTAAAATTTCTTACTTCAAATGTTAATTTTCCCAAAGTAGGAGGTCCGAGGACCCGGCATAACTGAGGTTCTGTTTAACAAATGATAAGACATCAATTTCCACAAGGTTGGTGGTCCGAGGACCACACTTAACCAAGTTTCTGTTTGATTCTTAAAATTTCTTACTTCAAATGTTAATTTTCCCAAAGTAGGAGGTCCGAGGACCCGGCATAACTGAGGTTCTGTTTAACAAATGATAAGACATCAATTTCCACAAGGTTGGTGGTCCGAGGACCACACTTAACCAAGTTTCTGTTTGATTCTTAAAATTTCTTACTTCAAATGTTAATTTTCCCAAAGTAGGAGGTCCGAGGACCCGGCATAACTGAGGTTCTGTTTAACAAATGATAAGACATCAATTTCCACAAGGTTGGTGGTCCGAGGACCACACTTAACCAAGTTTCTGTTTGATTCTTTAAGATTATGTTGCTGGGAAATTCATGAAACAATAATAATTTTTGAGTAAGCACAATCGGCAACAATCTTTATTAATAGTAATATCTTCGTAGGTTATTTACATTCCACGGTCGTGGTACAACATTTTCATCTAAATCAGCTAGCCGATAAGATCCTATTCCTGCTACTGAAATAATACGATAGGGACCTTCCCAATTGGGTCCTAGCTTACCCCAAGCTGGGTTCTTAGCTGTGCCCACAACCTTTCTTAAAACAAGATCACCCGGCGCCAATGGCCTCGGCTTCACATGGGCATCATATCCCCGTTTAAGTTTTTGTTGGTAATAAGCCATCTGGACCATAGCTGCCTCACGTCTTTCCTCAAGTAAATCTAGACTTGTCTCCAAGAGACTATCGTTGCTCTTAGTATTGAATGCGCTCGTTTTCAGGGTGGGAAAACCAGATTCCAGAGGTATTACCGCCTCGGCGCCATAAGTCATAGAAAATGGCGTTTCTCCGGTGGACCTACGCGGTGTGGTTCGATATGTCCACAAAACGTGAGGAAGCTCTTCTACCCAGCTTCCCTTCGCATCATCCAACCTTTTCTTCAACCCATTGACTATGACCTTGTTAACGGCCTCGGCCTGGCCGTTTCCTTGAGGATAGGATGGGGTGGAGTACCTGTTTATGATACCCATGTCACCACAATACTGCCTAAAGGCGTTACTATCAAATTGAACACCATTGTCAGATACAAGCGTGTGTGGTATGCCAAATCTAGTAACAATATTTTTCCAGATGAACTTTTTAGAATCAACATCCCTAATATTTGCCAGGGGCTCGGCCTCAACCCATTTAGTGAAATAATCGGTTCCCACTAAAAGCCATCTTTTGTTGCCTACGGCCTTGGGAAATGGCCCCACTATATCTAGTCCCCACTGCGCGAAGGGCCAATGGCTGGAAAGGGGGTTAAGAACTCCTCCAGGTTGATGAATATTGGGGGCGAACCTCTGACATTGGTCACACTTTCTGGCATAATCTTGAGCCTCCCTTTGCATATTAGGCCACCAGTAGCCCTGAGTCAAAGCTCTGTGGGCCAAGGATCTTCCCCCAGTAGTGGCTGCCACAAATCCCTTCGTGCAGCTCTTCCAGAAGCCCTTCTGTTGAGCCTGGGTGTACACACAACAAGTACGGTCCCGAAAAGGATCGTTTATATAGCTTCTAGGTCCTCGGACAGCCAGAAACGTGGTGCTTTACGGCGCACCTTATCTGCTTCCGATTTGTCCTCAGGGAGAACATCACCCCTAAGAAAGGATATCAGCGGGTCCATCCAACTATGTCCAGGTCGTATGAGATGAATGTGGGGCGCATTGGTGGCGACAAGAGAGGGTTCTAGTAAATCCTCGACGAGGATCACCCTGGGTAAGATTTGAGCCGAGGTCGTTGCCAGCGTGGCCAAGGAGTCGGCATGAGTGTTTCCATTCCGAGAGATGTGAACCAAGATAAAGGAATTAAATTCAGCTTGCTGACGTTTGACCTGGGCCAAATACTCCTGCATTCGTGGATCTCGAGCTTCCATGGTTCCCATAACCTGGCCGACCACCAACTGAGAGTCCGAGAAGACGCAAATGTCTTTCCCCCCCATCATGTGCACCATTCTCATTCCCACCAAAACCGCTTCGTACTCAGCCTCATTATTAGTGGCCGAGAACGCCAATCTCATTGATTTTTCGAAGATAATTTCCTCGGGGGAGATCAGAACAAGTCCGACACCAGATCCTCTTTGATTGGTAGCTCCATCCACATACACTTTCCAGATCGGGGACATGGTAGCTGTGACCACACCCACTGACTTCTCACCCACATGGAAATCCCCTAGAGCTTCTTCCAACAATGGCTTCGAAAACTCCGCGACCAAATCGGCGAGGACCTGACCCTTCACCGAGGTGCGAGGCTTGTATTTAACATCAAAAGCCCCCAGAATGGTCCCCCACTTCGCTATTCTTCCTGAGTAGTCGGCGCTGCGAAGCACTGCCTTGAGAGGCAGTTGAGTCAACACGACCACTGTATGGGACTGAAAATAATGGGGAAGCTTTCGGGTAGCATGCACAATGGCCAGGAGTGCTTTTTCCAAGGGTAAATAACGTACCTCGGCGTCACCCAGAGATTTGCTAACATAATAAACCGGTCTTTGCACCCCGTTATCTTCCCTTATCAGGACCAGGCTGACCGCATGGACGGCCACTGCCAGGTAAGCAAATAAAATCTCATGCGCCTCTGGACGAGAGAGAATAGGCGACCGAGAAAGATAATGCTTCAGTTGTTGAAAAGCTAACTCGCAGTCCTCGGACCACTTAAACCCTTTCCATTTGTTCAACAGCTGGAAGAAAGGACGACAACGATCGGCTGACCGAGATATGAATCGATTTAAAGCGGCTATCATTCCTGTTAGCTTTTGAATCTCCTTTGGGTTCCGAGGAGACTGCAAACCCTGAATAGCCTTGACCTGGGATGGATTTACCTCTATTCCTCTATGTGTAATCATATACCCCAAGAACTTTCCTGACCCCACACCAAAGGAGCACTTGGAGGCGTTGAGGCGCAACCTGTACTTTCTTAGAATTTGAAAAGTGTCAGACAAATCCTCTATATGTGAGAGTATTGATTTGCTTTTCACCACCATGTCGTCTACGTACACCTCGATGGTTTTCCCCATCTGCTGTTCAAACATTCTGGTCATCATCCTTTGATAAGTAGCCCCAGCATTCTTCAACCCGAATGGCATGACAGTGTAGTGGTAATTTCCTATTGGAGTGATAAAAGCCGTCTTCTCTTGATCCTCCAATGCCAGGGGAATCTGATGATAACCCTGGAAAGCGTCCAAAAAACTCATCCGAGGATGTCCGACAGTAGCATCCACCAACTGATCAATACGCGGCATGGGGAACGAATCTTTGGGACAGGCCTTGTTCAGGTCCGTGAAGTCCACACATACCCTCCACGTTCCATTCTTCTTCTTGACTACAACGGTATGAGCCAACCAATCAGGGTAGAAGACTTCTTTGATAGCCCCTGCCTTCTTAAGCTTGGCCACCTCTTCCTTAACGGCCTCAGAGTGCTCTTTGGAGGAGCGCCGAGGCGGCTGCCTTCTTGGGACAATGGCCGAGTTGACATTCAAGTGATGACAAATGAAACTCGGATCCACCCCTGGGGCCTCGTAGGGATCCCATGCAAAGACGTCAACATTTTTCCTCAAAAAATCAATCAACTCCATCTTCTCCTGGTCTGGCAAAAGTGTACCGACTTGGAAAAACCTCTCCGGGTCGTCGGCCACTGGGAACTTCTCTAATTCCTCACAACGTGTTTCCTCTCCTGGCAGCACTCTTGATGCGTCAGGTGACGTTAACTGCTATAAACCTTTGGTGAACGAAACCGAAGGCTCAACCTCCGTTTGGTGCAATACCGCAGCTGATATGCACTGCCTAGCCACCGACTGGCTGCCGAGGATTTCTTCAACACATTCCCCCGAGGGGAACTTGACCTTGACGTGTAAGGTAGAGGAGACAGCCCCCAACGCATGCAACCAAGGCCTAGCGAGGATGGCCGTATATGGAGAGTATGCGTCTACAACGATGAAATCCACCTCTACCGTTTCTGAGCCGGATTGAACGGGCAAACGAATTTGTCCTCTCGGCATCACAGATTTGCCTTCAAAGCTTATAAGGGGCGAAACATAAGGAGTGAGGTCCTCCGCCCTCAATCTTAGCCCCCTATATAGATCAGGGTACATGATATCTGCACCGCTGCCCTGGTCTATCATCACCCTCCTTACGTCATAATTTCCTATCCTAAGGGTGACCACGAGGGCATCGTCATGGGGTTGAATAGTACCAACCTTATCCTCTTCGGTAAATCCCAAAACCGGCAAAATGACCTTCGGCCTCTTCGGCCTACTACCTTCCCCCTCGGCCTGAGAATGAGAGACTGCCATCACCCTGGCCGGGCCTGACCCTGTCCTGCCAGGTGCTGCGAAGATGACATTGATGGTTCCCAATGCTGGCCGAGAGGAATTGTTCCTCTGATTGTTGGAGGCAACTTGATTGCCCTGCGCGGAAGACTGACACAAATGCTGCTTTAACTTTCCCTCACTGACAAGCTGCTCCAAGTGGTTCCAAAGGGTCCTACAGTTCTCGGTGGTATGGCCCACATCCTGATGGTATTGACAAAAAAGGGTTTGATTCCTCTTCGCAGGGTCGCCAGCCATCTTCCCAGGCCATTTAAAGAAAGGCTCTTTACGAACTTTCTCCAGTAATTGATGCACTGGCTCTCGGAATACTGTATTTACAGCTTGAGGTGCTGCTGAATTGGATTGTCCGAAATTGTCTCTCCTCGGCCTACTATTATTGTACCGGTCCGACCTGAAATCCCTTCTCTCCTGCGGGATAACCTTCTCCTTCCCCTTTCCTTGCTGTTGGTCCTCCTCTACCCTCTTATACTCGTCAATGCGATCCATAAGGCGACGCACACTGCGGACAGGTTTTTTCGTCAGAGACTTTCTCAAGTCGTGGTCTGTAGGAAGACCTACCTTAAATGTATTCAACGCCACTTCATCAAAGTCGCCATCTATCTCGTTAAACATCTCCCAGTAACGATCAGAGTATGTTTTTAGCGTCTCTCCCTCTTTCATGGTCATGGATAACAGCGAGTCCAATGGCCGAGGGACTCTGCTACAGGTAATAAATCGTGAGGCAAATGACCTAGTCAACTCCCCAAATGAACCTACGGACCGTGACCTGAGGCCGTTGAACCACCTCATGGCTACAGGTCCCAAGCTAGAGGGGAAGACTTTGCACATCAGCGTCTCATTGTGAGAGTGTATGGCCATTCTCTGGTTGAAGTGGCTCACGTGCTCCACCGGATCAGTCCGGCCATTGTAGATGGTAAAGGTGGGCTGAGTGAATCTCCTGGGAAGTCTCCCCTTCTCAATCCTCCGCGAAAACGGAGATTTGGAGAGCTGGTGCAACGCCCTGCTCATAGCATCGTTGCCTAGGCCCCTAGAAGGAACCCTTTTGCGCTTGCGGGTTGGCTGATCGTCCTCCCCACCAGAGGACGCTGAGCTGGGGGATGAGTGCGTCCCTGTGTCGTAGCGGCCTTCCCCATCTTCATCAGAAGAAGGACTGGACAAGGACGGTGAAGACCTACGTCTGGCGCGACGCAACTTCCTCTTCAAAAGGTTAATCTCGTCCTGCATGGCTCTAGAACCATCATCATGAGTGCTGCTAGCCCCCCGTGAAGCATGGCTACCCCTTGGGTACCCTGAATGGACACTCCCTTCACGATCCCTTCGACGTTCGAGACGTTCGAAATGATCTTCAGGCTGCGATCCCTGAGACTCTGCATGGTGACCACCTAAGCCTGCCATGATATCCCTACTTCTTCTAGACTAGATTTCCCACAGACGGCGCCAATTGTAAGTGCACAATTGCACCTGACCCCGAGAACAGTTATGGGCTCAGGCCCAATGAGCCTTAAACAATATGAATTTGTAGAGTGTGGGCTTGAAACCCAGGTTAGAAGAGTTTAAAGGGTTCTAGGGCAAGTCAAGGATTGTCAGTACGTAAAAATAACAAGGAATATTGTAACTCAACCTTCTCGGACGTAAGCCGAGGATTGTTCTTATATTATCTTTGTCTTCTTTCTTTTTCTTTTGATTACAAAAAAAGAGAGAGAGAGAGAACCCCCTTTTCTGTTCTGGGTCTCCCCTTAAATACTCATCTTTCTAATCCCTAATACACGTGTTGCCCTATCTCCCCCTTAGCCTAGATATTTCTTCTCTCAGTGCCTTTCAATAGTAACCAGAAGTTTCCCTTCCACTGTTCAGGTGTCACTTCCCCATTAATGCGGCTAAGGTAGTAGGTGAAGGGTCTTTAATGTGGAGGCAGCAGCCTTTAGTAATTTTCAAACACCGGAGCTTCTAGGACATCTAGGGGCTCACCCCTCTTAACCGTTGGTATCCGTCATGTCGTTTATGTGCAGTTATGATAACGTTACTGATTCTTCTATGCCCATCTGAGAGTAAAATCAACCTCGGATTGGTCCTCGGGTCCTCGGCACATGAGCGGGCCCGAGGTACTACAAGATTTCAAACTAACGGGTAGGTCGGCATTACCTAGTATGGCCCAAAGGCCCATATACCCATCAGGACCCTTTTACTCCCCACACATATCATGTGTCTTATTAGTAAACTCAATGGTCTTATTGCTATTATGGAATTATACTTGCCTAGTATTGCATTTGAAGGGGGAAAAAATGGCAAAATAAACCACCTGTGTTTAGGGGTGTGTATGGATCAAATTTGGTCGGGTTGAGGGGTTTTTTCAATCCAACCCACATGGTGGCTTAAAAAAGTTCAACCCAACTCAATCCATTACAAGGGTCCAACCCACGTAGATCGAGTTAGACAATTATTATTATCATTATTAAATTGAGCATTAGAACAACATCATCACAAATATGAAATATTTTATAACCAAATAATCCTAAGCATAACACCAAACCAACACAAATTATATGAGGAGAACTTAGGGTTTGAATTTTATTTAGGGCTCAAAATAGGAGTGGGAGTGACAAGAGAGAGAGAGAGAGAGAGAGATGAGATAAGAAGGAGATTGAAATGAGGAGAACTTATAGTTAGGGTTTTATTTAGGAAGGGAGGCAAAAAAGTATTTTAAAAAAATTTATATATTTTTTTTTATTTTAAATATATATTAAATATATGTCGGTCAAGTCAGGTTAGGCGGATTTGTGAATTTAATAACCTGAACCCAACTTAACACATTGTAAAAAAATATTCACAACCAAACCCAACCCAACAACCCCTAAAAATCGACCTAACCCAGCAGGTTGGGTTGGATCGAGTCGGTTTTGACAGGTTGACTGCACAACTCTACTCTTGTTTGACAATTTTATTAAATAGCCTTTTCTCTTTGCTAAACAACTTTAAGCTAAAGCTTAGGTTAAAGCTTTTTAGTAAATTATTCCAAATTTTTATAATAAAAATAAGGAATTGACCTAAATGTTGGTGTTTATTGTTTATTTTCCTAAATGTGCACTCTTTTTTTTTTTTTTTTTGAGATAGTTACTATATACTAACTCCATAACTCAAATCATTTTTTCACCCACCCCTCTCAACCGCCCAAGCACTTTGTACATGGAAATGTGTCAATTAAGTTATAAGGCTAGCTTTTGGCTAATACCCACCCATTTTGAGAAAGAGGAGAGCTGATAAAAGTAAAATAAAAATAAAATAGGGTAAGTTTCACTAACATACCCTAAGGTTTGGCCTAATACCAATCAAGTCCAAAGGATTTAAAAACTGACAACTTCAGTCCTTAAACCCAAATGGCTTGTAATGCCTTTGCCTATTTTTAATTCTATTCCAAAACTCTCTTCTTTCTCTCATTTGTCTCCTTCAATCTCTCTCCTCTCCTTCTCTGACTCGGATTAGAAGAAGAAGCAATTGAAGAACATGTTCCCAATAAACAAACAAGGAAAAAAAAAAAAAAAAAAGCTTGAATGGAACCAACAATTAAAACAAATTTTCATTTAGTGAGAGTAAAACACAACAAATCAGTTCATTTGAATATTTAAACCCAAATCAAAGAACCTGCAATCAAGAACCATACCAAAAATCAACCTCAACTCAAAATCAAAATTCAATTTCAACTTCAAACCCAAAACCAAACCCAACAAATCAAAACCTCCTCTAAGCTAAAGCCCCCAAAAAAATCTTCTCAAATTCACAAAAATGTCAAACCCCAGCATAACTCACTCCATTACGAAAACTCAGCACTCTATGAAAATCTCCATCGCATCTCTATGTTGTAACCAAGTTGAATCAATGAGTAGCTTGTTGAGTGTGAAGTCACCTTAGGAGCTTCCCACTCTTTTGATTCACGACCTCATCCACTTGCAACTGCAACTCTCTACTTTTAGTGAGTGACCCGTAAAGTGTGAAGGTTGGAAATGTCTGGATCACGGCCTAGTCGAGAACGTGGTAGCATGTGCATTTTGTGATAGTGACTATGGAGGATAAATCGACATGGGAAATTCTAGAGGCGACAGCCACACACCTCCTCTGATCCAAATAAAAAAACCCAACTACTCCAACTCCAATCCAAACTAAAACCCACAAAATTCTAAAATTAACTCACCAAAAACCCAAATCTTCCAACACGGATCTAATCAAAACTCACAAACCACCGCGAACCGACCTTCACGGCACATTGCAAAGACAAAGAGAGGTTAGAAAGAGGGACGAGGAAGCCAGAGAAAGAGAAGAAATAAGAGCTTTGGGACAAAAGAGAGATTTAGAGAGGTCTAACATAGAGAGAGTAAAACAAAAACAAAAAAGGTAACGGTGTTATAAGTCGTTTGGGTTTAAGGACTAAAGTGGTCAGTTTTTAAATGTTTTAGACTTAATTGGCATTAGTCCAAATCTCATGATATATTTGTGAAATTTACCCAATAAAATAATTGGTCATTGATTGAATTAATTAAATTTAAGAATGAAAATACAAAGCATTTATATTATGTTCTCTTTTGTTATTTCTCATATCTAAACACTATTAATTTGGTCACCAAAGGGCGATAACTTCAATGCACTTCATCATTGTGGTTTGTCAAAAGCTACAAATGCTAGGAAAATTATTAGGTACTCCCGGAGTATCATAAATACATACTCTCCTCTCACATGAATGGTGGGTTCTACCATGAATTTAATTAGTAGATCCCACCATTCATGTGAGAGGAGAGAGTACGCATTTATGGTACTCCGGGAGTACACAATAATTTTCCCAAATGCTAAAGCTCTTTTCGGTTAAAAATCCACATCCAAAACTCTATTACTTAAAGCTCTACTTTTATAGCAATCCTAAACGAGCCCGATACATAGTCATTGTCCTAATACCTTGTGCATAGGGCTTTTACTTCTAAGATGGTACGGGATAGGTGGTAAGTTGGCAGTCTTATCTCTAATTTAGTAATTTTGTAGAAGCTGTTATTTTTCTAGTACCTTAACACTAATTGCTTGCTCACAACATACTTATATTTATTATTTTGTGAATTGAGGGGCCCTAAGGATTCCTGCAAAACCCTTTTAGATATATATATATATATATATATATATATATATATATATATATATATATATATATATATATATTTTACCTCGGATGCCCTTTAGATATATTGATTGTCCCCCTCCCCGGCTCCCCCTACTATATTGACTAATACTCAAATTGAATCAAATGGTCTACTCAAGCCCTTCATTGATTTGATTTACATTATTTTTCAAACTTGATACTATAACTTATTGTTATGTTTTCATGACGACTTCGGACTTATATCTAATTAGCATGCAAATTAGTACAAACTCATGGGTAAAACTCACCATTGAAAATCGGTTTACAATGGGAGGGTGCCTAAGAGCTGATAAACACATGGTTAAGCTTACACTTAACCAATGTGGGACACTAGGATCACTCTAGCGACACTGACCCGTTGGTAGCCCTTTCTCTTTTTGGTGGCTTCACTCAACTATCAGTAATTTTAATCTAACCTCTAGGTCGCCCTTTTCGAGATCCGACCGCAAAGCTGCAACTCATTTGATCCCATACTCAATAAGTTACACCCAATTAATTGGGGTGATGGTTGGCTTTGATACCAAATGTTACAAACATATGGGTAGAACTCACCCTTAAAAACCAACTTGCAAAGGGAGGGGTGCCCAAGAGTTAATAAATACATGGTTAAGCTTACAATTAACCAATGTGGGACACTAGAATCATAACACAAACACACTTTTAAAAAGTACAATAAAATTATTTCAAGTTGTCCTATGAAATAACTTGATATCTTAGATTTATTTATACTAATTTTCGATAGTTGATTCTTTTGATCAATCTCTTTTTTTCTTTTTCTTTTTTAATTCTTTTTGATAACACAAAGAACCCTTCTAAAGAAGAGCTATTTGAACTCGCTTTTAGCTGGTAAAACATATGGGCAACTAACCTCATATGTCATAACTAGTAGCTAGATGATCTAAGGGTATTATGAGCTATACAGTTTATGCTCATACTCAGAGCATTTACAACAAAGGTTGTAAAAGGGATGAAATGCTATTTTTATAGCTCCAAACACAAAAAACTAGCTTCATCAATGATGCTATATCTTAAAATTTTGGCATCTAGCTACAATGAGCTGCTAGAAAAAACAACTCATTGCAGCTAAATGTTATACATTTTTTATTTGATTTTATTCTTCATCCTCCTTTGTCTCTCCTCTCCCCTCTTGCCCACAACCCATCCGGCCATTCCCATTCTCTCCACTCTCTCTATCTCACTTCTCCTCTGTCACCTCTATCTTTTCACACAATGGCTCAAGGTTGCTTGTCCTCGTCTCTCTCTTCTTGTCGTCGTCGTGGTTTGTACTCATTGGTGGTTGTCTTGGTTTGTGCCTGGGCTATTGGTATGGGTTTGTGTGAGTTGCTATGGTGATGGTGGTGGTCGTTGATTTTAAGAGTGGGTTTTGTGGATTGGTGGCTGTGGAGGTGGTGGTGGTTGATTTTAGGTGTGGGTCTTGTGGATTGGTGGTTGTAGTTGAATTTTGGAGTGAGTTTTATGGATTGGCGGTGGTACCATGGTGGTACTTGATTTGGGGGGTGGGTCTTGTGGATTGGTGGTTGTAGTGGTGGTGGTGGTTGATTTTGGGTGTGGGTTTTGTGGATTTTTTATTGTGGAGGTGGTGGTGATTGATTTTGGGTGTGGGTATTGTGGATTGGTGGTTGTAATGGTGGTGGTGGTTGATATTGGTTGTGGTGGTGGGTTGTGGTTGCGATGGTGGTTGTGGGTTTGGTTGTGGCAGTGGGTTATGAATGTGATGGTGGGTTGTCTTGTGGTGAGTGGTGATAGGTTGTGGTTTTTTTTCCTTGTGGTGGTTGGTGAGTTATGGATGTCATAGTGTTTGTGGTTGGTGGTAGAGGTGGCAATGGCTGGTGGTGATGAGTTGTGGTTGGTTGTTGTAAATTTTGTAGTAGTGTTTTTTATTATTTTAATGAGTTGTTTATATTATTTTAAATGAAGTATTAAAAATATAAAACTTTTGATGTTGGATATATTTTAAAGTGAAGTAATAAAATGGATAAATTGACTTTTTGAGATATTAAAAGCTAACAAATTTAGAACATTTGATACTAATGCTCTCATGAGCAATTCTTTTGACCAATTTTATATATATATTCCCTATCTCCTAATCACAAATTCTGCATTCAATACTCTGCAAATAATAAGGATATGGTGAAATAATAATGAGAAGTATAGCGGTTCAGTTGTAAATTTTTTTTTTTTTTTTTTTTTTTCAGGTTTATAGAACTCAAATTAGAGCTTTGAATTATAATTTTGTATTCACAAGTTGTTCGTGGTTAGCACGCGCCTCAAGTTGAGAGGCTGTCATTTTTATGCAGTACTAGTAGGTAATACATGCAATCAATTCTGACAATGTTAGGCCGTTTTGCATAGAGGTTACTTTTCTCTCTCTATCTCTCTCTTTCTCTTATATTATGTGCATAGTCCACTCAATACAACCTTGATCCCAACTAATTGGATTAATTGCTTAAATGTTATTCAACTCTGTCCAAAGCTGTTCTCTTCCTTAAATCTTTGCTAAATAACACAGAAATTCATATAGATTATTATGTGTCAATTTTTGCTGAAATAATTTTTAAAAAAAAACTTAGCACTTAACAATCTGTAATTATCAAAGAGTATTTTGACTTTTACTAGATAGAATTTATCATTCTTATTTTGCATTTGTATTTGTACCGGATTGTTTCTATTATGATTTTCCCTTTTTCTATATGGTCTTTGAGACTATTTAAGGACTAAGTGAGCGTTTGGATAGGAATTATCTGTGTCTGGCGTTTTGAGTTTTGCAATTTTTTTTTTGGCACACGTTTTAGGAGACAAATTTCACTGTTCAATTACTGCTTATGAACAGTAGCCGTAATATTTGACTTTTCAGCACATTAGTGGGTCCCGTGCACTGTTCATGGGACCCACAAATCTCACTTTTCAACAATATTTTCATTAAAAAATGGGTCTCACGGTACTATTTACACATTTAAAAATTATTTTGCTACAGCGTTTTCAGTTTTCAGCAAATTAAGTTATATCCAAACGAATCCTAAGATATTGCTTATGTTGTAGGTTAGGGCGCACATCAGAATTCTTAATATACAGACATGGGCAACAAAGAGGAGCAATCATTGAAGTTGTGCAATTGGGGTTTGGCTTATCTCCAATATATTTTTAACTGGACATATTATTTTGTTTTAAATATATAATAGCAAATGGTAATGGGTTTTAATCCCCACCTTTTATTTAGTTAATAGGTGATGTAGCAATCTCTCATTAAAATAAAATTAGATTCATTTTTTAAAAAGTACTTGAGATAAATCAAACTCATGCAATTGTTACAAAATGAGAGGAAAACTTTTTAAGGTTAAGCAAAGAAATGACAGAAGTTTGTGATCAAATAGTTGTTTTATCTTTTTTATTTATAATGTGGTGTGTAATTTATGCAATTTTCAAAAGTTAAATATCTGGTATAAAAAGCAACGCTTGCAATTTTCAATTTATTTTGTGGTTCTATTGAGGATTATAGTTGAACTCAAAATTTTGGATTCAGTTTTCGTTCGGAATAGCTTATTTAGCTGAAATTGAAATTTTTTTGCTGAAAGTACTATAGATAGAGTTAAAAGGTAGCTGAAATAGTACAATGAGATGAAAAGTACCAAAAAGTGTAATGGAACTCATGAATAGTAGTAAAAATAAGCTGAATAGTTAAAAAAAACTAGCTTTTTAAGCCAATAACAAATGCACACTAAGGGCCCGTTTGGTTGGGAGAATGAAAAAATAAAAGGATAGAAAATAAAGGGATGATGGAAAAGTGGGAGGATAGAAAAGTTTTTAGTTTTTCTCATTTGTGTTTGGTTGAGAGGGTGGAAAAGTGCAGATATAGAAAAATTTTTGGTTTAGTTGAAAATAAAGTTTGTATAAATTTACCATCATGTCCCTCTTAAATAAAACAAAAAGTAACACATTATAGGTTTAAAAAAAATTGTGTATAGATGAAAGTGGACATTTCAAAAAATAGCATAAGAAATCATCCAAAAGTGTTTTCTTAAAAAATAATAATAATAAAATTAAGAAAAAAAAAAGGAGGAAAAGAAGAAGAATCCACCACCTAACAAAACCAAAGAAAGAAAAAACAAAAAACGAAAACAGAAACCAAGCATTACAAAGAAAAAGTCAACAAAAAAAAAAAAAACCAGAAACGTTAAAAACGTTAAAAGAGGTGGGGGCAGTTTTGTCCAAATTTTTTTCCCACTTTTCACTCCAATTTTCTCTCTAATTTGGAGAGATTGTATTTTGAATGGGGAGGAGAGAAAACTTGTAAGCTCCACCACTTTTCTCTCCCACTCCCCTTCTCAACTAAACACTATTCCCACTCATTTTCTCTCCTATTTTTCACTTTTTTTTCCATCCTCCCTAAAATCTACCCAACTAAACATACCTTAAGGCTATGTGTTTCTTTGTATCTTTCAAGTTTCAACGTCCTTGTACAATGACTTCGACTCCTTTCTAGTCCATCCATTGGAAAGAAGTCGGTTGTTTACATGGACCAAAATAAGCTTATGCAATTGTTCAATTCAGCCATGACCGTCCGTATTTGGGGCAGGATTAAAGTATTGATATATTAATTATAGCTCATAAATATATTATATACAAAATTATTAACTTTGGTATATTATCATCATATTCATAAACTTTAACAAGTACACAAAAATTGTCTAATTCACTGTAGACATACAAAAATATTCCCCCCCCCCCCCCCCGGGCGCCTCCCTCAAAAAAAAAAAAGCATTTCACATCACAGTTATGATCCCTAATGATCTTTCATAGAATAAAATTTATCTAAGATCATTTATTGAGTGAAAGTTTTGAAATTTATGTTGAGTGAAATCTCAAATGAACTTTTTCTTGCTCAATGAAATATTGATTATAAAATTTCTCAAAAAAATTTCATAGATCAATCATCTATATTGAATGATCTATAAGCATCGTTAGGAATTAAAGCTAAGCTAAGAATGAGCAGTTCCACCATTTGCTCACAAAATGTATGTTGATGCCCATTTTTGCAAATCCATACCCAAAAGCCTATGAGGAAAAAAGCCTAATAAGTTGCAAGACGCAAAAGCCCATAGGAGGAAAGCCCAATGAAAAGCAAGGTCTGAAGAAAGAAGTAGCGATCTACAGCAGAATAAAAATCTGCCGCAGAATACGAATCTACCGCAGAACACAGCTTTGCCGCAGAATACAGTTCTCTGGTAGGATGACTTCGACAGATGAAGATAAATTGGGCCCAAGACCCTTTTGATCCAGTCAACATTATTTGGACCCACAAAAGGCCTAAATCTCGTTGGATGAAAAAAGATAGGTGTGAAAGCTAATATAGAGAAGCACGGTGAAAAGAAACAAGGAACGGCAGGAAGTGTCAGCAGCAGGAATCACGTGAAGGAAAGTCAAACCAAAGAAAATGACAAATGCAACAGGAACGCATGAAAAAATAAGACAAAAAACACGCAGCAGGATGAAATAGAATTAATCTGCTACGACAAGAATGACGTGGGAACGAAAGAAGACAAAGGAGCAAGCACCTAAAGGTCGGGGCACCACCAACTTGTACCCAGCCAATATAAGGAAGGTGGGCTCACGGTCAAGGAGATTTAGAGGGTGTGGTTTGGTGGTGGAGGGGGGGGAAGGGAGTCTAGATTTGGTGTCCTGCCATAACTTCCTTTAAGAGTATACCTTGCTGAGATGGTATCTTACACAAAAGAAGTAATAAATGGTTGGGACCATTTGATGCATGCCATAGAGCTAGGTAATGAGTTAGCCCAATGAACCAAGAGATAGAAGTATACAGCAACAACAAGCGAAAGGAATTTTATCGTGAAATGAGAAATGAGAATGGTGCAGCAAACAAACTGAGCAATGGTAGTGGTCGAGGCAACCAATGGGTCAGTGGGTAGTCTTGAATGGATGCCCACAACAAACCAAAAACAATTGGTGAAGCCCTAGGGGTAAAAGGGAGAAATCCCATTGAGTTAGCTCACTATAAAAGGAGGTAGCCATGGATGAGAAAAAAAAAAAAAAAACCAAGAGGGGAGGAAGGAAGCATGGGAGACCCAATGGAAAGGGGATCCAAGAGAGGAAGCACCTAAAGGAAAAGACCCAAATGAGAAAAACAATTTATAGCAAGAGAGTAGTAAGGAAACTAAGAGTAAAAAAAAATAGAACAGAGAGAAAGAAAGAAAGTGGTAAAAAGAATAGAGAAAACGTGGCAGGAATAGGGGCATGCATCAATAGACCATCTTTTCCCTTCCTGTTAGCACATCCACTCTTTGAAGTCTCCAAAAAATGATAGCTAGTAGCCACTTAGGCCTCTTCTCCAAAATGCACAACTTTGATGGCAAAAGCTTACGGTAGGAGCCTATGACAAGATTGTTCAATTTGGGATTTGGGTTCCTTCTTGGTTTACTTATTCTATAGGAAGACTCAATATTTGATTTTAAGCACAAATATATTTAATTTCACTCATTAAAACTTAAATCTGCTGCATTTAGTTATCCTATTGTAGCACTTTTTTTATCATGTCTACCGCATCAGTTGTCCTGCTATGGTATTTTTATTTGATGTACTAGTTATTCTGCTGTAACACCTTTTTATTGTATTTACCGTGTTATCTTAACCTTTCCTGCCGAAGTTTTTTTCTATATTTGTTGTTACATGTTTTACTTTGGACTCATTATCCTGCCACAAGTATATATACATATATTTTGTTTCTCACATTTTGTGTATATGTATAAGTATATTTATAAATATACGTATGTATATATTTGAGAATATGCTAACCCATGTAAGCTAACACTTGCTTGATTGATAATTTCTTTGGATTTTAGATTTGTTTGTGTACAAGAAGTAGAAAAGTATTTTTGCAGAAAATGAAGATTAGCCATTCACAGCAGGCAGCTTTATTAGTACAGCAAGAAGCTTAAGTGCTGGCAGATAGCTTTATTAACACAGCAGAAAGCTTCACTGCACAGCAGACAGCTTTTTTAGCACAACAGAAAGCTTAATTGCACAGTAGAAAGCTTTATCGTGCAACAGACAGTTTTACTGCACAACAGACAGTTTTACCGCACAGCAAAAAAGTCATACCTACAGCAGATTCTGGAGAAAATTCCTTCTACAGCAGAAACAAGGAATAAGCCCACTTTGCAGCTTCTTCCCTAGGACTTGGACTCATCGTTTGCGCACAAGCCGGACTAAGGAGGGTTGCTCTTGGACCGGTCCCAACTCTTTGATCCAGAAATCTTTGGGCCTAGTGTAGCGGCTAGCGGCCCAACCTAACATTTGCAAAAAAGGCCCACACATTTAAATTGGGGACTTCACTAGAGAGTTGGGATCAAGATGGGGAGAATGAGATATCTCTCCCTCGCAAACATGTTTCCAAATCCTTACCAATGCAAGACATTCAGATGTTCTTAAACCGTCCAAGCCATATCCTCATGAAAGTTTCCAAAAGATCATAGAAGTACCATAGTGGAACTCTATGGTAGAGTATCATGACAACATAATAGCAAAACAATGTTGTAGAATTTTATTGTAGAATATTACAGCAACGTTACGGCAGGACAATACCGTAGCAGAAATCTGTAGTAGAACACAACAACGCCAAAATAGAGCAGTATCATGAGCAAAATGCTATGGTGAAATATTGCAACAGGATGTTCAATGGTGTTGCCTCAAAATGTGGTAGCAAAATATCACTACAAATACTTGGTCTTATCCTTTAAATGCCGTTTGTTCTCCTTGTCATGCATGTAAGACATGTGGCAATCCACTTATTCAAACATGCAACTCTCCTAAAAGGCCACTTATCACCTTTTTGCTCTCATTCCTTTTAAGGAAATACTAGAAGCTTTCTAAACTCCCTCCATCTCCACCTTCGAGTCTAGCATTTAGAAGAAAAAATCCCTTTATTCCCTCAAAAGGTTTCAATAATTTTTTTGCTAGTGATTCTAGCTCTACTTCCCCTCAAGAGCCAAAAGCTAAAAAAAAAAAAATGAAGTTATAGAAGCCAAAGGAAAACCTTCATCGTTACTACACTGTGACGAATAAATTTTTCCTCTATGAAGTATCCTTCAGTAGACTTTTTCAGAAGTGCAGAATGCCCTGCCATAGAAATTTCGTAGCAGACAGTACAGATACTTCGGCAAACTGTTCACAGCAGAATCTGCTGAATTTCAGAAATGCAGAATGTTTCCTCCAGCAAACTTTTTCAAAAGTATAGAATGTCCTACCACAGAAATTTCATAGCAGACAGTACAGATCCTTCAGCAGACTGTTCACAACAGAATTTGCTAAATTTCAGAAGTGCATAATGTTTCCTCCAACGGACTCTTTCAAAAGTACAGAATGTCCTACCGCAGAAATTTCGTAGCAGACAGCACAGATCCATCGGTAGACTGTTCACAGTAGAATCTGCTGAATTTCAGAAGTGCAGAATGTTTCCTCCAGCAGACTTTTTCAGAAGTGCAAAATGTCCTACCGCAGAAATTTCGTAGCAAAAAGTACAAATCCATCGACAGACTGTTCACAACAGAATCTGCTAAATTTTAGAAGTGCAGAATGTTTCCTCCAGCAAACTTTTTCAGAAGTGCAAAATGTCCTACTACAGAAATTTCGTAGCAGAAAGTACAAATCCTTCGGCAGACTATTCACAGCAGAATTTGCTGAATTTCAGAAGTGCAGAATATTTCCTCCAACAGACTTTTCCATAAGTGCAAAATGTCCCGCCGCAGAAGTTTCGCGGCAGAAAGTACTGATCTTTCGGTAGACTATTCACGGTAGAATCTGCTGAATTTAAAAAGTGCAGAATGTTCTGCCTTAGAATATTCAGCAGCAGAATTTTTTATTGAATTCTAGTCGGTCTTTTCACAGAATATCCTACCACAAAATTATTGAATTCTTGAACTTCCTAAGTGCAATCACAAATCCAACGTGATTTTCTTCTACAACAAAAGTGACCATTGCCCCATAAAAAATTCATCGGATCACCAACAGTGTGAAGATGTGCAAAAGGCAAATATATCAGTATCAATGAAGGGAGGAGGGAGAAGAAATCGATTCAACAATATTGAAACATCCGCTTTCAACTAAAGAATACATTGAAGGCATGTGACAGGGTGGTGAAGTGTTCAAATTAAGTCCAGACCTTGGGATGAAGCCAACCCCTCAGTTGTTGTGCACTCTCCATAGAGAAGCCCAAATCTACAAGCTGCTTGCAAACTGCTCTTTGTCCATTACCGAGTCTAGCAAACCGTTTCAACAACCTTGAAGAGTTAAGAAATTTTCTTTGAAGCACCTTGGAGGGTTTATGCCTAGAGTGGCATTAATGATCATGACCGTTATAATATTTCTAAGAAAAAATGTATCAAATCACTTGTACTACAAACTATGCAACTCCACCAGCAGTCTGCAAGTCATGAAGCTCATTGATGCCTATGTCTCATCCTAGAAGAACTTTGCAACAGGGACAAACTCAAAGCTCCTTCTTTTAGCTTGTGTACAAGAGGGAAGTAACAGAATCAATTGCTCACATTCTGCCGTAGATAGAGTTGCTTATCTTATTGCTGCAGAAAACTATTACGTGGATTTTTATTGAAGGTGTCCTGCTGCAAGGGCATTCTACCGTAGGAATAAAGAAGCATGCTGTCCCAGAAAGATGTTGGCACGTCATGGGAATATTTTACATTAGAAGCCTCTGCTCTTAGCTATTACTAGCCAACCATGAAGCAAGAGACGTAGCAAGCTCCATCTAAATATGCCTATACTCAAAGCAAGCGAAGAAGAAATCCACGAAATATGGGTCTTAGTAGTGAAAGTTAGCAAAATGGTCGTGTTCATGAATTCTTGGCTAGAGACCAGCAAAAGGAACCATGGTTGTGAGTTCTTGGCAAAAGCCCATAATGGGGGCTACATTCAATCAAACCTGCAAAGGAACCATGGTCGTGAGTTTTTTTGAAAAAGTCTGCAAAGGAGCTATAGCCACAATCATATGTAGCAAAAAATACATAGGAAGCAATTGTGCCTGTGGTGGAACGAAGCCAAAGCATGCTTGGGAAGTAACTCTTTCCCAAATTCTCCAACAATGAAGAATTTCTACAATATGGCAACTTGTAGATCTATGGCATCTAACTTTTTTTTTACTGAAGAATGCATGAACCACATAATGGAGCATCAACACCAAGAGAGGGTGATATCAAGCTCATCCAATTGTCTCACATATTAGGGGCTAAAGCTTATCCTGCAGCAAATATGGGAAGCCTTCTGCTGAAAGCTAAGGGGTTATTCTCATATGCTGGGGGTTGTCTCATTTTGCAACAAAATTTAGGAAGCCTTCTACAAAAAGCTAAGGACTCATCCAGTTGTCTCACATGTTGGGGGCTAAGGCACATTCTGCAGCAAATTCGGAAAGGCTTCTGCAAAGTACTTAGAGATCAATATGTAGCAACAACATTACCTACTGTGAAATAAGCACTACTTGTGGCATTTCAACAAGTATGCATTCATCCGCCACTTGATCTGCAACAACTTCAAACTTCATGACATGACATGGCGCAACACCCATTCAATTTGTTGCAACCTACCATGGTCAAGTAACATTCTAGTTTGTGATGAAGCAGCAACATCCTTCTACAAAAATTTGGTGTGTTGCGTGGTTCAAAAAAGCTTGGAGGAGGAGAGTAATGAAGTGAAAAACAAAGAAGTTGTGGCAGAAAAGGATGAACAGGTTGTGGCAAAAAAAAAAATTGGAGGAAATTAACCCAGAGTCAGACCCACAGGAACCAAGACCCATCTCAATTAGCTCAAGACTATTAGAAAAGGAGAAATCAGAATTGATACTGTTGCTGAAAGAATTCAAAGATGTCTTCGCATGGGATTTCAATGAAATTCCAAGATTGGATCTTGGGCTAGTAATGCATACATTGAATATGGACTTTGAGGCCAAGTTAGTGGCCCAGCCGGCCAGGGTATTCCACACTGAGATAGAAAGGGTAAAGCTTTGAGTGGAAAGAAGCACGGCAGGCAGCCTTCAAAAGGCTGTAGTAGATCATGATGAACCTTTCTACTGTGCAAGGCCCAATTCATAAAAAGGCATTGTTACTCTACCTGGCCACCAACTCGTATGCCATAGGTGCATTGATTGCCTAAGAAGACGGAGGTGGCATGGAGCAACCGGTTTACTATATCAGTAGTGCCTTAAAGGATACAGAAGCTCATTACCCAAGCGTAGAAAGGGCATGCCTAGCCATAGCATATGCCTCGCAAAGACTAAGCCATTATTTCCTAGCCTACAAAGTGTGGTTGATGACTTAGTCTTATGCAATCAAAGTTTTGTTGCGACAGCCAATTCCTTCCGGTAGAATATCCCAATGGTTGTTACAATTGTCACAATACGACTTGAAAGCAAGAATGCCCAAGGCAATAAAGAGCCTAGCTATAGCAGACTTGCTAGCGCAATTCTCAGGAGAAGAAGAATTCCCGCTGAATGACGAGGTCCCATGGGAAGTAGCTATGGCAGAAGAAGTCAGAGAGCAATGGGTGATGAAGTTTGATGGGTCTTCTACTACCCAATCAGGAGGAGTGGGAGTGGTTTTGTATCATGAAGAAGACAAGACCGTGGTGCTTTCATTCAAATTAGAATTCCCTTATTCAAACGATGCAGCGGGATACGAGGCCTACCTAACTGGGTTAGCCAAGGCCCTAAAAATGAGGATCAAGCATTTTAATTTAATGGGTGATTCGAACCTAGGAATCTATTGTGGAGATGCTGAAGGAAAGGTTCCAAGAGGAACAATGTGAAGAAGATTGGAGGATTCCTATAAAGGAAGCTTTGACAGAGGGAGAAGATATGGCAGATTCATATGTAAAGGTGAACCAACAAGCACTACAGTAGCAAATAAATGCTCTTCGTGAGACTTTAAGGCTTCAAGAGTGCCTCGTAGAAAAGTTGAGTGACAAAGGAACTCACAGCAGGAACAAAAGGTGGAAATCAATGATGAAGTCCAAGCATCTCTCTAGCAATGCATTCAGTGGCAGACCATTTTCCACAAGAATTGGAAAGACATTACCAAGCTTAGCAACATGAAAGAAGAATTGGGAGAGATAAGATTTGTGGAAGACTACAACGAAGTTAAGAGATTTAGTTCACAACAAAATCTATGCCTTTTCATGAAAAAGGTAGTGATATCCTCACCAACAGCGGCTGTGGCAGAATGACAAGCAGAATATGTTAAAGAAGAAAAAAAGCAAACACGGAGGAATCAATAGTTACTGTGGCAGAATGACAAAGAAAATGTTTAGAAAGTGAAGATTTCTCATGAAAGCATCCTCATTTTCCTTGGAAAAATATTTGTAGTGGCACCATTTATAGGTGCCTTAAAACAAGTGGCAGACTCAGTCACGTCTGCGAAAAAATCAATTTTGCGGTAGACTCAGTCACGTCTGCGAAAAGATCAATTTTGCAGCAGAATCAGAATTTATGGCAGAATCAAAAACAGCCCGCAATGCAAACAGCAAAGGTCCAACATCCTTCTCTACAGAAACTTTATCCTGGCAAAAAATACATTATCAGTAAATGAAAGAGTATTCTACTATGATGAGGGCTTGCAATGTTAGCTTTGCGCTCTGTTTTGAGCAAAAGAAATGAAGATATGTAAATGCAAAGAAAAGAAGAAGGCACAAGAAAAGGGAGCAAAGCCACCCTTTGATCTACACACTTAGAGGAAGCTTTCTTCTTGTGAAAGAACTCTACTTGAAGAAAGTGAAGTGACAGAGCTATTTTGATGAAACTCTTTTTAGTTGGCTTAGATGTGAAGGTAGTAGAAGACAACACTTTCTCTATTTTTAGAGAATGGATGAAGCTCGAAGTGAAGCAACCTTAGGTGGCTAAAAGAAAAGAAGAAAATGAAGACCGTAAGAAGGATCCTCGCTTCACAAAGCGCTATTCGCGGTATTGGCAAGAGAGAAAAGAGTCAAAGAATCTAAAGAGCCAATTTTGAGCATTCTACAGAGGTATAGAACATCATAATGAAGAAGAACCCAGCAAGGAAGGATTCCATGACATCTATGTCTTCTGACCATTCTTAGAGAGCAACTACACTTATGGAAGAATGAAAAGACGATACTAAGGAATACGTGGGGAAAGTAAGTACTGAAGCAGTCAAGCCTAATTCTTCTGCCGCAAAATTTGCCACAACCTTCACTTCCTACAGTATAGATGCGGCTCTTGCAGAAGCAGAGTAAGGGGTGCATTAACGCAAAGAAATAAATGCATGTATTACATATTCTGCGGAAGCAGAAAAATGAGAATTTATCCCTACAAAAGCAAAGAAATGAGTGTTATTGTAAAAGTCAAAGATCACAAGGAATTTCTGAGAAGCAGACCAAGAAACAAGTAAAAGAATGATGAAAAAGAGAAGGGTGCACATATCATCATCATCGATAATCCCTTAAAATGAGGGTAGTGTTGATGCCCACTTTGGCAAGGAGGACCAATAGCAGGAAGAAGAAGCCCAAACAACGTGGGCAAAAGAGAATTGGATAGAAAAGCCATTAAGCCCAAGCGGCAGGAATAATGGATCATAGGTCCATAAAGCAAATAAAAGGACCTTGAGGAAGCAAATGGGCCTAAAAAGGCCCGAAAAGAGAGAATTAGCAAACCCATAGGCAGTATGGATGTAAAAAAGTGAGAATGGGCCACAGCTGCTACAGCAGGCCTGAAGTAATGTGAGTAAAGAAAGTAAGGGGCAATAGAAACTCCATAAGCCCCAAGGATGAAGTATAAAGTAATTGGGCCAGGGAAGCCCAATGAGTTAGTAAAAACCTATGGGAAGTACAGAATTAGAAAGGGCCAAGGACGCTCTAAGAAAGTAAATGGGCCAAGGATGCCCAAAAGGAAGTAAATGGGACAAAGGAGCCCAAATGGGACGAAGGAGCCTAAAAGCGATGAAACGGGCCGAGGATGTCCAAAAGAATAAAATGGGACAAAGGAGCCCGAATGGGACGAAGGAGCCCAAAAGCGATAAAACGGGCCGAGGATGCCTAAAAGAATAAAATTGGGCCAAAGTAGCCCGAAAGAGGTAAAATGGGTCAGGGAAGCCCAAAAAAGCATGAGTACAAGCCCAATAGTACTAGGCTACAGGAGTGTAGTAGAAGGAAAGCACGCAGCAGGCCCAAAAGATGCCCAACAGGCACTAGTCCAATAATAACATGCAGGCAATCAGCAAGAGCTAAAAATAGGCAAAGTTTTCAGCAAACTTGCTTTGGGGTGATAGCAACAAAACCACCACGCTTATGAACAACAACTTTTTTGGCTACCCTTGGAAGGTCATACATTTGTAGAAAGAAAGAGAATGACTTGCCTAAGAAGAGTAAATGTTGAAACAACAGGCACACAAAGAAAATAAGAGAACCATTTGCATGTGAGTTATGAAACAACTCGCGAAACAAAATTGCATGGGTTTTCGCATACGAATTGCAGGAGCAATCCATATGCTCAGGGGGCTGAATGTTGATGCCCATTTTTGCAAATCCATACTCAAAAGCCTATGAGGAAGAAAGCCTAATAAGTTGCAAGATGCAAAAGCCCATAAGAGGAAAAGCCCAATGAAAAGCAAGGTCTGAAGAAAGAAGTAGCGATCTACAGCAGAATACAAATCTGCCACAGAATACGAACCTGCCGCAGAACACAGCTTTGTCGCAGAATGCAGTTCTCTGGCAGGATGACTTCGGCAAATGAAGATAAATTGGGCCCAAGACCCTTTTGATCCAGTCAACATTATTTGGACCCACAAAAGGCCCAAATCCTTTTGGATGAAAAAAGATAGGCGTGAAAGCTAATATAGAGAAACACGGTGAAAAGAAACAAGGAACGGCAAGAAGTGTCAGCAGCAGGAATCACATGAAGGAAAGTCAAACCAAAGAAAATGACAAATGCAGCAGGAACGCATGAAGAAATAAGACAAAAAACACACAGCAGGACAAAACGGAATTAATCAGCTACTACAGGAATGACGTGGGAACAAAGAAGACAAAGGAGCAAGCACAGAAAGGTCGAGGCACCACCAACTTGTACCCAGCCAATACAAGGGAGGTGGGCCCACGGCCTAGGAGATTCAAAGGGCATGGTTTGGTGGTAGGGGAAAAATGGGGTCTATATTTGGTTTCCTGCCATAACTTCTTTTAGGAGTGTACCTTGCTGGGATGGTATCTTACACAAAAAACGTAATAAACGGTTGGGACCGTCTGATGCATGCTATAGAGTTAGGTAATGAGTTAGCCCAATGAACCAAGAGGTAGAGGTATACAGCAAGAACAAATGAAATGAATTTTGTCGTGAAATGAGAATGGTGCAGCAAACAAACTGAGCAATGGTAGTGGTCAAGGCAACCAATGGGTCAGTAGGTAGTCCTGAATGGATGCCCATAACAAACCAAAAATAATTGGTGAAGCCCTAGGGGTAAAAGGGAGAAATCCCATTAAATTAGTTCACTATAAAAGGAGGTAGCCATGGATGAGAAAAAAAAAACCAAGAGGGGAGGAAGGAAGCATGAGAGACCTAATGGGAAGGGGACCCAAGAGAGGAAGCACCTAAAGGAAAAGACCCAAATGAGAAAAATAATTTATAGCAAGAGAGTAGTAAGGAAACTAAGAGTAAAAAAAAAATAGAACAGAGAGAAAGAAAGAAAGTGGTAAAAAGAAGAAAAAACGTGGCAGGAATAGGGGCATGCATCAATAGACCATCTTTTCCCTCCCTCTTAGCAAACCCACTCTTTGAAGTCTCCAAAAAATGATAGCTAGTAGTCATTTAGGCCTATTCTCCAAAATGCACAACTTTGATGGCAAAAGCTTATGGCAGGAGCCTATGACAAGGTTGTTCAATTTGGGGTTTGGGTTCCTTCTTGGTTTACTTATTCTATGGGAAGACTCAATATTTGATTTTGAGCGCAAATATATATATTTAATTTCACTCATTAAAACTTAAATCTGCTGCATTTAGTTATCCTACTGTAGCACGTTTTTTATCATGTATGCCGCATCAGTTGTTCTGCTGTGGTATTTTTACTTGCCGTACTAATTATTCTATTGTAACACCTTTTTATAGTATTTACCGTGTTATCTTAACCTTTCCTGCTGAAACTTTCTTCTATATTTGTTATTACGTGTTTTACTTTGGACTCATCCTGCCACAAGTATACACACACACACACACACATATTTTGTTTCTCACATCAGGTGTATACATATAAGTATATTTATGAATATACGTATGTATATATTTAAGAATATGCTAATCCATGTAAGCTAACACTTGCTTGATTGGTATTTTCTTTGGATTTTAGATTTGTTTGTGTGCAGGAAATAGAAAAGTATTTCTCCAAAAAATGAAGAGTAGTCATTCGCAACAGGCAGTTTTATTAGCACAGCAGGAACCTTAACTGCCGACAGACAGCTTTATTAACACAGCAGAAAGCTTCATTGCACGGCAGACAGCTTTTTTAGCACAACAAAAAGCTTAATTGCACAGTAGAAAGCTTTATCGCGTAGTAGACAGTTTTACTGCATAGTAGACAGTTTTACCGCACAGTAGAAAAGTCAAACCTGGGGCAGATTCTGGAGAAAATTCCTTCTGCGACAGAAGTAAGGAATAAGCCCACTTTGCAACTTCTTCCCTAGGACTTGGACTCATCGTTTGCGCACAAGCCGGATCAAGGAGGGTTGCTCTTAGACCGATCCCAACTCTTTGATCCAAAAATCTTTGGACCTAGTGTAGCGGCTAGCAGTCCAGCCCAACATTTACAAAAAATGCCCACACAATGTACTATTCTTTGCAGTTGAAAATCTATAGCAACTATAAATATGTCAATTATAAATCTATAGCGACTTTTTCGAACTCTTCATCTTGATGGCGAAATTCACCGTGAGATGAATCTTCATTTTTAGGTATAAAATGGTTTCTATTAAATAGACAAAATTCTCTCCATTTCAAAATTTAGATTTTATTTCTTTTTTCTAATAATGTACAAAGTATCATGTCATTTAAAATTTTAAATGACATAACACAAGAAATATACACATTCAGGTTTATAAATTTGAACAATAGAACCATGAAATAGATCCATTTGACAATCTAACAAGGGTGATCTAGCACAAACCCAAATCCCCACTTGTGGAGGTTTGAGAGCAGGGCAGATCAGATTTTCGGTTTTCCACCTGACATGGGCGGGTATGGGCTCCACAGACCCGCACCCAACACTTTTAATAAAAATATAAAATATATTATACAACACAGCAGGGAAAAAACCAAAATTTTTCACACCCTTCTCACTACAATACAAATGTGGGAAGGGAGTGAAAATCTACTTGTAGGTTTTCGGTGCCTATAACATTTTCCGTTCTTTAACCCAATCAATATCAAACCCAATACTTAATATAAATATTATTTTATTGTAGTATGGAAACTAGGATTGTATCTTGAATCCACCAAACATATATGCTAATGATAAATGTACTCAACAGAATTAAAATACATAAAAGTCATAATAACGGAATAAACTTCAAAAGGACATAAGAGATAGCAGTTCCAACATAACCACAGGCTCAGAGAACCGCAGAGTCACGATCATCTCGATCAGCCAACAACCAAATTTGATGTAGTGATAAAAGTTACCTCACACGATCCCCCGAACCAACGGAAATACCTAATATAGCACATTATTCTTTATGTGACTCTTTCCCCGCTGCTCCCATCCAAGACATATTTCCAATAATTTTATTTGGAATAATCCAAAATCTAGATGAAGTCACCCAATTAAGATTCTTGGGTATTCCTGCAAATTCCTTCAAGAAAGAGAGGCAATAGAGACAAAATAGCCAACAGGATTAGGAATAAAAATCCAACCTAGTTCTGACTGAAAAAATAAGTAGAAGAATAGAAAAGTGAAGAAAAGAAAGAAAAAATACTTACATATATTTTGCAAGGGGTTTTGAGATCCAAGTTCCATCTTGGGGGGGCAGCAGCAGCAGCAAGCTCGGGCATCTCATGCACTGGTGCAGCCTTTTCGCCCTGTTCTCCTGCACCAGCATTAGGGAAAATTTGATTGATTGCTATTCAGAATCATCATAAACTTCACCATCATCTGAAAACTCATCAAATGATCTTATATCAAGCTGGTAGCGGAGTATTCCCCCAATCCCACCAAAACCTCTGCAGAACTGGGATCCCTCTTGAGATTTGTTGGTGACAAATTCAAGTGAGCAACCAAATTTCCTGTATTCAGTAGCGAACCACTCTAGCAGAGACGTCTTTTCCTGCACCTCAAATTCAGCAGAGCCAACAGGAGCACGGAAATTACTCTGATCAGCCTCTTGTTCCTTATTCAAGTGCTTTATGACAATCTCACCAGTAGTGCTATTTTTTAACACATACCTATTAATATCCAGATTTTCCCATACAATAAGTATCTCAACAGCACCCATCTCCAAAGTTTTCAGTGTATCATCCACACCAAAAACATATTTCCCAGTGTCCTGGCTAATCTCCTCAAAGTATTTGCCTATCAAGCGCTTCTCCTGAATAAATTTCACATTGGACAGGATCTCTGATGACAGCTCAATGGCCTGATTGAAACCATTCTCCCCTCCATAAGAGACATCTACCACATTTAATATTTTGGCTTGAAGACGAGGATCAAACATGTCTGACTGACTAAGCTCAGTTTTGAAGTCAGCAGACCCAGCCAGTATTAATCCTGAGACATTGGGTTGGCTGGTGGCAGCATTGATGTAAAATTGAGTGGCAAGTTCTGCTGTCTTCCTCACATAGTTGTGGCGTTTCTCCATTCGAAGACGAGCAAACCGTAGAGCTGATTGCCCACCTCTTCCATGTTTCTTTGGAAGGTCAACACTAAATTTATGAAGAACCTCTCTAGTATTACCACTTAATGTCCCAAAAAGGGTCCCATTACCATCCATGATAATAAAACCAAACTTGTCATCAGATTCTAAAAGCTCATTCAACGCTTCTGTATGAAACTTGTTGTCACAAAGGTAAAGGGATGCATTAATTGGCCTAAATGGCTCAAAATCGAAGGTGACCTTCTTTTCCTTCCCATCATCAGTTACAATTGTTCCTGTGTAGAGCACAAGCCCATTGGGAGGAACTTTGTTGTAAAGTTTAAGTCTTTGCTGCGCAGATGTAATTGCCCCAAGCACAGACTGGCGATTCACCCTACTTTTAATGTTGGAGGCAGTACCAAATTCATCACCCAACATCTTGGTAACACGGGAAATTTGATCTCTTGGAGGCATGATTAGAGAAATCATGCTTGTACCATTGCCTCTAGCAGCTTCCAGAGCTTTGATCAATTTCTTGATCTTCCATATCTCAATATTCTTATCAGCTTCTTGATCTGCCATTGTGATAGTAGATACAGAAAAAGAAGTTGATTACCTGCACAGACAGCATTAATCAAATTACACATTTCAGAACAAAAAGGAGACCAGCAAAAATGCTAGGACTCCAAAAATCTACAATAAAGAAAAAATTGAAAGATAAGATACCAAAAAAAAGGGTCACACATGCACTGACACAGGTTATGTAACTCACAAAGGCTGTGTATTAATTGGTAAATTGGAAAAGGTATCATCAGAACCAATCATATGTTATGTCTAGCAACTCCAAAACATTATTATCAATATAAAACAACTATTATCAAGGTGACACTATCCAGAATACCTGTTTCAAGCAAAGTTTCGACCTTCTAACAAGAACTAATAACATGTTCCAAAAGAACGTGTATCTCCAGCCACAGTACTGGCCAAAATGAGACAGTATCTCCTCATTACATATTATTATGAAACATGGAGTGAAAAAAACATAGTGCTCTTATGACTTATCATGAGGTTAATACAACGCAACAGGTAACAAAAACATAGTGCCAAATATTTAAAAAAAGAGGGGGGAGAACACCCATAATCATTTTCCTCACATATGCAATGTTCCAGTGAAATTGATACCAGCCGAGTCTACTTGAAAATACTATACATGCTTACATATAGACATCTACCACCACATGGATTCCGAAAACAAAATCTTATGGACCTGTACTTGAGAATAAAAAAAAATCCTACTTGATATAATATTCCTTCAATGCCAAACTATTTTAACATTAAACTTAATTGTCAATTCTCCACTTGTAATACTAAAATAGAATTTCAAAAGTGCTTACCAGCCAAAATGCTTTAATACATTGGGTAAGACATAAATAGGAGGTGTCAAATCAGTTTCTATGTGTTCCTAATTATAATTTAGTAATGTTATCGCTCCAAAAGTGTATAAATAAGTATAATATCACACATAAATTGAGAAAATGGAGTAACATTAAAGCTATGACTTGTGTTTATCATGAATCTATGACAAGGTACCTCAGCACTTAAAACATGTAAATCACAGAAACCAAATAGCTGAATAAATAAGGGTGACAAGTTTAGCATAAGTCCAATAGCCACAGAACAATAAAGAGCATATTCTTTAAATTAAAAAAACCCAAAAACAAAAATCAGAACAAATCAGAGCAAACAATCATAGCGAAACTCATGTTCACAATCCCAGCATATAATATAATCTTTGCAAGCCCTGTTTGGAGCATAAAACTTTTCTATAAATTACAAATTTTCTTAGTAAGAAGCTCAAGAATTAAATGAAACCACCAATACAGAAAAAAATTAAAATTAGCCCATCATGGATAAATGCCCACAGATTACCTAGCAACTGATTCTGGCGGGTAGGGTAGAGTCAGTTGCCCGTAGGTTTTATGAGCTAGAGACAAGTCCAAATGGCTCTTCTTTATAAAGGTTTCCTATGTTATCAAAACAAATTAAAAATTAGTTTTTAACTGAAAATTTTGAACATAATAAATATAACAATTTAAAATATATATATATATAATTCAAGCATTATATTGATGAACAAACATAACAAACAAAGAGCAAAAGCTCACACACAGATACATACAGAGTCCTTCAAAAGAGAAGGTATTTGGTATCAAAATCCTATAAGTATGAAACATGTCAGCAAAAAATACCTATCCCACTAACAATTAAAAGACATGTTTTAGTAGGCACTTATTTTTGCACACGTCCCTCATTTATTGGGTTTTTATACAAATGATTTGATACAATTTGATTTTTTTTTCCCCTTCAAAAACCACCAAACTATGATTGCTAGCTTACAAATCAATAATAGTTTAAACAAATTAAAGAATATTTAATGGCAACAAAATTAAATTAAAACAAAAAAAAAAAACGACGACAATCAAATCGGGCAATTACATAATTTGGAATCAGATATATCGAAAAAAAAAAAAATCAGTGACAAATAACATATTCGAATAATTAGAAATCTGGAGAATCAAAACATGTTCGAATCAAAGATCCTCAGAATCTTTCACGCGTCAAAAAGGCAAAAAACAAAAACAAAAACAAAAGTAAGGTACAAAACAGTCTCGTACAGAAACGAAAGAGGTAATAAAATCCCTAATCAACCCCCTAAGATATGATCAATTATAAGATAGAGAGATAGAAGAAAAATGGACGGACCTGAAGGTGGTTTCGTGCGTGAATTGTAAGCCACCGAGGTTTGTTTTAACTTTTAACAAACACACAAAAGAAGAGGGTGTGAAATCTTTTTGGCTCTCTTTGTGCTTTATATATATCTCTTCTTTGTGGGTCGGGTTTTCGATGGATTGGTGGGCTGGGTTTGAATTTTATTATGAGTTTTGGTTTTGGGTTGGATTTATGTGGTTACAAAAGGTTTGTCCACCCTTTCCCTTTGTTGTGGAGATCTTATTTGAAACCTGCTTCTTTCCCGAAGCTTCAATTCCGTGGATTCAAAGTTACAAACCATTTTAAAAATGGCTACATTCACATCAGATGGTTAATTATTATTAATTTAAATTAAGATTATTTTTTACCTTAACAATAACAAAGTAACAATCTACCGCTTAGAATTTGTTGTAAAAATATTGTGAAAATGTTATAGACATATTATTTCTCTTTTAAAAAAGATTTTATACCCAAAAAAATAAAAAATTTCATTTCCTATAAACATTGTGACAAAATTTTTTAAAATGGATTGTTAATCATTGTCTTAAGGGTACCCGTTAATAACATTTTTTTTTCAATAACTGAAATTTACGCTCAGTTTGTTTCAATGTAAAATATTTTCACATTTTACCATGTTTATTTTGCAGTAAAATATTTAGTCAAAAGTAAAATATTTTTAGTCAACCAAACCTACAAAGGTAAATTTGTGTAAAGTAGTTTACACTTGAAATATTGGTAAAATATTTTACAACTCCTACACTCCCATTCCCGATACATGTGCCCCTCTCTCACTCTCACGCAGTCACACTCTCCTAGTCTCCTCTCCATAACCCAACCCACCACCCAACCCCTCTCTCCCACAAACAGACCACCAAGACACTCAGCACTGGCCACGATCTGATTGTCGGTGCCACCCATCACTGGCCTTACCTCCACCGTGGTCAACTTAACACACTAATTCTCAGGTTTGAACTTCCTGAGTTTTTTTTTTCGTTATTTTCAACCTCCACCGGCTTTACCTCCATCATCTCTTCCTCCATCTTCAATAGCTCACCCACTGGCTTAGATCTAGTACATGGGGTTACTGATTTGAGTTTTTTAATGCTGCGTGGGCTTACAGCTTACCAATCTCAATTTTAAGGCTGGGTTTGTAGATTTTTGCTGGGTGGCTGGGACATGGTGGTGGTTGGGATTGTGGGTTACGATGGGAGGTTGGCCGACGATTTTTTTTTTTATCCTCTCCAACATGAGGATTTGAGTGGTTGGTGGAGTGCTGGTGTATGGTTTTTTATGATCTGTTGGTGGTGTGAGTGGTCAGTGGAGTGGTGGTGGGTTGGGTTTTGCCAATTTGGTGGTGGTTGCTTGGATTTGTTGGGATGTGAGATTTGAAAAAAATATTATTTTTCTGTGAAACAGAAGACACCTGAAAATGGTATCATGTTATTTTCAGTTACACAG
The DNA here is from genome assembly GCA_020976635.1 of Castanea crenata. Classification (NCBI taxonomy): domain Eukaryota; kingdom Viridiplantae; phylum Streptophyta; class Magnoliopsida; order Fagales; family Fagaceae; genus Castanea; species Castanea crenata. The sequence goes on along the minus strand of JAGHPS010000030.1, from coordinate 3,694,433 downwards.
CCACATAGCCAAACATGGTAAAATGAAAATATTTTACATTTAAATACATTTTACTTCGAAACAAACAGAGCGCTAGACCAATAGTTTGACTTATTTGTTGATGGGCTTGCTCTTTTCCAAATGTAACGTGAAATTGGAATTTGCACAAGGACCATAATTGTTTTTAAGCTCTTTAAATGTTTGACTAGCCTCATTCCACGTGCTTCGCAAGTGAGATGAGGCTCTTTTTTTTTTTTTTTTTTTTAGTGGTAGTAGCAAAAAAAAATCTATGTTTTTAATATTATATATATAATTTTTATTTTGAAAATCTAATTTATAAGTGGATAAATAAATTTGAAAATCAATAGGAAAGTGATCATATATTTTAGGCAATGTTTTGGTAGAAGTTAGGATTGTATTTTTACCGGATTATCTTTTAGTTTTGTCTTTACTTAAACATAGGAATGTAAGGGTATTTTAGAAAGAAAGAAAAAAGAGGATTGTCCTTTAGTTTTTTTTATATATTTAATTTTTTTTATAGGATATTTAGATTTGTTTTTGGATAAACGTGGAGTGTTCAACTTATTTTTCTATTTTAAAAAAAACAATAAACGTATGGTTACTTTGAATTAGTGGGTTAGTGAAAGAGTGTTCCTATTTTGTAGGCAATATTTTTGTACAAGTTAGAAATGTATTTTACCAAATTATTCTTTAGTTTTGTCTCTACTTAAACTTAGGAGTGTAGGGGTATTTTGGAACAAACAAAATCTGGTTCAAACAGGGGCAGCCGCTTAAATAATAGTATAGAAGATAGAACTGTATTTGCCTAATTCACAAGGTACAAGGTTGTGTCCACGTGAAACTCAATATATAAGTCTAGGAATGGCCAAAACCCGTGCATTATCTTAGACTTATACCATACCCAATTGAACTACATCTCTATTCTCTAATCTTTAATATGTTGAATGCATTCACAAACAAACCATATAGTAATATACTAAGAGTCCATTTGGAAAGTGATGTAAGTTGAGAGCATCCGCATCAATTTGTCTTTTTTTTTTTTTTGTCTATTTTACACTTAAAACCTTTTTTTTTTTTTTTTACACAAGTAATTTGCAAAAGCACCCACATCAAATCATCTATTACACTACATTTTGTTTAAATAATCATTTATTATTATTATTATTTTATTATTTAACTTATCCACATACCCACTACCCTACTGGCTATTGCCCATTACCCACAATATCCACCACATAGTCTCTCTTTCTCTTTATTTTTCTCATTTTTTGGAACAACACTCTCTCTTCTTCGTGGCCCAACCTTCTCCTCTCTAACTCTAAAACTTTTTTTCTCATGATCAGCCATAGCCAAAGCTCACCTTGAGCTCCGTCCAGGGCCGAGAGCCCCAAAGCCTTCACCATCACCAATGGTAGCAAAGATCAGCTGCAATACCCTCACAAACAGTGGTCCAAATCTCCACTCTCTCACGGCAGCAACGAACACTCCACCCAAGCTTCCATGGCAGCGACAACAGTAGCTTCAGCATGAGTTTTGGGTTCAATTTTCTATTTATTTTTTGTATGAGTTTCCATTGATTTTTTGGTTGGATTATTATGTATTGTAATGGTGGTGGTGGGTGGATGGTTGATCGGCTGCGCTCTTGAGAGAGAGAGAGAGCTTTGACCGGTGAGAGAGAAAATAATATAAAATATTGATTTACAAAGCTACAGTAACCACGCATATATGCACAGTTACTATAGAATTTTACATTTATGCACAATTTTACATCCACTGATGTGAGTATTTTTTTTTTTTTTTATCAAAATGTGTAAAAGGAACTACTTTTTGTATTTTGGAAAATTTTGCAACCACTAATGTGGTTACTTTGAAGCTTATTTAATTTTGTAGCTTACTTTTGTACAATTCATGGACCCTATATGCATTGTTTGTGGGCGCATGAATTGTGTAATAAGCAAGCTTCTTATTTTGTGCGATATGGTTCTTGTTTGGTAAGAGTTTTGCCTATTACTCACTCAATGCGACACCGTTTAGCAACAACAATATTTTTATATTTTTCCTCTTTCCCCTTCAGCCCAGGCCGTGCGAATCTTGGTAGAGGAGATCACTTTAGCTCTTCAACGCCCACAGTCCAGACTCTCTCCTCTTCAATGCCATAGACTCCTTTGTCTTCAATGCTCTTCAATTTTCTATCTACCCGCCAACAACCCAAATAACCGGTTCAAATTCGTCACTCTTTTCTTTCTTTTTAAGACATTCCCCTAATGGTGAAATAGCGATTGGAAGAGACTGAGAGATCGAGAAAGAGATGGATGATGCTGCCACTATGAGGGAGATGTCGCCACTATAACTTGTAAGGCATTTATGTCGGTGAGTTTTTTTTTTATTTAATTTTTTATATTTATTCCCTTTTGTTGGGTGTTGATGAAATTTTTTAGTCTATTAAAGATTAGAGATCAATTTGTCTGGGAATTCTTTGATGATTATGATGGGTATACTTTAAGTATACTTTGATGATTATGAATGTCAAATATTGTGATTTATTAGTTTGTTAAGGATCATTTTGTTAAAGATTTTGAATGTCAAATATTGTGATTTTTAGGTTCTGAGTTATAAAGCAAAAATGCTTGGTATTTTCTCAAGATTGTCTGCCAGCAAGGCTGGCCATTGATGAACAGAAAATGCACCTGTAAGACTAATGTTTATTTTGCAATCCTATGTGATCTTGTGTTTTTTTTTTTTGTACAAGATTTTATTGTTGATATTGGATTTTGGTTGATCATTCAAACATTTTAGCGGGTCCTATGATTTTTGTGAAGTTAAGTTGGAATTACACTTTAAAGATTTGTTTTGACTGGAGGCGTAGAAAAGTGGGTGGATAGAAAGTAGAAAAGTGGGTGGATAGAAAATAGAGATAAGATAGAAAAATGGGAGAAAAGAAGAGATTTAGAGAATGTTTGGTAACCGTGTTTTTTTCTTATTTTATGTTTTCAAAAACAATTTTTTAATTTTTTTAGATTAAAAAATTTATTTGGCAACTCAAAATGGGCAAAATACAACAATTGTTATCAAAACTCAATTTATGAAGAAAACTGAAAAAAGAAGAAGTTATTTTCAATTTTTAATTTTTAAAAGTCAATGAAAACACACATAATTTAATGAATTTATCTCATTTAATAAGTTTGTATTATAGTTCACATCCTAATAACAATATATTTTAGTATTTTCTATTTTTTTTTCAAAAAAAAAATTTATCTTTTTAATTTTATCTAACTAAACATGTTTTTTAGTTTAAAAAATACAAGAATTTTTTTTTCTTTATATTCTCAAAACAAGTTTTTGAAAATAGAAAACAAAAACTGTTACTAAACATAACCTTAGTTTTCTATCATTTGTATTTGGTTGGAAGGTTGAAAAAGTAAAGAGATGAAAAACTTTTATTTATTTGGTTGAGAAGAAAAATGAAAAGATGGAAGTGAAATTTGTATAAATTTACAATAATATCCTCATTAAATAAAACAACACTAGATGTGGACGAAACCTATGTGCACAATGCACATGGGCATTTTGTCAACCCAATCCCAATTTTTTCTCCTCTCAATTTTCTCCCTATGTTGGGGAGAAAACTTTTTGATAGGCCCGAAGAGAAAACAGCTAGCTCCCACCATCTCTTTCTCCTCTCCCCTCCTAACCAAATATTCTCCAAAAAGTTTTCTCTCCTCATTTTTTTTTCCCATCCTCCCTAAAATTCACTCTACCAAACACACGTTTGGAGATTTTATGAAGATCATTGTATTTGATTCTAAACATTGTTATTTGGCTTCTATATTTTTGGGTTTAAAATTTTTTTAACTTTCTATGGATACTATTTAATTCTGGATTGGATTTTGCAATTCCATTTAGAACAATTATTAGTATGATGAATGTGCTATTGAGCTAGAAGTTAACTATCCATTGGCTATAGCTTAGATCAGGTGATTTGGTTTGAGCCATTGTAGTCTAAATTATCATTTAGAACACATGGTCTGCACTCTGCATATGTCATGATTTTCTGTTTTTTCTCAATATCTATTTGCATTTTCATATGTCGTAGGTACAAAAAAATCTATTTATTTATTTATATTATAATTTTAGGATTGAACGTTTAAAATGATTTTGTAAAATTTCATATAAATAAATATTAAATATTTAGCACACAATAACAATTAATAGTAATAATAAAATGTACCATACCTGTTATAAAAAAAAAAAAATGCACCCTACCTATAACGGTGCTCATACATTGCCTTGGTTGGACAAATAAAACAAGCATAACTTTATCTTATTGTGCCAAATTAGATAAATAACCAATTGATTCAATCAAGTATCATTCCAAATATTCATTTAAGATCTCGATTTATATAATAGCTATACTAAATGAGAATTGTTTTAGTTGACAACGGTCAACACACACCGACTCAGTAGACCTCAAAACCAAATATGCATGTCCAAACTGAGTCACAGGCCCGCAATGGATGATGATGCCCATATGTCCCCCTCATAATTGCACTCTCCAACCTTCCAAACCGTATTCCCTTCTTTCTCTGTCTTTGGGTTGAGAGCCCATTACTTTTTCTTTTCTTTTCTTTTTTTTGTGGGTTAAAAGGGTAATTTTCTTAACAAAATATTAGCCCGTTGAGAGACGGGTATCAGATACAAAAGGGCTATTACCAGCAGCTACATAAGCATTGTCAAAGTTTAAAACATCCATAACAGATAGGGGAGGGGTTACAAAATAAACAAAACACTCCGCCTGAGCACATCCAATTTTTGCAAGGGAATCAGCTACTCTATTGGCTTCCTTGAAACAGTGAATGAGCTGGACCTTATAGAAAACTTGGAGAGTGTCCCTGCAATCATTGACCAAAGGTTGGGTTAGCCTATTAGTGTTGGACAGAGAAGAAAGGAGCTTAATAGCTTCAGTTGAGTCCACATTGATAATAAGATTGTGGATATGAAGGTTCTTTGCCATATGGATGCCATCTCGGAGTGCTTAAAGCTCAGCCATGAGGACAAAGGTGGAGCCAATATGCCTAGCGAAGCCTTGAACCCACTACCCCTCGGTGTCGCGAATGAGGCCTCTACTGCCAACTTTGTGATTAGTAACAAATGCATCAGTGTTAAGTTTGAACCAGCCTGAAGGGGGTTTGCTCCAAATACCTCTAACCCGAGCTCTAGGCATATGAGAAGAAGGATTGGATGTAAGGAAGTGGTACTCAAGAGCTTTGTCAATACAATCCTTTAGTAGGTGAGGGTTGGACTGGTTGAATTGCAGGGCCACCTTATTTCTGTTGAGCTAGATGGACCAAATACTAAAAAGGAAGAGAAGGTTCCCAGGGACACGATGATGCTGAGAAGCAAGTTTGGAGGTGCAGTTGGCGTGAAGCCAATCTAAAATAGGCAGACCGAATGTATGGATGAGGCCAGAGGGAGTGCCAAGACGATTCCAAAAACTAATTAAGGGCATTCACGAAGCAAGTGGTTGATGGATTTCAAACCAGAATTGCAAATAGGACATCTTTGATCAAGGTTTAACCCCCTTGAACCAAAACTTCCCTGACAGGAATGCTATTGTATGTACATAGCCATATAAAAATAAGGAATTTCGGATGTGCTTTTACCTTCCAAATCCAAGATAAATGAGAAGTAGGGGGTTTAAGCCTTTTGCAGCAATGTAGGCTGATCGAAGTGTGAAGTTTCCATCCTTGGAGAAAGCCCAAGCTATTAAGTCCCCGTCTGAGGCACCCACATTGATAGGAACAACTTGCAAGATGTTAAGGATGTGGGCAGGGAGGTCAAAGGAAGGTTGCAAGTGCTAATCGCCATTGTTATCAATCATGTGGCTGACCAGATGGTGTTCTTCACCTAAGTTCAGAGGCCCATGGAGGTGGGATCTTAAGGTGCCAACCGAGGACCATTTATCAAACCAAAACGATGTGCTGGTGCCGGATGTAATGACTTTTCTCAGCCTAGCATCCTAGAGAGGCTTAACAGCTGTACACGCAGCCCAAGTGCAAGAGCATGCACCTTTGGATGACCAAGGGTTGCTATTTAGGTTTTTGGTGAGGTATTTTGCTTTTAAGACTTGAGCCTAAGGGGAGGAGTCTTCAAATAGGAGCCTCCAATTGAGCTTTGTGAGAAGGGCGAGGTTTCTAGACCTTGATTTGTGTAGACCAAGCCCACCGTGCTCCTTAGGGAGAGTGACAGCATTCCAGTTGACCAAATGAAGCCTCCTTTTCTCGGGGGTGGAGCCCTACAAAAAGTTCCTATTAGCGCTATCAATCTCAGTGCAAACCTTGGCAGGAAGGAGAGCTCCTTGCATTACATAGTCCTGTATGGGGTTCGATGAAGATTGGATAAGTACTAGTCTACTTGCAAGAGAAAGGAGGCTTGCTTGCCAACCAGAGAGCTTTTGTTGGACTTTATGAATAATAAAATTGAAGTCTCTAGAGCCCCGGTCAGTAAACTTGAGAGGGAATCCAAGGTATCGATCAAACTTATTAGTTTTCAGGATGCCAAGGGAATGGCAGACTAGCTCACGGTTTTCAGCAGAAGTGTTCTTGGAAAAGAGAATCTGAGACTTATCCTTGCTTACTTTCTGCCCAGATAAAGCGCAAAAGGTGGATAAAGCGCAAAAGGTGGATAAAGCTTCCTTAATGGCCTGAGCATTCTTATGAATGGCCTGACCAAAGAGAATCAAGTCGTCCGCGAAGAATAAGTGAGAAAAGGAAGGTCCGGACCTAGAAGCTTTGATAGGTTTCCAAGTATTTTCTGTAATCTTATCAAGAATGAGAAGGTCAAGATATTCAAGACAAAGGATGAAGATATTCAGTGACAAAGGATCCCCTTGGCGGATACCCCGGGTGGGGGTGAAAGGTTCAAGTTTCCCATCATTAAAAAGAATGGAGACCGAGGTAGACGAGATGCAAGCCATGATGATGTCAATCATTTTTTTGGGAAAGTTGAAATGAACAAGGACTTCACGAATGAAACGCCATTCGAGTCTATTAAAGGCTTTCTCAAGATCAATCTTAAGTGCCATGGTCTCGGTCCTCCCTTTCTTTTTTTCCATGGTGTGAAGAATTTCTTGGGTAATGACCATGTTATCAAGGCCTTTCCTACCCGGAATAAATGTTGTTTGCAGTGGAGAGATGAGATGATGCATCTGAGGTAGAATTCTATTGACAATAAATTTTGAGATGACCTTGTAGATAGTGGAGCACAGACTTATGAGTCGAAAATGACTTAAAGTTTCCGGACCCTCCCTCTTTGGAATGAGCACCACCAAAGTTTGATTAAGGTAATTGGGAATGCTTTTGGAGTGAAAAATTGCCTGAATCTCGTCATTGACAGATTGCCCCAATACAGACCAAAAATACTGGAAGAACCCAATATGCAACCCGTCCATACTAGGGGCTTTGTAGGGCTTAAGAGAGAACATGGCTTTATAAATTTCTTGCTCCGAAACATTGGCTGAAAGTCTTAAGGAGTCCTCGGCAGGGAGAGATACAACCCAGTTCAATTCAAAGTCTGAAGGAGTCACCAAGGAGGTATGGTCTGTAAGGTAGAGCTTTTTGAAGCCATTTAGGATGATATCGATAATTTGATCCTCAGAGTCCACCCAATTACCAAGATGGTCCTTAAGGCCTCTTATCTTGTTGTGCTTCCTATGGGTGATTGTTTTAATATGGTAGAAAGTAGTGTTTCTATCTCCAAGAATCTGCTAATCAATTCTAGACTTGAGGGCCCAAAATTCTTCTTCTTGGTTAAGGATGGTAGTGTATTCTAGAGATAACTCTTTTTCTACTTAGATAATGGGTTTTGCCATAGAAATTAGATTGTTTTACTGAGAATTTAACATATTGTGGGAGAAATATGTCATAAGATCGTCTTGCCGTCCTACGAAATACCTTTTCTTAAAAACGCTAGCTCAAAACATGAGAAGTTGAGAGCATCATAAATAATACATGTTCCTCCTGTTACATGTGGGCCTCGTGGGCTTGGGTTACAAAATATAAGAGGTGATGGGTTTCCCATTTTCAGAGTTATTTAGATTGTGGCTAGGACCTTTCGTCTTTAGGGCTGAATGCTAAAAGTGTGGAGCTTGGGCTTGAATGTGGACCAAGTAGTATTGAATCATGGGTCATGCCCAATATCTTTTTTCTTTTGGGCTTGGGCTTCCAGGGTTCTAGATTTTCAAAATGAGCCCTCAACACAGCCCAAATGCATCTAAAACCATATATGATATATTCCCAAAACTGTGAGGATATGGTAAATGGCTTCATACTCTATTAATAAACTAATTTATAACCTTCGGAAAATTAAGCTTCTTTCCATTATCCTTCTTGATATATATTTCCATGCGGCTAACATGTCCTCTAGCTTACAACTGAAGAAACCCTTCTCTGGGACATGCCAGACTCCAACAAGTCGGTGCTTGACAAAGAAAGGTCTCACAAATTGCTCATATACATATGCACTACTGCCAAAGAATCCATACGCTAACCACAAGGTCAAAATACCAAGGTACCACATCAACAAATTCAGCAAAAAAAAGAGGTACCCCATCAAAATACTGAAGTTCGGGATGACCAACCAACAGATCAATATCAGCTTCATGTATGGCCATATAAATATCCTGCCAAATAGGTTTCAAACAAAAACAAATGAAAAAGAAAGTTTAAAAGTTAAAACTTGAAAGTGTGAGCGAGCACATTTTTTTCCCTTATCAACCAATAAAACAAATCACACCCAAAGAAAACCAGGGGCTCTATTAATTACACAGACAAATGGCTATGATTTTTACCAACTTAGGACTTTGGCAAAGCTGAGCTCGAAGAGTGTGATCATGGAATGCAAAATCCAATTAGAAAGCCATTGTCGAATCCCAGAACGAGACCCGGTCTCAATTGCTATTATTGAGGCACATCTGGTAAACAAAAACCACATGTAATGGGGTAGCCGATTATGATCACAAGCCTTACTAAGTATGAGAACAACATTCTGAATACTAATCACCAGTTAACCCAAAAAGGAAAAAAAGTTTTAGCAAAAATGGGATTCAATGCAGTAGCAGAATTAGAAATCAAATGAATCAAAGTGATATAGTGATAAGAAATTTTAAAAAATTTTATAAGTTACTTAATGTTACGAGCTTAGTTTTTATTTAATTATTATTTAAGATTTTATTTTTGTTATTAGGAGTTGGGTAATTAGATAATGAATTGGATAAATTGTTAGTTTAGTATTTGAATAAATCTGATCTACTTGTTGTAGATTTAGGTTTCTTTTGAATTTAAATGTTAGTTTTATTTTATAAAACCATTTATTTATATGGCTCGATTAATAAAGGAGGCATGGCTTGATCAATAAAGAAGGCTGAAAAATATTATTATTGAGTGAGTATTCAATTTAGAGACTCCCTTGAAGTAGTCTATTTATTGAGTAGGAGGTCTTGGTTCCCATGCAAGTCCTTACAATTGGCTATTCAAGCGACAACTTTTAAATCAAGTTAAAGATAGTTTTGTAGCACCAAATAGCTTTTTACCTTTGCAGATACCCGATCTTGATCCAATAGGTGAGAAGCAACTTGGGAAGATCGAGCTCTTATGCAACAATCATTTTCAGATTAAACCTTGAATATAAGGGTTGGTTTCAAGGGATGAAGAATGCTATGTGCTTAGTTTTTATTTAATTATTTAAGATTTTATTTTTATTATTAGGAGTTGGGTAATTAGATAATGAATAGGATAATTTGTTAGTTTAGTATTTGATTTTTTCTTATCTTTTTGTTGTAGATAAAGATTAGATTTTTTTTAAAAAAAAATTTTAAATGTTAGCTTTATCTTGTAAACAGGCTAAAAAATCTATTTATATGGCTTGATGTTGACTAATAAAGGAGGCTAAAAAATATTATTATTGAGTGAGTATTTCTAGACTCCCTCAAATTAGTCTATTTATCAATTAGGAGTTCTTGCTTCCCTCTAAGTAACCAACAAACCCAATTGGGTCAATTGGGTTTGTAGCACTTGAATAGTAATTTATCTTGACAATTCACTCTTTTAGACAAGATAGTAGAAATCACAAATGAAATTAACTCTTATATATATATATATTATTGATAGTCATTTTTTATATTTTGTTAACTCTTTAAAAAAAATTGTAAAGATATTATTAGGTATAAAATGTAAATTGCTCATGTTAAAAAAAAATTATTGTGAAGCTTTTTTTTTTTTTTTTACGATTCACTTATTCCAAACTCTTTGGTTTTTGTACTTAATAACTCACTTGGATGAATATTTATGATGTGGTTCCACATTTTATTCTGAAACTAAGAAATAAAACTCTTTAAGAATAAATAATTTTGGATACATGGTGAAAAATTAAAACTCTAATTTTGAATTTTAACTTAAGTTTCTTTCAATTTCACCTATTATATATATATATATATATATATATATATATATATATATAGATTATGAATAATTGTGTTAACTTGTGTAGTTCATCAAGTAATTAGCCATCTGTGGGGAGTAAAAAGACTTTGGCGGGTATGTGGACCTTTGGGCCGTGTTAAGAAAGGCCGACCTGCTCCTGGGTTGAGCATTAGTAAGTATTATGGGTCAGCCTATACGCCGAGGTCCCGAGGACCTGTCCGAGGGTGAGTTCATCCTCGGACGGACGCCGGAGAACCCGAGACTTCATTGTAATGGATAGGGAACGACTCGATGAAGACCAATGGTTAAAAGGGATGAACCCTTGAATGTCCTAAAAGCATCTAAGTTAAAGAAATCCCAAAGATAAAGGCTGTCACCTCCACATTAAAGACCCTGCATCTACCACCCTGGCCGCATTAATGGGGAAGTGACACCTGAACAGTGGAAGTGAAACTTCTGGTTACTATTCAAAGGTACTGAGAAAAGAAATATCTAGGCTAAGGGGGAATTGGGGCAACACGTGTACAGAGTATCAAAAAGATGAGTATTTAAGGAAAAACCTAGAACAGGAATTGAGACTTCGACCTTTTTGTAACCCCAAAAAAACAAAAAAGAAAAGAAAGAGAGAGAATATAAGAACAATTATCGGCTTACGCTCGAGGAGGTGGAATTGCAATACTTCTTGTTATTTTGAGTGTTTATAATCTTTGACTTATCATATAATCCTTAAGCACTTCTAACCTGACTTTCAAGCCTACGCTCTACAAATTCTTATTGTTTAAGGCTCATTGGGCCTGGGCCTATAACTGTTCTTAGGGTCAGGTACAATTGTGCACTTACACCATCAACCACCAAATTACATAAAATAAATAAGTTAATAAACTAACAGCAAAAAACTAAAATAAATTTTTGATGGAAGCAAAAAACAAAATTAAATGCACTATAAATGTTTTTTTTTAATGCACTATTAAAAGAATAGCCCAACCTCGTTTTTATTTACTTTGGACTAGCATCCTATCTACACAACTCCCCCCCAAAAAGAAAAGAAGAAGAAGATAACATCTGGCCCTTCCAACTTAATTTCAAGTATAGAATTCCATCAAAGAAGAGAATCTACTTACAAAGGATAAAGAATACCAATCACGGGTCTGCAAATCAAACCACGAATTAATTTTTTTTTTTTTTAAAAAAAAATACTCACACACAAGTGATCTCCACCACATATATAAATCTCAAACAAACAAAAAATAAAATAAAATTGACATACTCTGCCAAATTAAACATCAAAATTTCTAAGAACGATTCCAAGGAAAGTTTTTGGTTTTCTAGCTTATCTAAGAATAAATTTCTCAATGTGTTACGTATGCACTCCCTTAAGTCTTAATTAAACACTGTGCATCCATATATTAGCGTGATGGTCACTCCACAAGTACTTATGGAGTGTTGAGAATAAGAGCCGGCTCAAGTCTAAGGGAGTGTTGCATGCATAAAGAAAAAAAATTGCGAACGTGCATGTTAGAATTGAAAGCAAAGCGTGACAAGTGGTAATTAAAAAGAGCATGGGTTTGCCAAAAGCAGGAATAGAGAATATATTAATGGTTTTATTCTTTTCTTAATTATGTAATATATTGAATTAAATTTTCTTCACGATTCTTTTACAACGGTTGAATGAATGATTTTGAATTATGATTAGATACCATGTTATTTCATCCTAAAAATATAAATCAATATTATTACTCATTTGACATTTCATTGTTTAACCTTGTATCTAGCATTTCATATGAATTAGGAGTCGTTTAGTAACGTTACTCTAGTAACGTTGTTTGTATTTTTTAGAAATACGTGTAGATGAAAAATTGTGTAAAAATATGTGTAATATTGTTTAAAAACTGAAAACATGTGTTTAAATATATGTACCAAACAGACCCTTATTTATTAGACTTTAATGGTAACCAGCGTCATAAATTTGTGTTGTAATGACCAATGCACCACGCTAGATCCCAAGATGAAGAGTTATGGTTCAAGAACAACTTTCAAGTTTTAATCTAATTTGTTAATATTTGGAATATATATGTAAGGAAATAATGATTGTGTGTGTTAATCCTTTTTTTTTTTAATTGGATTTTATTTTATTTTATGTGATAGCATTGTATTGGGTGGAGTAAACATGAGTATTAATTTACATGGAATTCTTATTAAAAATAGTGTGCAGTCCTGTGCATATGCATGGGTACAATTAGAGATAATCACAATTATTATTTTATTTATTTATTTTTTTGTGTGAAAAGATTCAAATTATAGACAGCATTAGCCTACACTTCTACTAAATCATATATTCTAAAATATATAATGGTTTCTCATTATATATATATATATATATATATATATATATATATATATATATATATATATATATATAATTTAGAATTTAATTAGATTTAAACTCTTCGGTTTTTTCATCCAATAATTTACTTGCCACAAAATTTTAAAAAAAATGACATGTGGCAGAAAATTGGACCCCAATTGAAATCTAATTGGATTTTTACTCTTCGATTTTACACTTAATGATTCACTTGTCACAAAATTAACAATTAAATGAGACACGTGACTCAAAATTGAGATTTCAATTAAAATTTAATTGGATTTTTTTCTAAATTTTGGCTATATATATATATATATATATATTAATGCTCTATTTGTTTCAATGAAAACTTTAAGTGAAAATAATTTTGTGCATTTTCCTATATTTGGTAGTATTAGACAAAATAAAAAAATTTGTTAAAGAAAAAATATCTCAACTTCCCTTATTTAACTTAGCGTAAAATATTATTGTTGGTTGAAAAACAACTTTATTTCTAACTCATTTTTTAAAGTACCATTTCCAACATGTACAAACAAAAGTAATCTCTATCTTGTAGATAACAAATTCTATAGCTTGGAAAAGTTGTTGCCAACTCCTACGAGTTGGCTTTATGCCCAAAATCTCACAAGCATTTATGATTATGGTGCGACCACTGCACTAAGGGTGTGCGATGATAAAATCGTTATTTCTAAATATATTAAGATGCAATCATTTACTAACAATGACAAAAACAAAATAATGTTTTGTTTTTTAAATACTTGGCTGGGTAGGAAATTTTTTTTTTGAAGTTAAAACATTCGTAGTAGTGGTGCTAAAATTTTTAGTTTTTAGCACCTTAAAAAACTATTTTACCACCCCACTTTACAATACTTTCAGTATCTAATGTTCTAATTTTTTATTATTTCATTTAAAATAATATAAACAACTCATTAAAATAATAAAGGAAACAAGAGAATTTAAGTTTTTTAATTGAAGGAAGAGATATAATCTTAATAAAATATTGCATTTTATTTTTAACAACTTGCTGCAATCAATTGAGATTTATACTAGTTTACTGTAATTGCAGAAAAATTTGTTTTAGCTTCTTCAATAACACATGATTTTTTGGTTCTTTGGTGGTAAAATATATATTTTTTTGTTACTAAAATGCAATCACCATTGTGAATATTTTTATTGTTTTTGTTAAGTTTTTGAGTTAGTTGCTATTTGGATGAGTGGATGAGGCTAGTTAGGTTTATAGAGAAAAATGGGAGTCTAGGGTTTTGGAAGAGAGTCCAACTATAAAAATGAAATATATAATAACTATAAATAAAAAAATTTGAACCTAGGGGGCCGTGTTCAAGCTCCCACCTGGGTTCATCCTTGGTTTTATGGTTCCTAAGGCTTTATGATATCCATAAAACCTTGAGTTCAAAATATATAGTTACTATCTTAAGGTTACTCTCATGAGATTTCTCCCTATAAGACAACAATCTTCTTGGCCAAATAGTTGGTCACTCTTATAGCTTGTTTGGTGGGGAAGACATGAGAATGAATTGTATTCTCTTTAAAGGATATTCCATTTTATTCCTAACTAATGTTTTTTTTTTAGTGAGGGAGACTCATTCCTTTAACGAGATATAAGTGAATATCGATTATATCAATATTTTGAAAAATGGAAAATAAGAGGTGAAGGATGTAATAATAAAATTATATATATATATATATATATATATATATATATATATATATATGTATATATATGTTTTTTTTTCTTTCCATTTTCATTATTTATTTTATAAACTTTCAAACACATTGAACAAATTCCCCATATGATTCCAAACCATTAATGCATGATATACCCATCCTATTATTTTATAAACTCCCAAACATAGTATTGAAGCGGTAGGTTTAAGATCTTACCCAATACTAGTGGAACAAATTTTTAGAATTTATACTGTATTGGTTTATACAATTGATATTACTCATACAAGTAACAAGCAAAGATAATCCATATATTTTGTACCGGTTAAAATATTTGATTGTACTGCCAATTTTGAAGATATTAGGTAATACATATGAATTATGTTCAAATTATACTTGGTGTAATTTTTGACAATATTACGACATCACATGGAAAATTTTATTGAATGTATTTTGAAATATCCAATGTTAGATTACATTTTTTTTAAAGTTTAAAGGTAATCAATGATTGAGCTATTTTCAAAGAGTAAATAACATATAATTAACAAGGAATTTGACATACATGTTAAGAATATGAGAACATATCATTCAATAGTTAAAATTTTGAAATATTAATAATAATAAAAATAATTGATGGTGTAACATGAACAAAAAGTTACAATAGATGTAAATCGATCCTATGCCTTAAAAATGGTACACTAAAATGCACTGGTATTGAAATATTATGCTACAATGTGCAAATAAAAACCTTCATCATAATAAATTTGAAAATATTAGGTTGGAACTTATGAAAATTTTGATTGGTTAAATAAGAAATAAAAATAAAAGAAACTGGTACTTTATGCTACGCTATTTCCAATAACACAAATGATTAACACATAATGGGTAATCAAATATGGGGATAGGTAGTAATGAACATGAAGCCTAAACATAAATATAAACACCCCTTCCTTCAAAATTTCTCAAAGCAAGATTGAGGGAGAGTATATGCCTTTTATTTTCTTTGGTAAACTCTATCACTTATTAATTACAAATTTACAAAAGAGCTCCAAGTGAGAGGGTAATTTTCTAGCATTTTATGCTTAAAAATTGATTCAACAAGCTTCCTCCTTTTCTCCAGTAGTATTTCCTTTTCTTTTTCAAGAGAAGCTATGTCACTTTGTTGACTCAGTTGATCTTCTCTGCATTGATTCACGATTTTTGGGTTTGTGCTATTTCTTTGTGCTCGTTGCCTTATTACATTGATATATGATCTTCGTTGTTTCAAACGATATTCTATATTCTCTAATTTTATATTGATTTGCGTCATTCTTTCATTTACCTTCTCCATATTGTAGGTCATTTCCCCCATTTCTAATCATAAAATAGAGGATAGAGGTTTTCTCTTTATATACAATGAATCTCTTGACTCTTCATTAGTAATGATAGGATAATGCATGTCTTAACATTTGATTCGAAGATATTTCGCATGCTCTAAAATTAATGATTTATTATTTTTGATTTGTACTAATGGATTAATGCTTTGCATACACAACCTTTCTAATTTTAAATTATTCATTAAATTTGTTAAAATATAATTGTGATTTATTTTATCAAACATACAAAAAGTACTTTGCTTCATGCCAATAGAAAATAGATAAATCTTTAGTATTTTGCCTTTTAGTTCTTCACTTTTAGGAATAGCTTCATTATGGACCTTAAAAAAACTTCTTATGTCAATTTAATCCATACTCTTTATAAACACACTTTACTATGCTCCTTGTTATTATCTTACTCACGAAAAATGTTGATATAGTTAATGAATTGCTTACTTGTCACTTAATCACAATTAAAAAAAATTTAATTGGTTTTAGAAAAAATCACATCAACAACTTATGTGGAATTTGTATTTTATTTTTTAATTTCCTTGTTTCTTTTACCTTTCATGCCAATTTATTGGTAACCAAACAATCATACACGCCAGAAAATTTCAAAACAACAAATCAAATGACAACTTCCAACTAAAATATCTCTAAATGGCGCAATTTAAACAAACAAAACGAATAACATGCATGAGCAAAATAAACCCCTCAACATCGTGTGAGTGGTGTATTTATATGTTATAAATAGTTTTTTTCCCTGATTTACGATGTCATACTTATTCAAATTTATTGAATAATTCAAAATTACGTTTTTTTTAGAGACTTAGAGCACAATTTCGATAATAATAACGGAATGACTAAATTGGATAAAATTAAAATTTAAAGGACAGAGTTGATTGAATTAAAAGTTATACGAATTAATCACATTTTAGACAAAATTAGAAGATGTAATTTGTAATATAACTTAAATATAATACAAAAAAAAAAAAAAAAAAAAAAAAAAAAAAACTCTGTCCGGTTATGGCATTCGGGTCAAGCATATTGGGTTGGAATATGAATACCCGTATCCCCCACAAAACCCTAACTCAATTTACTATAAATTCAGAGCTTGTAGCGGCCTCATCATCACAATCACACGCACTACTTCGCCTAGGGTTTCATCCCCCTCTTCTCTGTTTTTTCTTCTTTCTCTTGTATTTGTCGATGTTGTTACATGTTCGTGTCTCTTTGTTTTTGTGTGTTATTGTTTATGGTTTTTGAGTATAAAGAGAAAAGATAGAGTGAGATCGCAGTGATGACCACAAGAAATTCAAGCTCAACAGACCGGAATGCAGGGTTCTCTACATTCTAGAGAACTTTGCGTGTCGACAACCCCGCTGACCTGAGCGATCTCTCTCTCTCTCTCTCTCTCTCTGTGAGAAAATTATTCCGCATTTTCTTTCCATCCAAACAGGGCATTAGGTGTGTTAGATTTCTATTTATATTTCCTTAAAATTCTATTTGTTTGTTGGGATATTTGATGGTTACGATGATGATTCTTAGCTCCCTCTTCTGATGTGAAAGTCTGAAGAAAGCTAGCTGGCAGAATCGAACCTATGACTTTAAAGCCAACACTGAGTAATCCATCTCTGTTTTATTTTTTGTTGATTGTTTTGTTTTGTTTATTTAATCCTATGTTATAGATTGGGATGAAGCTAAATAAATTAATCCAACACTTGATCTGAGATATTCAATATCGAGTGATGTTAAACGACTTGCTTCTGAATCTATTAACATTTGATAATCAGTGTTGAGACAAATTTGGAGCCATTTATTGTTTTTTCAATTGGCTTAATCCTATATTGTGAAGCATTTTTTGGTAGAGAATTGATTATGTTCAAAATGCGTGAAGAAATATTGGGTTTTACATAGTTTTGAATCATGTGAATTTTGGTTAAAGCTTTCTCTTGTTTTATGCATGGTAGATTTAGAATTTAGAATTTGGGTTTGATTTATTAAGCCTAAATTGTAACTTGAAATTGTTTCCGATTGTAGCAAATGTATATTTTTTTGGTATTATCTTTAAACTTGTGCTTGAACTCTTGGGTCATCATGTGATGAATATTGGAAAAAATCTTAGGACACCTTCCTACACAGGCTCTCATTAGCTGTGGATGAGAATAACTTTTCCATTCTGATGATGATGACCAGTTTACTGACCTTCTAACTCAGGTTGCTATTTGTTTAATAAACTGAATTTCTCACGCTTAATTTTTTTTTTCTGGAATAGTTAATTCTCAAATTAAATTTATATGAAGCTCATTGGTGCAGTTTTTCATGAAGAGCTCTGTGAGGTGTGTGCTTTAATTGTTGCTCCAACCATATGCATTCAGTTTAGTAAACCATGGACCCCCAAGGGAACTCAAAACACCAATCTTAACAATGACCTACACTTATACACAACATGTGCAAAATCTGTCCCAAATAGTCATTAACTTTTACTTTAAGCAGGCTTTACTTCAGCGCAGCTCAAGAAATTCAAGAGGTTCAATACCAAGAAGTTTTAAGTGTATTGAAATTATTTTGGGACAATACCAAAATTGATAACCGAGTGAGATTTCAAAGATCATTATGATCACCAGCTGGCATTTAGTTGCAAGATCAATGAAATAATAATAATAATAAAAACAGGTACTGTATTGAAATTATTTCGCAGTGTTGCTGTATTTCGAAAAGGGAAGTCTTTGTTCTTTCTGGGTGTCCGTTGTATCATGACTTGTCTTCAATAGAAGAAAACGAAGCACAAATTGCAAACCCAAACTTAACAGGATCTACTACGTGTAATTCAAGTTCTCATGCCTAGCTGGATTTTGTTTAATTCATCTGAACATGCTTCTTCCACAATCCTAATTCTTTTGTTGATTTGTTGATTCAACCTAAACGTTTGAGTTGTTCTTTGTCGCAGCCCATCTCAGACTCAAAACTTCCTCTGTTAAAAATCTGGTTTGACAAGAGGAGCTATTTGATTTAAGATGGATGTCCCAAGAATTGAGAGCTTTTGGCCCTGTAAAGACTATGGCTAAGAGTTCCTTGGACACCGTATTCACTTTGAAACGCAAATAGAGTAAAATGGTTGAGCAATTCAGGATGCAATCACCCTTGTTGTCACAAGAGGACTCTCTAATGTGTCGATTTGTTCTGATAGTAGTAAACTCTGTTGCAAAAGCACTTTCGATACGACCTGCAACAACAGTATAATGTAACCAAAGGACTTAGCTCCTTTTGGTGAATTTGCTAGCGAATGGTTAAAGCTGATCAGTACAAAGGCTGAAGTTACACTCTCCAGCTGTTATAGAGTGTTCCTCCACTGGATTTTTCCTTTTAGAGTTCTGAAAATAACATGCCCTGCCAGATCAAGAATTGATAATCCTCTCCATAGATATGATGGCGGTGACCAATTTCTCAGTGACGTCCTTACTACACAATTGCTTGGCTCCTGTTTTATGTTTGTATCTGTTAAAAATGTTCATTGATTGGAGAAGATGGTTAATTGACACTATCCACCATGCTCATAAAGCACAAACTACGCGACACATGTCCTTTCACTCAATTTTTTTTGGCCACGAACCAACCACTCAAAAGTCTACTTATGACATTTACAAAATTCCGAAGATTAATTCTCAAAATTCCGAAGATTAATTCTCATTTCTTGTTCCCAATGGACACGATTATAATGAACAACGAAATACACACTTAAATTAAATGACAAACACAAGGGATGAAATGTCCAGAAATTCTTAAAAGTTCACAAACATGCGAAGGGAATTAGGTCCCCAACTTCAAAAGCTTCAAGAGGGCGCATATATGATTAAGTAATTTCTGCAAACACTTGTTTAGTATCTTTTTTATTGTATTATTATAGGAAAAACTTGTTGAGTATCTGATTTTATTGAAAGCAAACTTTAATCACCAACTCACTACAAAAAATAAAAAATCACCAATTACAAACCCAAAAGATCAGTACACATTATAATTTATTAGAGTTAGTTTAAAGATACAAAAACTGCACTTGTGCATGAATACAACGAACGTGAGTATAGGAGCCTACCAACAATTTTAACATTGGTTTAGAGTGAGTAGCAATTGTGAACCTCTTTTAATATCTTAAAATATGGGGCCTTGCATAAACTTGGACCTTATATATATTACACATGTGCATGGTCCCACACCTTCTTATCTCATACATGTGGGTTTGAGCCTTTTGGGCTCTGCTAGCCATTTGTGACCATTGGTGCAGTCCATTGGAGATCAGCTTCTTTAGTACATTGAGTTTTTATTTTATTGTTGTGTGATCAACTCAGTGGCTTATTTGACACACCATTAGAACACTTTTCCACCCGATTTTTATTGCTCTCTCTCTCTCTCTCTGAACAATAGCACTAATATTTTTTTTTCCCTCTCAAAAGTGTTCTTAATCTCCCACATATTTACTATCATGCTAATGGTATTCTACCATCTTCAATTATATAGAAAATGTTAAAAGACTGTTCTTGAACGTTGTTTTGAACTAATATTGAGTTTTACTCCAATGGCATAAATCAACATTTAGGAATAATGTATTTATACGATTCCATAGCAATGTGATCAGATCGTTCATTAACTCTTTATTTTTCATTCTTGCTAATTATTAGGGATACTCTAATCCGATCAAAACTTGTCTATTCACTAAAATACTTCCAAACAATGACTTCTTAAATTTTAGTAGATATATGGACCCATTTTCGATCTACCCTGGACACAACCCAAGCAATGTTTAGTTAAAATTTCGTTTATTCTCTAAGATAATCATTAAGGTTTCATTGGCAAAACCCCAGTGGACAAAAGGTGTAATCTTTGATTGTTGTTAACTCTAAATTCTCAATTGGGTTTCCATGTATTAAAAGTTAAAACCGAGTTCCAAACTCTGAGCACCTTGACTGTTCTGTTACCATCAAAATCACAAATAACACAACTAGACAACCAAAAGAAGGGGTTCTAATATTGCAAAATCAACATGTAGCTGGCGATTTAGGTAATCCAAACACGGTGAGTCCTAGTATAACTGCAATGCTGTATAGTAATAATTTTCTTCCAATCTAAGCTCATAAGCAATTTCCTTTTACTTGTACTTTTATGTCCTATTGTTAAATTGTTAATAGGTGTGTGCTTGAGCGCATGCGCCTGTCAAGTTATGGTGTTATAGCAAGTGTCTTCTACAAAAAGTTAGAAATATTAGGTTAGAGTACTTAAATAAGCCTCTTTTAAATAAAATTTAGGATAAGACTATCTACCAATCACCTCTTCTCTCTCATACTATTTAAAGGTTGGAGTTTTGTGCACTGATTATAAACCTGTATATAGTGTTAGAATTGGATTTCGTGGGTTTGGTTTTTGTTGGAATGGTTCTAGACCTCATCTATTGAACGATTATAGGGGTATACTCGCACGAATATTTCAAGAGCATCAAGAGACCAATATGTGTAGATTTGATAGACATGCGGTTTACAATCAATATAACAAGTGCTAAGTGCTAACTAACTATAGTCCTCTTATCTGCAATGCACTTTGTATTCCTATGCTTCTTGGTGGTTCCTTTAATACTTTTGATCTACTCTGCAATTTCCAGAAGGTCAATTCTTTCTTATGATTTGGTTAGAGACTGTTCATGTTCTAAAAGTTACATTGCATGCAATTGCAAAAAATAGTATGAAGCTTTTTTCCTCATTTTGTACTATATTAAGAGACTTTGAGGGGGGTGTCGCCTTGTGTTGGATGATTTGGATACAATCCAATTTTTTTTTGAATCCTGAGTTCATAGAAATCAATTGGCCATGGAGATAGACTCCATACAATTTTCGTAATGGGGCACTTATAAAAAAGTGATCTAAAGTCTCTTTCTTCGTGACATAGGGAAAACGTTGTGCATTAATGTCCGTTTGGAAATTTCTTATTTTCGGTAGCTTATTTACATAGAATTTTTAAAAAAAATGTGATTTTTTGTAACTTTTATGTTAAAAGTATTAATAAAAAACTAAAATTTATTTTATTTTAAAAAAATTAGACGCTAAATTATTTATATAAAAGAAATTGATATAAAAAACAAAAAACAAAACTTTTTTCAACAATCTCACGCCTCTCTATTGTAAACTTTTCACTACAAACCGGCCTAGTGGAGAGGATTTCCCATGCCAGCTTCTGCATCATATTCTTCAATCTTTCATGGATTTTTAGTTTTCATAGTGCTTTCCATAACACTTTGTGGGGCTGAATATTGAAGCGTTCTTTTTGGTCCAGTCAGTAGGCTGGCTTTGTTGAGAAGGTACCCGAATTACAACTAAACCAATAAGGGTAGAAAAATACTAAAGTCATAAACTATTTTACAAATTGTTAATATGGTGGATAATTATTGATAAATAAAAATGTGGTGTCACTGCTGGCCTAGATAAGAACTAAAAAAAAGTTTGTCACATTAATAGTTTATTAAAATATTATATAATAGTTTGTGTCTATACTCTATAGTATTACTCGGATAAAAGTAACCAGCTAGTGCCAGTAACATCTAAGTTTTATATAAACTAGTATTTTTTACTTGTTGAGATAGATATTCTAGTTTCACAATTAAGGCTCAAGACAAGGAACTCTAAAATAGTAATTCTGAAAAGATCTCACATAGAAGAAACACTTTAGAGAGAGGAATTCAGAAATCTTCTGAATCAAGGAGTTTTGGCTTTTAGATTCCATCTTTTATGGCATCCTTTCACACCCTTTCATAAAGCAAGGTTGGTTTATATAGTGAAAAATAGGTCAAATGGGTGGTTAAACAAGTTGCATTACTGTTCATGCAATTTTTTTTTTTTTCGCTTGAGCGAGTGTTGAGCAAAGGTCGCAAGACTTCACAAAATTTCTATTTGACATTCGCTCGAATGAGTCTTTAAAAGTTTGAAATCTTCAATTTGCTTCTTTACTCAACTTAATACAAACCAAACTTGATTAAATTACAACCCTTATAACACTTTATTTGACACAAAAACTTTAGCCAAGAATCTAAACATAATTGAAGCAATTGTCATCAAGTTCAAGTCACAATTGGATCATTCAATCCAGTAACAATATTTTAAGTTGTGTAAGTTAGATTCCAATTTCCCCTTTGAATTATTGATTTTCCCAATTTAATTTTTGTAATTTTAAAATCTCTTCAAATTTTATCATTATTATACCTTGTGGATTATTACAATTACTAATATGGCATTTGTGTTTTGTTTTCATGACCTAATACAACAGGCTAAATGCAAAATCCAAACATACAGAAACATAAGGTATACACGCTAGTCATTAGGAACTATCATACTTTAAAGGATTATTTATTTCAATATTATTTAAGTATCAAATTCAAGTACAGCTAGAGATTTTTTTTCCATTCAAATATGAGTACTGTGTAGCACATCCGTTTTTCTTTTTCTTTTTCTTTTTTTTTCCCCCCCGTCAAATGCATCTATAATACTCGTCCATTAAATGTGTCTGATTTGCATGATTGGAGGAGCAGAATTTTAAGATATTTTTCTTCCAAAAGCAAAAAATAATTCTTATCAATGCACATGGGTTGGGCCACAATATACTAATTAGCCCAACGTGAGCTTGTAGCATAGTGGATTGGAGAATCAGTGCACATGAATTCTGAAAATGGATAAAACACTTATTGCCCAGTTCCATCACATGAAGCTGGACCCAACTTCATATACTGAATTTCAACATGAGGTTTTAGCATGTGCATACTGAGCATGGCATTGAACATTGCGTCCTAGATTCCATACAGGCTCTCACAAAAGGTCTTCACCTCATCCCTTTTGTCTAATCTATAGTTTTATATCCTAGTCGAAACAAATACAAGTCATTCTTTGTCTCACTCAGGCCTATAACTAAATAGCTAATGATAATCTTATCAAAAAAGAAGAAGAAAAAGAAGCTAATGATAAGCATGGGCTTTAGCAACAGAACATGGATTATTAAGAGTGAAATCTCTCTTAGAAATTTGAACTCCAACCCTTACCCCTCCCACCCCATAAGAATTTTTGTATTTGTAAAGTAACCATCACACTAACGATAGACGGTGATATAAATACATAGAATATGATTGGCCATAATTTAGGAATATACATAGGGTTATTTAAGAGAGCAACTGCCTTTTGGAATTTAGTAACTATTTACATTAAATAGAAGGTGATTATTGTGGGTGAACTGGGCTTAGTGAACCAGACTAACCGCCGAGGCAAAGCCCAACACGAAGCCCAAGGCCCATTGGGTAGTGTGGGCCTAATACACAATAAAGAGGTAGCCTTCGAGCTTCATCACATTGGGCTCGATCACTGGTTGGGTATCGGGAATTGGTGCGACCCTCTCCGAGGGGTTCTTTAGAAGGAGGGGGTTTGAACCGATCACAAAGGAGGTTTGTATGCAGTTCCTAAGATGTTGGTAACCGAGAGTTAACGGTTCTGAAAGGAATCCACTCCCGAGCACTATCCGGCGTCTAGAACAAGTTCCAAGGGAATTCTCTGAATTCGTGAGGATCCCTTGGGATTCTAGGAGATATGAGAATATGTGTGTGAGTGGGAATAAAAATGATGGCCACTCTACTCACTATAGGCTATAAAAGGAGGTCTAAGCGCAATGGTTGTGGGGGTTGGAAAAAAATAGAGAGAGAGAGAGGGTACAAGAAGAAAAGAACTAGAAGAACTATTGGGAAATTAGAGGGAAGTAAGGAAGAGGATGAGAAGTTAGAGCTTGATAAAGGCTGATCAAGTCAAGGTTGGAGCCCCATTAGTAGGATTGAGATAAAGCCCACAAATAAATAAGTTGAGGGCCCAAGTACTAGCACAAAACAGCAGTATTCGATGCCCGCAATTAGTTTACATTTATTTATCTTGACTCTAATTATTAGATTATTATTATTAATGAATTTATTTTGGATGTATAACAACTCCACATTTCAAGACTTGCATAAATTAACTTCACATTACAAGACTGATAGAAGTCCTTTTTTTTAAGGCTAGGAGAGAGAGAGAGAGAGAGAGAGAGAGAGGGGAAAAATGGGGACCTTCATACTGATTTTATTAACATAGAGATGGCATACAATGAAGTTCCTATGGAGATGATTGATGAAGTAGGAATTTGCCTCATCAGTATGCCCCTTGTTAGTATGATGGACGACCTGTAAAACTTGCGTCACAAAAAGCACTCAATAGATAAGGGCACCGGTTTGACTCTCCGATACTTAAGTTAGCTTTTTTTCTTTGGAAAAACTGAAATTTGTACAGTAGTTGTGTCTCTTTACTTGTTTTTCTTGGCTTTATATAACCTTAGACTGAGTTAATACTCATAATACCGTTATGTTGCAGTTGGGTAATCAATGCTTAATGATTGCAAATTAACTCCAACGTTTTCTATTCATAACCGGTCCTTAATTCTGCATTATTGGATGATGGTAATAGTTTTGGGGCCATTCATTGCCTAATCATTGATTGCTGCTTGGAGTTAATGCACATACGCTTGTCCATACCCTTACTCGTCACTGTTATGGACAGTTTGCAAGTAATGGATGACCATTTATATGCTACTTGTCAGCTGCCCCCCTTATTTCTTTTGGCAGTCTATCGTTTGGACAAGCTAAGGAATATGGAAAGTCCGTTTTGGGCGAATCACTTTGTACATGCCCCGAGATTCTTGTCCCATCATATTTATTGTGGGGCGACATTTTTGTCAGCTGATCGGCATGTTTTGTGTTTGTGTTGGTTGCATGTGTGTGTCTTCCTTGAATTTCTCGTGCATTGAAATCATTTCCTTTTTTTTTTTTTTTATATCAAAAAGCATTCTCATATTCTTCTTCTTCTTCTTCTTTTTCTTCTTCGTTATGCATTGAGCTTAGAGTCTGAAACCAGAAGAGAGTTCCTGCACCTTTTGTACAGTAAGACTATTTTTCCTTCCTTAATGGTTGATTTTGATTTCATTAAGAAGGAAACTCCCTCTGTTTCATTCTTCTTTGCTAGGCTAGGAGTGTTTCTTGAGTCTTCTTGTGGTCGTCGTCCCTACGTTAGTTTATTTGTGCCTCGAGATTGTGGGGCTTTTAGGCCTATTTTGATTAGCCTTTACCCTCTACTCTGTCGATTTTTAATTGCCCATCATCTATAGATTATTGCCATAGAGTACCAAGACAATGACGTTAGGTCTAGCAAGTTAGAAACTGGTTTGTTGTCAAGTGGTGAGTTCACAAATAAAGATTTTGAAATCGTAGTGTCAAAACCCCCATCGTCTTCAAAACCCTCATCTTTTTCAAAAATACCTTTGTCTTCAATCCTCTTTCATGCTCTCTCTAAGTCTTGTCTTTATGAGTTGAGACATTTGGAATCTATTCGCAAGAGGTTTCAATTTCCAAAAGGAGTAGCTATAGGATTACCTTGTCCAAATGAAATGCGTGCACCTTTGCTCATGGCGAGGTGAGTTTTTACAAAGCTGCCTTTTCCTGTGGCCTCCGTTTTCCTATTCATCCATTTATCATTCAACTCCTTTCTACTCTCAATGTTGCACTCGGTCAGCTCGTCCTTAACGCATGGAGGACTATTATTGGTTGTATGTCGATTTGGGTATTTTTTCATGACGGGGATAGGATTACCTTAAACGAATTTCTTCATTTGTACCGTTTGAAACCTTCCACCCACTATGGGTATTTTGAACTTCTACCTTGGAATAGGGAGTCTAGAATCGTCCGCAGCTTCCCTACTTCCTTTCATGACTAGAAATCATGATATTTCTTCATTTCTCGATCTGGATGGGAAACCATGTTTGACGACCTGTGGGGTGAAGTCCCGTGGTTGCTATAGAAAGGGGAAATCCCTTCTTTTGGCGCGTATCTCTTTCCTCTTCATTAAACTGGTTATTTTAAGCTTGCTATTCTTCTGATCCCCTTTTTGCCTTTTTTTTAGTTGCTAATTGTCCTTTGTTGGAGGAATGCCACCAAGGAAAATTTAAGGCTGCCCTTGAGTTTTCCCTCACAATTGACGATTTTGACAAGCTGGTTAATCCTCGTCGTCTGTACAAGTGTTGCCTTTGACCCAAGCCGTTTGCGTACGTTTTGAAGAAAATAGCCGAGGAAAAGAAAAGTAGGTTTTTAATTCTTCTTCCTTTCTTGTCTTACCTTATAGATTTTGTTTTCTTCTAACCTTCTTCTTGCAGAAATGGCCACTAGGTATAGCAAACACAAATATGCTCGTGTTAAGAGCTTGAAGAATGAACCCATATCTCACATTACCCCTGGATCAAAGAAACGTAAGCTGGATGAAGGGAAGGATGAGACTCCTGCCCCTTTGTCACTCTTTGGTACTTCGTCTTCTCCCACACATTCTCTCGAGATGATGACCTTCAGTCCTCCGACCACACACTTTAAAGGGAAGGCCAAGGTTGGAAAAAGTGTTTGGGATGACCCTGCTATCGCCCTTAAACGAGCTCATAATGTCATTACTATCAACGAGCTTAAGGGTCTCTCGTCCATCCCTTCTCACGAACTGGTTGGTTGCCATATTCACAAACTAGTGCATGTATTTTACTCAACATTTTTTCATTACGTCGTTACATGTTTACACCTATTAAACATTACTAACCTTCTTTCTCTTTTTGGGTTCTTGGTGAGTCCCTTCGTCTGATGATTGGACTACTTGAACAGCGAGGAGAAGGTAGTAGTGGCAACTCCAAGGTTGACTCCATTGAGGCCGAGAGCTCAAAGTTGAGGAAGGATCTGATTGAAGCTATGGACCAATCAACCAAGGCCAAGGAGAAGATGAAAGAACTCAAGGAAGCACTGAAGGTTGAGAAAAAGCTCGTCATTTAGAAAGATGAGGAAGTCTAGGTTGCCCTCTTGAGAACGAATGAGGAACGTGAGAAGGTGATTGCCAAGTTCCTGGAGTCTAATTGCTTCTTCGACAAGTAGTTTAAGCAGTACTTCAAAGGCTTCGAGCTTCTTCATCAGTGGATGATGAAACACCATAGCCATGTAGCAAATTTTGCAAATCTAGACTTTGGAGCTATTGATACTGAGATCCTTGCTGATGAGGCTAATGAGAAGGAAGGCGAGACCATTGTTGAAACTACTGATGCTGTTGAAGGTGAAGGTGCTGCTACAGGAGGAGCTACTAACGAGGCTCAAACAGAGGCGGGTTTTGTTGAGGATATCATCGGTACTCCTTAAGTAGAAATCTAAGTAACTCCTTTTTTTTTTGTTCCATTTTAAAGACAATGGATGCCTCTTGTTTAAGGCTTTTAATTTAGAAACAATGGGTGCCTTCTATTTTGAGGCTTTTGTTTGAGAAACAATGGGTGCTTCTTGTTTTGAGGCTTTTATTTTAGAAACAACGCATATGTTTTGAAGTTCTTCTGCTTATGATTTATGCTTGCTTTTTTATTACCATGCTTAAGAATTTAACTCGTCATTTGAGTTTCCACCATGTTCTGTGATTTCAACTCATCACTAGAGTCATCACCATGTTTATGATTTTTAATTTATTTCGTGATTTTAACTCATCTTGTAAGTTTTTACCACGTTTATGGTTTTCAACTCGTCATTTTGAGTTTTTACCGTATGTCGTGATTTAACTCATCTTGTGAGTTTTTATCACATTTATGATTTTAACTCGTCATTTTGAATTTTTACCATATTTTGTGATTTTAACTCATCATTTGAGTTTTACCACACTTATGATTTTCACTCGTCATTCGAGCTTTTACCATTCGTGTTCTTATCACGTTTGTGGTTTGAACTTGTTGCTAGATTTCAAATACTTCCTTTTCTTGATTAAATTTAGGTTTGACACTTTGTCAAACTTTATTGAAAAAAGGAATGGCTGAACAAGCCTTATTATTTCATGCATTCCTCATATACGAGGGAATTACAAGGAAATAGCAAATTGAAAATAGCTTTATCAAAATACTTGAAGGAAAAAGAAATACTCAGAAAAAACAATTAAATCTCACTTATCTGATGCGTCATTAGGTAAGGTGCTCTTACAAACATAGTTTATAATACCGGGCAATAACTTTTATTGATAGTACTTCTTGAGATGTTCCACGTTCCAAGAACAAGGAAGTGGATTGCCTCCCAAATCCTTCAAATAATGGCTTCCTCGTTTAGAGTAACGGACGACCTTGTATGGGCCTTCCCAAGTAGGCCCTAACTTCCCTTGCGTTGGATCCTTAGTAGCTTGTGAGACTTTTCGTAGCACCATTTCATTGGCGTTGAACCTTCAGAGTTTTACCCTCTAATTATAGTACTTCTGCATTTGTTGGTACTGAGCCATTCTTAAGGCTACCTTATCTTTGACTTCAGCCAAACAATCCAAGCTGAACCTTAGTTTGTCATTGTTTGAACCTTCGTCAGAATGAGCTTGCCTAAGACTAGAGACTCCTATCTTGGCTGGGATAACTACTTCAATGCCAAAGGCCAACTTGAATGGAGTCTCTCTTGTTGGTGTTCTTGCTGTCATCTTGTAAGCCTATAATACCCTAAGCAAATCTTTAGGCCATGCACCATTTGCCCCCTCAAGTCATGCTTTGATGAGTTTAAGCAAAGTACGATTTGTTACTTCTGTTTGCCCATTAGCTTGTGGATGCCCAAGTGACGAATAGTGATTTTGTATCCCTAGCTTTACGCAAAACTCTTTGAATTTTTGACTATCGAACTGACGACCATTATCAGATATAATCATCCTAGGGATCCCGAACCTATAGACGATTTTCTTCTAAACAAAGGTTTGTATCTTCTTTTCGGTGATTACCGCTAGTGGTACTGCTTCGACACATTTGGTGAAGTAATCAATGGCTATGAGCAGAAACTTCACTTGCCTTTTTCCCAAAGGGAGTGGGCCAACGATGTCTATTCCCCATGTAGAAAATGGCTAGGGTGAAGAGATGCTCGTCAGTAATTCCCCAGGAATATGTTGTACGTTGCCGAACCGTTGACATTTATCAGATATAATCATCCTAGGGATCTCGAACCTATAGACGATTTTCTTCTAAACAAAGGTTTGTATCTTCTTTTCGGTGATTACCGCTAGTGGTACTGCTTCGACACATTTGGTGAAGTAATCAATGGCTATGAGCAGAAACTTCACTTGCCTTTTTCCCAAAGGGAGTGAGCCAACGATGTCTATTCCCCATGTAGAAAATGGCTAGGGTGAAGAGATGCTCGTCAGTAATTCCCCAGGAATATGCTGTACGTTGCCGAACCGTTGACATTTATTACATTTCGTCATAAGTTCTGCTGCATCATTTTGCATAGTTGGCCAAAAGTAGCCTGCCCTAATTGTCTTTCCCACCAGGGATTGAGGTCCGAAATGGTTACCATAGACACCTTCGTGTATTTCTCATAGCACATACATCGCTTCATCAAGGCCCAAACACTTTAGATATGGCATCGAGAATCCTCTTTTGTAAAGTTCTTCATTCAAAACAGTGAACCTTGCTGCTCGGACTTTGACCTTCTTTGCCTCTAATGAGTCAGATGGGAGTTGGCCATCTCTGATGTAGGATATGATTGGTTCCATCCAGTTACTTTGTTGCTAGATCGAAAGAGCCTACAGTTTGTTAATACTGGGAATTGTTTAAACCTCCATGAGCAAGCCTTCCGTTGCTGAAGCTTCTTCGGTTGAGGCAAGTCTAGCAATCTCGTTAGCGGCTGAGTTTTCTTCCTTTGGGATTAGCTTGAGTTTAACGCTATCAAACTCGTCAATGAGTTGGCTTGTCAACTATAGGTATTTCTTCATTCTTTCTTCCTTTGCTTCATATTCGTTGGTTATTTGTCCAACAATGATCTTAAAATCAGACCTCAATCTTAAATTCTTGACTCCCAAAGCTCTTGCAACCCTCAAGCTGGTAAGGACTGTTTCATACTCTGCCTCATTATTTGTTGCTGAAAATTGGAGTTGAATCCCATATTTAAGGAAGTCATTCTCTGGTGATGTCATTATAACACTGACGCCTCCGAGTCCTGTTACAGACGAGCCATCTAAGCAAACTGTCCAATACTTTGCTTCCTAATCAGGGTCTAGAAGAGTAAATTCTACAATGAAATTTGCTAGAGCTTGTGCCTTCATTACTGTTCTTGTCCTATACTCAGTGGCAAACTAGCTTAGCTCAATTGCCCATTGGACCATACGACCAGCAGCATTTGGTTTGCTCATTGCTTTTCAGATTGGTTGGTCTGTCATGACTACAATGGTATGAGCTTGGAAGTATGGGCGAAGCTTTCTTGAAGCTAAGATTAATGAGAAGGCATCTTCTCCATGCGTGGATACTTTGCTTTGGCACCCTAAAAAGCCTGGCTAGTGTAATACACTAGCCTTTATATTTTGGATTCCTCGCGGATCAAAGTGGAACTGACAGCTATTGGTGATATAGCCAAGTATAAAAACAGATCTTTTCCTTCTACTGACAGGCTTAGTAATGGAGGCTTGGCCAGATACTCCTTAAGGCTTTGAAAGACTGCCTCACATTTGTCCGTCCATTGAAAAGCCTGCTTAAAAATTTTAAAGAAGGGAAGACACTTGTTAGTGGCCTTTGAGACAAACCTGTTTAATGCTGCTACTCACCCTGTTAGTCTTTACACCTCCTTGACTGTATTGTGAGAAACTATGTCAATTATGACTTTGACCTTCTCCAAGTTTGCCTCAATTCCTCCCTGAGATACCATGAAGTCTAGGAATTTTCCTAATAAGACTCCAAAAAGGCACTTCACAAGGTTAAGCTTCATCTTATACCCTCTCAAGGTATCAAATACTTCTTGAAGGTCTGCAAGATGGGTTTTAACTTCCCTGCTTTTTATGAGCATATCGTCTACATAGACTTCCATATTCCTCCCTATTTGCTTGCTAAACATCTGATTCACCAATCTTTGATAAGTGGCACCTTAGATCTTCAGTCCGAACGACATGACTTTGTAGCAATATAAGCCCTGGCTAGTGACGAATGCAGTTTTCTCCTGATCTTCTTTCTTCATTAGGATTTAGTTATAACCTGAAAAGCATCCATGAAGGTTAGTAGTTTGTGGCCAACCGTTGAGTCAACAAGTTGATCAATTTTGGGAAGGGGAAAATTGTATTTGGGACATGCATTGTTAAATCAGCGAATTCCACACACATTCTCCATTTTTCATTGGACCTCTTTACCATAACAATATTTGCAAGCCATTTTGGATAGTAGACTTCCTTAATGAATCCAGCAGTTAAAGGCTTTTTCGCCTCTTCCACGATTGCTTTGGATCTCCTTCTACTAGCACTACATATACCGCCTTTTCCATAGGTTTGGGTGGTTCTTTTTCTACCATCTAAGTGTGATTTTCCCTAGATGCCAAGACTGCTTGGAAACATTCCTAAGCCAAAAGTTGGTCCTCTATGATTTCTCCAGTTCTGTGGGGGGGGGGGGGGGGAGGGGTTTAGGAATTTCACTTTTAGGCAATATGTGGAAGTTATTGCCTTAAGGCAAGTAAGGGTTGGTCGTTCAAGAATCACATTGTAAGACGAAGGGAAGTCGACGATTAAAAAGTCTACCATCCTCATCACTTGAGCAGGGTAGGTCCCTGCTGTAATCTGTAATGAAATGATGCCCTTTGGATAAACCTGGTTTTCGCTAAAGCAAACTAACAAAGATCTGAAAGGCTTGAGGCGTTTTGGATCCAACTTCATGTGCTGGATAGCCATCATATACATCACATCTGTTGAGCTCCCATTGTCCACTAGCACTCTTTAGGTGTTGAACCTCTCAATAGCAAGCGTAATGACTATGGGGTCATCATAGGGCTGCCTGATCCCTTTCAAATCTTGCTCGGAGAAGACAATGTCGTCATTCCCAGTGCGATGATGTTTTCCCATTGGGTGCTTGACATGGATACTGTTCACCTGCCTCTACACCGCCTTCCTCAGGGACTTGTATGATCCTTCAACGACTGGTCCTCTAGTGATCGTCCTTACCTCTCCTACGATGGGTTTAAGATTGTCTCGATCTTCCTCTCTTTGATCATCAGTAGGTTTCTCCTCTGTTCACTGGCGAGCTTGATAGTCTTTCTTAACAAACTTTTGGAGCTTCCCCCTTTGGATTAACTCCTTTATCTATTCTTTCAAATCCTTGCATTCGTTTATTTAATGACCATGGTCCTTATGGAAGTGGCAGTACTTCTTTGGATCTCTTTACTTTGAGGACGAGCTTAATGGTTTAGGCCATTTCAAGGCAGGGTCGTCCTTTATTATCAAAGGGATGAAATTCAGCTTCTTCTTTGATGATGCCTCCAAGCTACTTTTGCTAGTCTTAGCTTCTGTAAGATTATCTTTGCACTCCTTCTTTTTGCTTTAGGACTCTGCACCTTTGTCTTTCTTTTTGTTTGCCTGTCAGTCCCTTTGCTGTCAGCGTGTCTTCCCCATTCATGTATTTTTGCACTTTAAACAGTAGATGCGTCATCGAAGTTAAAGGAGTTTTCCCTAAGGAGAAAATGAGGTCGGATTGATCAGCCTGGCCTGGAAGGTTGTCATAATCACCTGCTCGTTAGCCTTATCAATTTCTAGAACTGCTTTGTTGAATCGCTTCACATATTCTCACAGGGTCTCTCCTTCTTGCTGTTTCACAATTAGCAGATAGAAAATAGGCCTTTTATGGCTGTTGGGGACATATTTTTATGTAATTGACATATCCTTTGACAAAACGCATTTTACTTGTATTTGGGTAAATCTAAGTAGGTTCAAGATGATCATTATAAGTGGTTCAATTAAAGACATAAAGATTACTCAAGAACTGCTCAAGAAAAGTGCAAATTGCAGGTCTCGATACCTCCTCGACAGAAGCTCGATCTGTTGAGATTCATTAAAACTCGATAGATGTCTCAATTGATCGAGCTTACAGGTTTCAGATTATAGCTAGCAATGTTTTTACTCTAAAAGACTATTTGTTTATAGGTTTTTATAATTTTTGTTGGACTAGGAAAGCCCAAGGTTTGTGTAAACCTATTTGGAATAGGAGAGCCCATTAAAGCTTCTATTTAAAGGAAGTGGGAAAAGAAAAACTTAACCCTAAAGAGTTTCATAAGGTTTTCTTTTTGAAACCCTAGCCTCCTCCTACAGAAGAAAGAGTTCTTACTGCGTTTCTTGTACGCCTTTGAGTTTTGTAACCAAGCAAAGTCTCTTGCACCAACATTGAAAATCTTATTGGTGTTTCTATGTGAAGCTGCTATAAATCAACTACAACAATCAAAGGGTTGTTGTGGAGTTAGCCACATACTGAGATTCGTGCAAAGGAGTAAGTCGCGTACTGGAATCCGCGCAATTGGTTAGTCACGTACTGGGAGCCGTGCATTAAAAGTAGAGATTGTCACTACATAACAAATCCAATTGGGTATTGGGGTAAGGGTTCAACTGCAGGTTGGTATAAGGTATTGGGATTCCTTTACTTATAACCGCTTATTATGATAATAGTGGATTCTCGAGAGTGGTGACCTTAAAATCACCCGATAGGAATTTTTGCCTTGGAGGTTTTTCCCATTTGTAAACAAATCACTGTGTTAATTTATTTTTTGCTGCACTTTAGTTTAATTGGTGATTTGTTTATGTCACCACGCGTTTGCATGTTAAATTGGTTAATTAATTGAACTTAACTAATTAATCAATTAATCCATTACAAGGGGTCAATACATTTTTTGGCCTATCAATGGCGTTGGGCTTTGATGAAGTGATGGATGAAGGAGTCACTTAGCTGGTCAAAGTTCGCAATAGACATTGAGGGCAGCTTACTGAACCATACCCGTGCTGCTCCCTAAGAGTTGTTGGGAATTGTAGAGAGGGAAAATTCCCGACCTATCACAAGCTAACACATCATACTACCAAAGTCCACAAAATACAACCAATTACAAAGCGCCACGTACGGCTGCTAGGTTTTGCCATCACTATTCGAATTCCAATAGAAAATTGCCAAGTGTCATTGAAATAAAGGCATGAAACTGCATCAGCATGCGTAAGCAATGACATAAGCAGCCCTGCCTGCGTAAGCAATGACACAAGCAGCCCTGCACGTGTAAGCGATGACACAAGCAATCAATACGTGTAAGCGATGACATAGGCGGACCAATCAAGCTGTGACAAGTGTCACCAATCAAACTCCGCCACGTGTCGCTCACCTACCCCTAAACTCCTATAAATAGAAGCCTTCCTAAGATATTTGGGAGGAGACACACACAGAGATAGGACACAAACATACAGAACAGAGAGAAGGAACAAGATATCTTGAGTTCAGAAACCCAGAAGCTCTGCCGGAATCAAACTCCAAAGCCTTCAAGAATTTCAAGAACTTCAACCTCGAATACAAACAACATTCGAAGCAAAATCATCCAAACTACCCGTTCAAATCTCAAAGTTCACTGGAATCAAGCTCAAAAGCCTCCAGAAACCTCAACAAACCACAAATCGGTGAAGCTCTACGGATTCAAGCCTCTAAAGCACCGAAGAATTTCCACCACAAACCTTTAAACACGAAGAACACACGAAGAACACGAAGAACAAAGAATTTCTAACAAGCTCATAGCCAGAGATTCATTGTAATTCTGTTTCAAAGATTTTCGATCCATTCCTCAGCTAAATTGAAGAATATCTTATGTTCAAATCAAAATCACATTACCACAATTACAATTAATAAATCTTTCAAGGAGATCGAATCAGAGGATCACTCTTTCGTAATTACAGAGAATTGTACCACACATTTATCAATACAAATTCGTATTTGTGAAACTATTTTACTTGTTTGATTTATTTCGAACCAAGAAATTTAGTCGTCTACAGAAATGTCTTGCAAATAACTTCATCTGGGGTTTGCTGGAGACTCAGAATTGTTTTGAATGCTCCTATGTGGTCCAAAGGGTCCTTAGTGCCATCGTAGACATCCAACTGAGGGAAATGGAATTTGGGAGGCAAGGGGCACTCTAGAACACTAGCTGTGAAGGGTGAGTCAGTCCTCTTGATCATGCCATCCAAGTTTATTACTGTCTTTCGCTTCATGGCATTCTTGGCCTCGTCCAACTCATTTCTCATGTTTTTCATCATTTGGTCACTACCACTAGTTGACTGTGTGGTATGTTCTAAAGTATCCTTTCTGCTATTCTCTGGACTATGGGCCTCGTCATCGTTGTCAGTACGATTGTGTCGAGATTGCAACATAGTCGGAGTCCTAAGGCGCGCCTTTCGCTTCAATTCTTCATTCCATTTCATCAATTCTTGCACATTAGCAGTGAGTGCTTGAATTTGTTAGGCCATTACGATTGGGTTCGTAGGAGGTGATGAAGTGGAAGCGTCCATATGTCTTAAGGAACTTTGTTGGTAGACATACGATAACTTGCCTGAGAGAATTGCAACTCAATTGTTCCACACAGGCGGCGCCAAATTGATGAAGCATGAATTTACCTCATCAGTATGATGGACGACTTGTAAAAATTGAGTCACAAAAAGTACTCAATAGATAGGCATCAGTTTAGGGCCTGCCAAGGACCATCTGATGCTTAAGTTAGCTTCTTCTCTCTGGAAAAATTGTAATTTGTATTGCAGTTGTGTCTCTTTTTCTTTTACCTATTTTTCTTGGCTTTATATAACCTTAGGCTGAGTCAATACTCATAATACTGTATGTTGCAGCTGGGTAATCAATGCTTAATGATTGCAAATTAACTCCAATGTTTTTTGTTCGTAACTAGTCCTTAATTCTACATTATTGGACGACGGTAACGGTTTTGGGGCCATTCATTACCCAATCATTGATTGCTGCCTGGAGTTAATGCACATACGCTTGTCCATACCCTTACTCGTCACTATCATGGACGGTTTGCAAGTAATGGACGACCATTTATATGCTACTCATTAGTGATGGTGCTAGTCTTAGAAAAAAAAAATGGCATATCAATTTGGTATATTACATGTATGAGAAAGCGATAGCTAATGCAAAAACTATGATAAAATGAGTTCCCAACTACGATAGGATCATATGATAATTTTAATGATTGGAATCCTCACATTTTCTTTGGTTATGGATGCGTTTTCAAACATAATCAAAATGAGGCCCTTTAGGACATGTTGTTTGTAAATGAGATTATATTGATTAATAAAACTTTAGTAGATTTAATTAATTATAAGTTTGAATTCTGGAAATTCAATCTAAAACTAGGACTAACAATTAGGGGAAAGTAAAATTAGGCTGTCAAGAGATACTAAAGTTGGGAAGATTATCCATGAAGATTGATAGAATGAAAAAGATCCTATAAAGTTGTGATTTACAACCATGTTTTATGTTGGCTTTATTCCATGACAAAAAGTGTTGTATTTGCTTTAATTTTATTCCTTGTATTTTGTGGGATTTTATTGTATTGGATTTAGTATTAAGTTGGTGAAAAATTGAGCATGTATTGGATGAATAAGTGGATTTCGCAAGTGTTTTGCTAGAAGCTAACCTGCAAAAGAGCCACGTGAGAAGCACATGCTGGAAGCTGAAGAGTCGTGCCAGGTTGTCAATTTTGCGAGTGTCTTGCGGGTAAGGCCTTCCCGCAAAGTACTAGCAAAACAATTTGCCTAGAAGATTTTTAAATGTGACTTTCTTACCTTTCACCCATACAATATATATCCTCATTACCCACTGAAATTGCAAGAAGGCCATTTAGAGAAACCCTAGATAGGTTTTCTACAACACATACGCCCTTCTTTTAGAGAGAGAGAGCTACTCATTTTTAGTAAGAAATCATTGTAGCATTTTTTCCTTCTCTCTCCCATTATCATAACTTGAGAGGAGATTTGTACTCAAATACAACCCACACATTTTTAGAGTGTAGTAAGTATTTTAGAGTTTGGGAAGTTTTGGGAATTTGTCAAAATAAGCCGATGAGGCTTGGCCGATGCAATCGGGCGTATTACAGAATTCGGAAAGCTAGAGATGACATGATTCCGAGAAGTCTGTTGGTAGCAGGAGCTTGGAGAGCTCAAGTACATTGGGTAGACTAGGCTTGGACAGTCTTTTGTTATTCGTGTACTCTAACTTTATTCTCAAGTGGATTGATTTCAACTTGGAGGGTCGTAGAGAGGTTTTTCGCCGAGTTCTTTAGTTTCCTCTTTGATAACATGTCTTGGTATTATCTTGTGTTTGTATCTTTCTTCCCTTACTCTTGTGCTCTACTTTTATTGTTTGTTGTTCATGTTTATGTACTAGAGTAGTATCGGTTCATTGCGTTCATTTACTCTTATTTCGTACTTAGATAAGTTATAGTAAAAGCAACTGAGCCGTAATTTTTAATTGGTCTAAACAAGCTCTTGTGTTTTTCATACAAATTCGAGCTTTCAGATCCCTTTTATAGCATTAGGGTAAATAAAGTTTTTCTCCAAACTAGTTTGGAGAGACACTTTAAACTTTTTCTATATCTTTTTATTGAATGTGAATTTTGAAAATATAACTATCGGATTACATGTTCTTTATGTTCTTAACATGCATATCAAATTTTGTTCAAATGGGATATTATTTACTATTTGATCAATAAACTCATTTTTTGTGCATAACTTTTTACCACAAAAAATTGAAACTTAAATAAGTCATTGATGACATAGTTATTGATCTTTAATCTTCTTAAAATTTTGTAAACTTAAAGAATATAATAAGAATATGTAATTTAACAGTTAAATTTTCAAAACTTACCTCTAATAAAAAGATATAAAAGGAGTTTAAATGATTTATTTTTTCCACTCAAAGTATTATTTGATAATAAGATACCCATTAGTCAAACGAAAAAAATTCTATAGATTAGCACTACTTAAGGTTAAGGGGCTAGCTAGAAAGAGGATGATAAGATAAATGTACGAATATAAAAGATAGTGTGAATGACTAAATTCATTTTATGAGAAGGTAAAGCTGGCACCAATCCAGGATAAAATGAGAAATTCATTTGTGATTAATTTATGGATTTAGGTCTTGTATTTTCCATTAACTTATTTGCTTAAAGTTATTTTTTGTCTACTCTTTTTACAAATAATTTTTTTATAAATAAGTGAACTTATTTGCATAAAACCATTTTTTTGTCTCCCCTTTTAACAAATAAGGTAAAAAAAAGAGAGAGGATAAAATTAGATACAAAATTGATTGTAGCCTTAGCCTACAACCTTATTCAATAAAATGAATATTATTACAAATTTTGAAAATTTAATCGTTGAATTGCATGTTCTTTATACTCTTAATATATATGTTAAATTTTGTATCAATTAGATATCATTTACTATATAATATATAAATTTATCTTTTATGCATAATTTTAATTAAACTACAAAAGCTTGAAATTTAAATAAATGATTGATGACATAGCTAATTGATTTTTAATTTTTTAGAAATTTTGCAAGTATGGATAATATAAGAAGAAAATATAATCCAATGGTAGATTTATCAAAATTCATCTCCAATAAAAAGATATTGAGTAAAGTTGTAGCCTTAGGTTACAATCAATTTTATAGCTAATTTTTTTTTTAAAAAAAAAAAAAGAGATGTCAAATGCAAATGTTAGTCTAGAGCGATCACATCAATGATAAAAGGAGATAGAGAGAGAAGAAAAAGAAAAAGAAACAAGGCATGGGTAGATATGAAAATTTTAGATAGTAGAAGATATAATTTAGTATTTGTTTGGCTTTAGTTATTTTTGTTTAACCTTAAGTTTTTTATTTTTATATACAACTTTTTAAAATTTCACCTTTTCAAAATACAAGTATTTTTTAACACATTTTTAGCAAAAAAAAAAAAGGGAATAAACTGATGTCAAACGCAGAATTAGACATAATCGAGTGACAAGGCAAGCATAGATTCTAAAGGGAATTAAGTTGAATTGAGTGTTGATTGTGCTTGTTTTGGAA
This sequence comes from Castanea crenata, assembly GCA_020976635.1. Taxonomy (NCBI): domain Eukaryota; kingdom Viridiplantae; phylum Streptophyta; class Magnoliopsida; order Fagales; family Fagaceae; genus Castanea; species Castanea crenata. The sequence continues at coordinate 3,654,604 of JAGHPS010000030.1, read as the reverse complement.
AAGTTCCAATTGTGGAACAAGTCAACAACAAACGGGAAACAAGTGATTAACATGTGGTCCATAGATAGTATAGCATGCAATGCATATATATATATATATATATAAGTCTGATATTTTTGCCTTGCTGCTGTAGTCCTCATCCTTCTCCTAGTCTCTGATATCTTTGTTAGTGCAAACTGCAAACTTATATCGTCCTCACATAAAGATAAAGGCATATATAGTGCCGAAGAAACATTCGCAAAATTGTCAAAGATACTCAAAACTCCACTTGCACCCTGAAATTCCCTCTAGATCACGAAAAGGCTACACACGTGTCTGGATCAGGCCCCTTTCATAAATGATCAGATTCGTCCAACTTAAGAACGTGTAAGTGAAAGGCTCAAAGTGACAATCTCTGGACTGCCACAGTGCCACCACAGCATATAGCACAAGCAAAAAGTGCCTTTCTTTTTCTGCATTTTAAAGTTTAAACTGATCAAACCAAGAAGAAGAGGAAAAATATAAAAATAAAAATAAAATACCCTAATAGCCGTTATCACTTACAAATTTGTAAAACTAGTTTAAAGCCACGTGTCTAAGGTGGCATGGCATGGCCGGTGAAAGCTACAACCACCTAAAAGTTGGACCCGACGCACTCAATCTCAAATCCAAAAACCTCTCTTTTTTCTTTTTTAATCTAGATTTCTTAGAGCGGTTCTTTAATCTCTCGTGTTAGTGTACATAATTATATTGTCCCAAACCCAAAAAATAGTTTTTAAAAACAATCTTTGAAGATAATACCTACTACAATATTAATTAAAATGCCCAAACAAGTCACCACATCAACGGTCTATAAAAATATTTGTAATTTTTGCGTTTTTTCTTAAATTATTCATCTGAAGTTAATTAAATGCTTCTTAATTAATACATTATAAGTGTGTTTGGAGAGTTAATTAGCCACTTTTTATCTAAGTAAATATGTGTGTGAAACTCTCTCTTGAAGACTTGAACTCCAGTTTTTGCCCCTGCACTCTACAAACATTTATACTTGTGGAGTGATCACCGTACTAAGGGTGTGCAGTGGTGTTAATTAGCCACTTCTTAATACATTATAACTGTGTTAACCTAACATGGCTTCTTGATTTCTTGATTAAACCAAGTGAAAAGAATTTTCTTGTTTATTGCCAGTGGGACAAAACAACCTTCATGGGTGTCCGACTTTTTTTTTTTTTTTTGAATTTTTTTTTATGTAAAAAAAAATATAGGATAACTCAAACTTGTCATCTTTCCCATTTTTGTCAATTGATAGAAATAAAACTCCAATCCATAGGCCAATAAACTTGGTTTTAAGGCTAGCAGATACGTTTTTTATTTAGTTAAAAGGGAATGGGTTAAAAGAATGGAATATATATATATATATATATATATATATATATATATATATATATATATATATATATATATATATATATATATATATTTCCAAATCTAGCTTATTTAATAAATAAGTCGAGTTTAAATATTAAGTACGTGCTCATATAGTATAGGTTATCTCATTGATTTATTTTACTTAAAAGAAATAAGCTGGACAAAAATACATTTATACATAAAAAAGAGTAAAACTTTTAATAAAATAATACACTAGTCAAGCTAAAATTAACTATGAAAACTTTATACGAACATGCCCTAATTGAGACAGAGAACTCTATTACAACATCTTTAATTTCTTGGTCCAATTTATCCACGTTTACATGTATTGAAATCTCTCAATGTATTGTTTCTCAAAAAAAAGAAAAAGAAACTCTCAATGTCAATTTATTCAACAGAATAAGTCCCATAAGTGTTTTTTTTTTTTTTTTTTTTTTGCAATATGACAGAGTAAACCCCTTTACGAACCAAATTTGATTTTACATACATGAGGATTTTATTACGTGTCATTATGAGTGCATAAATATTTCATTCTATTCTTAACACAACTCAAACTTGAGAAGGAAAGCAAATAATGACTAATGGGTTAATTTGATTATAGGCATTTTTATTTTTTATTTTTAATACTTTGATAATTGGAGGAAAGGGAATTAAACTCCAAAAATCTCATTTTGAAAACTCTAATAGGTACTACAAAACATGCGAGTCTTAGGCCGCCTTTTTTTAAGTCGTGTTTGAAAAAACTCGGCTACAGATTAACTAAAGCCCCGTTTTTAAAAAAAGCGGATTAAAGAAAACAACTAAAGCAGCGTTCTAAACATGCGGCCATAGAACACGTCTAAAGCCGCGTTTTCTTGAGCTATAGCCACATTTTTAGGGGTGGAGCTATTGCCGCGTTTAAAACACGCGGCTATAGGACCTGTGTATTTCTTTTTTTTTTAAATCTTAACTAAGGTTGCGTTTTATAGACGTGGCTTTAAATTTTTTATGTAGTCGCTGGTATAAAATGTAGCTTTAGTTTAGAAAGTGGCCTCATTTATTAAACGCGGCTTCAGATGGCCCCTATAGCCGCAGGTTAAAAACGTGGCTGAAGGAATTATATAACTACTAAACTAAAAACCTGTTCAACCCTAGCCTCTCCCATCGCAGACAGCCTCCATCTCTCAAGCCCGATCTCAATTCTCACCCTCCATCAAAGCAGATCTTCCTTTGCTTCCCTCATCTCCTCCACCACCATCTTCGCCGACCTCCACTAGATCCCTCCCTTTGGCACTCTCGTCACCACTCTTTACCAAACCACTGGCATCGTTTCGATCCTTTCGATCCCTTCGCAATCATTGAACACAACGTGAGTCTCTCTCTCTCTCTCTCTCACACACACATAGTATATTTGGTTTCATTTTGTGTATGTGTGTGTGTGTGTGTGCTTTTGGCTTTTTAGTTCATCACCTTTGCATTTGGGGAAGTGGGTATTTCAAAATTCAATGTTTTTTTTTTTAATTTTAATTTTTGGTTTTGTTTGAGAGATTAGGGTGCGTGGGTTTCTGAGATTTGTTTATCAAGTGACCTGAACTAATAAAAGAAGAACTAAAATCACAAAATCGACACAAATTGGGATTAAAATCCCTAGATTGCGGCTAACAGCAGCTTAACTGACACAAATTGCCACCAGAGTGGTTTAGCTCACCTGTGTTGCTAATGCCAGCTGTGGTTTGTGATCCAATTTGGTCTTCTCTGAACCACTTTGCGCGGTGGCTCTTGACCCTCTGCTCCTCCCAAGCGCAACTTCGCCTCCTCCGCTCAGCATGACAATGCCTGTAAATATGATTTGTCATCTTTGACTTGTTTCATTATTTATTTATTTATTCAATATTAGGGTTTTGACTCGCTAAACTATCATCTTGATTTAAGTAATCATATTTCGTGGTTTTTAGGGTTTGGTTTTCTTGTCTGATTTGTTTGGAAAATGATCTATTTAATTGCTTAGGAAATGAATTGAGATTTGGGGGATTTTTATATATATATATATATATATATTAAGTTTAATGCCTTTGCTTGGTTAATTTCTTAGTATTCGAAATCTCGATATCAATTCAAAACATTTGGGGGCTTTTAAGTAGGGACAGTGTGTAGGATGTTAAGGTTTAGTTTTGCCTATATTGTTTGCTATTTTATTGGATTTGTATATGTGCTTTCTTGAATTGTTGAATAGATGCGTAATTGTAAATGTATAGATATTCATTTCTATTTCTTGTTATTATGCAATTGATTTACATTATTTTTATTTTATAGATGAGACAGCAAAATGGGAAAAGATAACATTTGCAGGCATTGCTACCTGCACCATTTTAGCAATTTATAACCTATCAAAGGGCCATCCCCACTTCGACGAGCCTCCTGTAAGCTTTCTGTTTTAGCCATCTGATTTTTTTTTTTTTTTTACTTTACACGTGGCGTGAGAAATTTTTATGTCTATGACAACCAGGGTTAGCTATAACATTGAGCTTCTTCTAGTTACTATCTTCACTTCTTTTTATTGCGCGTGTTTTACAATTTCAATGTATCATTTTCTGTTTCATGTGATGGTATCTTGTTTCTTATTGTTTTGTTTATCTATGCAGCCATGCCAGTATTTACACATTCGCAACAACGAGTTTCCATGGGGTATGTTTTGTAACATCAATAAAATCTCTCTATTATTTTCCCTAGCAAACAAAAGTAAAGAAAGAGTTCATTATTTTATACCAATTGTTAATTTTAATTGGACTTAATTAATTTTTCCCTCTGGTTGATGTCATTTTTTATTGGAACTATAGTTAGTAAAATATGCATTTTACACATATATTACACATATGCATGTATTGTTTGTTTGTTTTTTTTATTTAACAAACGAATTATCCATAGATCATAGGAGTTGGAACAAATCAGTTTTACAGTTCTAAAACTCCGAATAAGTACCCCTCTATAATTTCATCATTTAATGTTTACCAACAATGTATGGGCATATGAATGATCTCAATACATTTACAATCCTAAGAGCTAAGACTTAGGACCCTGCTAACTATTTCAAAGTTATTATGATAACTTCATATTCAATAAAAATGCATGTGTAGTAACGGCATAAGTTAAAGGCGCAGTCCTAGTGTCATGGGATCTAAGCTATGAAATACAAATGTTGGTCAGTTCGAGCTAGCAGTAGAGGTGTATACATCAGTTAGTGCCTTAGTGGGGCTGACTCATTATATGTATAATGCTTCAATTGTTGACTTTAGAGTAAGCCTAAGCACCTAAGAGGGGACTGAGCTAGAAATTTATTCTTGGGTGGCCGAGTTCTAAGACAAAAATGAAATAGTATGAAACTGAAAGCGCGTGTACGCAAAAATACACGCATGTTTACACATAATTATGTATGCGTTTGGAATCACCAAATGAATAATTACTTTAAGAAATTATCATTAGATCAATCTCTTAATAAACTTACAAAAAAAATTATGTACATGTTGCTATTTTGCTTGAAAAAATTAGTGAATTTTTTTATATTTTGTTAGATATAATTACATACAACTAAATAATTCTTAATTTGAGATTTGCTTTATATAAAATTATAGGTAAATCAAGCATTCCTATAGTACCTGCAATATATTTTGAGCTTATTCATGAATTATGAGATATGTTTACTTTATTGAAACTTATGACCTCTCAAACATTTAAATTTAAATTTTGAAAAAAAAAAAAAACTTCATTTACCACTCACAATACTGATTAACAAACTTGTGCAATACACTAAATCCAAAGCATATATATTTGACCCACAAATATCAAATCAATAGCCAGTATTAGACCAATCAAGAATCATTTTAAAAAGTTTATAAAAAAAAAGAAAGAATCATTTTAAGAAATTACCATTTCCAATCAATATCTTAAAAGACTTACTTATAAATCAAATTCTCTTTAAAAAATCAATTTTATTTGTAATGACATCTCATGTGACTTTGCACTCTTTCTTGTCACAAGGATCAACAAACTAAATACTATAAAAATAAATTGAAGAAAACAAATTTGAGTAGTCAAGAAAATTATGAAAACTAAGCATATTGAAAACATAATATAAAAAGTGCATTGTTGAAACTAAGTTGACAAAGCCTAAAACTCCGATAATATTTTATTACTCATACTAAATAGATTTTTTTTGAGCATCTCATACTAAATAGATATTCTACTTTGAATTTGAAAATGGATTTTCTTTTGTTACATACCTTAAAATTATTACATTATATTCCTTAAAAAAAATGTATTACAACCAGTAAACAATTTTCATAAAAATAATGAATTTGACTATTTGAGTAGGCTTTTGTAAAATTTGTATAATCTATTACTAATCTTATTATTTTTTATGAGGTGCTATAATTTTTTTTTTAATTCTTAAAAGACTAGTTATTTTTTCTTTCTTTCTTTTAGGGGCCAATTTATTTTTGCTGTAGGCCAACTCTTAGAGCTTTTAATTTTGATTATAAAAAAAGGCATACAATTTATTGAAAATTATTGAAGCTATGGGGGGCAATAGCCCCTCTTTGGTCAATATTTAGCTTTGTCCCTACACGTAAAAGAACCTGTACCTAGATTTTGCTCCACTAGAGTAGGATGGCAAAAAAATTAAGAAATATGTCACTTATAATAAGAACACAAAGAATACATCCATACCTATTCAAAGTGGGCTGATATGTGACCATTGAACCAAACCATGTGAAAAAATAAACATCAAAGTCCTTACCATCATTTTACCAAAGTTTACTGGTGCCTTTGGTGTAGAATCTTGTCTCTAATTGGTTTGCATGCACTGTACAAAATCGACTATTGGCTGTTGAAGGTGTTCAAAAAGTTTTGCATTCATGATAATACTCTTAAATTTTAAATGGCTCAGAGGATTCATTATTGGGTTCTGTTTGAATAACATAAAGGATTCATGTTGGGTGTTCATTCCTTCTCACAAGTGCACTTATTAGACTGCAATTCCAATTGTTTTCCTTGGCGATTCTCATGAATTACATGTATTTTCTATTGAAGATTGGGAGTGTAGAACAAGCAAAAGAAGCAATTGAGGTTGGTGTGGATGCAATTATTGTCCAAGGGCTTGAAGCAAGAGGGCATGTACTTGGGAAGGTATCGGTGATTGTTGTTTTTAGAATTATTATTGTAATTTTATGCAATTATAAATATCTGATAACTAGTTGTTTGGACCAGTAAATTATTGTGCAATAACTTTTGCAAATAAGAAACTCAAAATGGGAGAAATATAGGAAAATATATTGTGGGTGGAGAACCTGACCTTTCAAATTATGCACAAGTTAAGTAAAGAGAACAAGGCCCACAGGTTGAGAAAAAGTTTATAAAAAAAAAGAGAGGAGAAGATAAAGGAAAATAAGATAAACAATTTATGAGTCTTCATTCTTTGAAATTCTCTTTTGTTCTTGCCAATGTTTATCAGAATATTTACCAAATTTGGCTTATTCTTATAATTATTTTCCTTAGCATTGATGTTAGACATTCATCATCTGATCAGCATGCCTTTCCTCTTGAACATCATGTGCCTTTAAAATATAAGCTCGCTTGTAGGAATTGAAGAATTGAGGAAAAAGTTTCAGTTGTATAGCATAGTAAATTCATTTTTCAAAGCATTTCTAGCATTTGAAACCTTCTAAATTTTTCATAATAGAGTGATTAAATTTTACATTGGCTGTCAACTTACCACAAACCTCATTTTATGGGCTTGGGACTGGTTGAGACTAGTTATGGTAGATGGTACTAAATGTTAGAGGTAACATATTCTTAAAAGGAGTGTAACTAAAAAGAAAATGTTATGATGGATGAGTGGAAATATATGGAAAAATAAGATTCAAATGAGATAATTCATATAAAGATAAGGGAGGTCTCTATTGATGAAAAGATGAAGGGGAGTTGCTAGAGATGGTTGGTTATGTTTAGAGGAAAGTGATTAATGAACCAATTAGAAGAAATGAATTGGTTCAAGTTGAGGGAATGAAAAAAGGTAGTGGAAGGCCAAAACTAATTTTAATACACATATTAAAAATTGACATTTTAATGAGGGAGTAACATAGTATAACTTTCCAGTATCTAGGGGTGTGTAGAAAACCCACCAAACCTACCAAACCCAACCCGACTCGGCGGGTTGGGTTGATTTTTAGGGCTTGGTGGGTTGGGTTGTGTAAGTGCACAATTGCACCTAGACCCAAGAACAGCTATGGGCTCAGGCCCAATGAGCCTTAAACAATATAAAATTTGTAGAGTGTGGACTTAAAACCTAGGTTAAAAGTGTTTGAGGATTAGATGACAAACTAAAGATTGCAAACACTCGACAACAACAAAGGATATTAACAACCAACCTCCTCGGACGTAAGCCGAGAGGTGTTCTTATATTATCTCTTTTTTCTTTCTTTTTGCTTTTTTGTTCCCAAAAAAGAAGAAGCCGTGCCTTTTATTGTCCTAGGTTCCTCCTTAAATACTTCTCCTTTTGATATTTTGTACAAGTGTTGCCCCCACTTCTCTTTGGCCTATATATTTCTTTTCTCAGTGCTTTTGAATAGTAACCAGAAGTTTCCCTTTCACTGTTCAAGGGTCACCTCCCCATTAATGCGGCCAGGGTGGTAGGTGCAGGGTCTTTAATGTGGAGGTGGCAGGCTTTTTCTTTGGTATCTCTCTAATATCGGTGCTTCTAGGTTGTTCAAGGGTTCACCATTTTTAACCGTCGGTTTTCACCGTGTCGTTCTTTAACCTTTACAATGAAGTCCCTGGTTCTTCTGTGTCCATCTGAGGATAAACTCACCCTCGGATAGGTCATCGGGTCCTCGGCGTATGGGCTAACCCGTAGTACTAATAAATTCTTAACCCAGGAGCAGGTCGGCCTTCCTTAGCACGGCCCAAAGGCCCACATACCCACCAAGGTCTTTTTATCCCCCATAGGTTGGGTTATAATTTTTTTTTTTTGTAGTGGGTCGGGTTGGGTTTGGGTCATAAAATTACAAACCCACCAAACCTGACCCGACCCACCCATATTTTAATATATATTATATATTTAAATATATATTTAATAAATATTTTTTAAGTTAAATATATATTTAATAAATATACTTCATCAATTCCTACAAATACATATATAATATAAAATCTTACTACTTTCTTTAATATATGTTTAAATATATTATATAATTAATATAAAAAAATATGGGTTCAATTTAATAATAATAAAAAAAAGTCCAACCAATGAGTTCAACCCGACCCATGTGGGTTGGGTTGGGTTGGGTCGAATTTTTTTTGACCCACCATAGTGGGTTGAGTCAAAAAATTTTCTCAACCCGACTCATGCACGCCCCTACTAGTATCCCTAGTTTACTCCCTAGGGGTGGGTCCAAAAGGCCATGCTTTAGTGAGGTTCCACGTCATAAAAAAAACAATAATTATTAGAATTGAAGTGTGATTTGAACTGTTGTCTTTACAATGGTGTCAAACTGAATTTTATAGAAATTCCTTGTGAGTAGCATTAAATATATTTTGCATTGATGAAATTTAGTTTATGTTGATTTTACTTCTTGGTTCTATGTTGTTCAATTGATTCTAATTAAATTGAATGATCAAGTATGTTTTGACACCCTTTTCTTGATCAATTATTCTCAGGAAGTTTGATATCATTTTTGCCATGGGTAGTTGATCTTGTTGGTGATAAAGACATACCTATGATCGCTTCTGGTAGTATTGTGGATGCACGTGGTTATGTTGCTACACTGGCCCTTGGTGCTCAAGGAGTTTGCCTAGGCACCACTTTTGGAACATTTTAATTTACTGTAAATACATTTACAAGTTGGAGTTTAGTAGGAATAACAAGCTGGAATTGTGTATGTGACAGGTTTTTTATAGTAGCGCTTGTAAAACTTATAGTAGCGTTTGTAAACGCATTTGCCATCTGGCCTAGAAAAAAAAAAGTCTATAGCTGCATTTCTAAAAACACGGCTATAGACAAATTCAAAAAAATATTTAGGGGTTATAGCCACGTTTAAAAACACGGCCATAGTTGTGAACTAAAGCCGAATTTTTAAAATGTGACTATAGTGATGGGCTGAAGCTGCATTTTAGAAACGCGTCTTTAGCTCACAACGATGGCCGCATTTTGAATGCCGCTAAAATGTGTCTTCGAACCAGTCAACATGTGACCTATAGCCACGTTTTTAAACACGGCTATAGATGGTCCTGTAGCCATGTTTATATAAACGCAGCCATTGGTCCGGGCCTATAGTTGTGTTTAAAAAAAATGCAGCCATTAGTCCTAGCCTATAGCTGCATTTGAAAAAATGCGGCTATAAACCCCTCAAGCCTATAGTCACGGGTTTTAGGCCACGATTGAAAATGCAGTTGTAGACCAAATTGTCCTATAGCTATTTTTTTTTTCTGAGCTATAGAACCTTATTTTTGTAGTGAAGTGCCAACCAATTGAAGTAAGGCTCTTGGCATTTAATTCTAGGTTGATGACAAATTAATTAAACCAACTCCGATTTATTAGAGGCATTGACTTGATAAAATGCTTCACTTAAGAAGAGGTTCTGGGACAAATTTTATCTGAAAATTGCACTATTGCTTTGGCATAAAATTAAAATGGGAAGGTAATAGTTTTTCATTGTGATGTGCTTAATTTGTGATATGATTGACAAACCAGCACACTCAACCATTGATTCTACAAAGGTTAACTTACACATATGCAAGGAGGTCCAAGAATCAATAGGATTTATCAATCATTTATATTGATTTGGGCTCTTCCCTCATTGAGAGGAAAGAGCACTAGCCGAAGAAAAAAAAGGATGAAAATCATAATGACGATGGAGACTTCCACCCATTCCACATGCATGCCTTGAAAGACTAGAACTTTCCTTAAAAATAGAAAACAAATAAATCTTTTTTGTTAGAATAAATTCTTTTTTATTAAAAGATATAGAAATGTTAGCCCAAATTCTAACTTTTGAGTAATTCATACAAATAGTTGATAGAGGCGGTGGTGGGATTCAGGCGTGTAGGGTAAAATCTTTTGCCAAACCGAAATGTGCACCATATGAATTCGAATACAATAAAAAATGAGACTCTCTCACCCCATATCCTTATCAAAAACCCACTATAAATACCCACTTAATTTCATCATTTCATGCACTATCTATATCCATCTTAAATCTCATCAAAAGTCACCCACAAGCACAACACTAAACTTTCCCTAGAAAACTCATCACAAGCAAGAACAAAAAGAAGAGAAAAGAAAAGAAAAAACAAAATGCAACCTAACATTTTCACTCTCATTCTCTTTCTTCTCTTCTTGATCACTGGCACTTCCATTGCGGCCTTCAACACAGTTGGCAGTGGTGGTGGTGGTGGAAGAAAGGTTGAAGCTGCGGAAATGTCTTCTGGGCCTAATGGTGGGACCCCAACGGGTGCTAGTGGCTCGGGCCATGGTCCCAACTGGGACTACAGCTGGGGCTGGGGGTCGAGCCCTGGAAGTGGATATGGCTATGGTTCAGGGTCTGGTCGGTCTCCCAAAGGGTTTGGCAGGGGCGTTGGCTTTGGTTTTGGTTCTGGTTCTGGCTCTGGCTCAGGCTTTGGCTACGGGTATGGTAGTGGGGGTGCTCAAGGTGGTGGGTATGGGTCTGGCAGTGGTGGCTCGGGTGGCAATGGAAATCGCTCACCATCGGTGTCTAGGAACAAAAAGAACCATGGCTGAGGCTGATTATGTACTGGTTTGGTGTTGCATATGATGATTTAATAAGTATCGCTGTACTCGTTTACATAGTGTGTAAGCTATTGCTATAAACTGTGAGTTTGCAACTCTCTCTCTCTCTCTCTCTGTGATATAATTTCCCAAGCTAGGGATTCATATGTTCTAGGGCTTACGGTTCAAAAGTTTTTGCAATTTTATGAAGATTTTAAATCTTGCTCTCATCACCTCAATAAGCTTTTGGAAATTATATTAGACTCATGAATTTGCAACATCCAAACAAAAAAAAAAAAGACTCGCTATTATGGAAGTGCATTGATTCTTTCATACTCGGTAATACATATAGTTTGTAAACATGTTATTCAATATATATATATATTTTTTGATAACCGGTCAGAAAAAACTCAGTAAAACTGAATACACGTAAAGCAGACAACTTATAAAGTCCAAGGCCAGCTACAAACAAAAAGCTGGCCATAGACAAGCTACAAACACACGTAGCTAAGGAAAAGACACCTATAAATAAAAAAGATTAAAACCGGCATAGGCTCCAACTACAAACCACGTAGCTTTGAAAAGGCACTTGTATAAAAGATTAACATTTCGTTTGGATAGAATTTATTTTGTTAAAATTAAAAATATTGTAGAAAAATAATTTTTAAATGTATAAATAGTACTGTAGAATCTATTTTTAATAAAAAAGTTGCTGAAAAATAAAATTTGTGGGACTCATAAACAGTGCATTTGTGCATTGTTCATAGCTGAAAAGTCAAACTTTGCGGCTGGTATAAAAAAAAAAAAAAAAAAAGAAGCAAAACGCAGACGGGATGCAGAAACTTGGATCCAAACGCACTCTAAGAGTAAAAGATTAAGATTCTTGTGAAGAAGTGGAAAGATGAAATTTTTTTAATTTGATTAAAAATAAAATTTGTATAAATTTATCATTATATTTTTTTTAAATAAAAGAGAAAGTAATATATTATACTTTAAAAAAATAGTATACAGATGAAAGTGGACATTAAAAAAAAAAAAAGTATAAAAAATCATTCGAAAATATTTTCTTAAAACATAATAAAAATAAAAATTAAGAGAAAAAAAAAGAAAAAAAAGAAAAGAAGAATCCTCTACTGACCAAACAAAACAAAGAAAAAAGAAAAAAAAAAAAAACCAACGTTACACTGAAAAAGTCAAAAGAAAAAAAAAACCACATTACAGTGGAAAAGTCAAAAGGGTAAAAAATAAAAAACCAACATGGAAAAGTAAAAAAAAAAAAAGCCATTAAAATAATTTTCCCACGTTAAAAAAAAAAAAAAAAAAAAAAAAAAAAAAAAAAAGAACAAAAAAAGTGGGAGCAATTTTGTCAAAAATTTTTTTCCTCACTTTTCATTCTAATATTCTCTCCAATTTGGAGAGATTGTATTTTGAAATGAGAGGAGAGAAAACTTGTGGGTCCCACCACTTTTCTCTCCCCCTCTTCTTCTCAATTAAATAATAAAAAATATAATTTTTCACCTTATTTTCCTCTCTCTATTTTTCATCCTCCCTGTTTTCACTCCAACCAAACACACCCTAATTCTCTTTTGGTACATATTCAGCAGACTCTTTCTACACCACTCAAAATAGAGTTATGCTAGGACCACATAAATGGCTATAATATTGTGCCACAACTCGTCAGAGTTGTGATTAGCAAATGTGTGTTCTCATATGGTCCACTGATACACCTTTGCTAATCACAACTCGCCATGTGATGAATTGTGACATAATATTATGATCATTTATGTGGTCCTAGCATAATTTCTCAAAATAGAGCCAAATGGCAAGTTTTGGCACAATATTATGGCCATTTATGCGATCCTAGCATAATTCCTCAAAAAAGAGTTGTGATAAAGTTTTTTTTTGTTCAAAGTACACCTTATTACCGGCATTCCAAATAGCCCACGCCACTGTTGCCCAAAGTTCCAAATCGCGTTAAACGTGGATGCTAATAAAAATTTGTATATCACACAAAATTGTAGATGTGTATATGTATTATGTAGTGTACAACAATGAATGAATTATTGGTATAATTTCCATTATATTCCAAGATCCCAAAACGAGACACTATATACAAGTGTTGTGCTTTCGCAAGACATACAAATGGTGTGAGACAATCAGGTTATGCTTAGCTGCATAGGGATCGAACTCGAGCATAATTTATTCCCCTCCCGATGCTCATGTTAGCCGGTTTACTAAGAACTTGGAACGTCGTACAATTGAAGCTTAACAAAATTAATCCAAATCCATTAACCCATCCATAACCTCGCCTATTACAAGGAAATCTTTACCTTCCCAATCAAGTCATGATTTCAATGAAAATTATACTTTTGTGTAGAATTGTGTGCATAAGTGTGTGTAAAAATAATTATCCAAGATTTATTGAGTAACTCAATTAAGTGGGGGTATTAACGGATAAAACTATTGAGCATCCGTCATTACTCATTTCTTGAATTAGCTTAGTACACATTAATACTCATTTCTTTAATTGGTTGGGTTACTAGTGTGTGTCGTGCATCCATCTCTATTTTTTCTACTAATTTGTAAACTACACCTTAAACTTTCTGTTAATTTTGATTTTGCCCCTAAAATTTTAAAAAATTGATTTGCTCCCATAATGTAACCTATCATTTTGATTAGGAGCCCTTTCATCCATGCCAGCATCTAGTTAGACATTAAGAGCCAATTAGGACTATCATGTGAGCCAACTGATTTAATGAAATCATGACATCAAGTAATGTGATTTCAATTAAACAGTTGAATTTTTTATATTAAAAAAATCTAAAAATTCTTTAAAATAAAAACTAAGGTAAATTGCAAATTATATTCCTAAAGTTTAGAGATTTGAATTTTACATCCTGAAATTTCAGAATTTGGATGAAATTTAAGGGTGTTTGGAATTTATACCTCAAATTCTGAAACTTTAGAGTGTAAAATTCAAACACTCACAAACTTAAAAGAGTAAAATCCAAACACCCTTAAAATTTATAGGGAATAAAATTCAAATTCTAAAACATAAGGATCAGGATATAAAATCCAAATACCCTAAACTTCAGAGGGTAAAATTCAAATTCTAAAACTTCTAATAAGTATAAAATCCAAATATCTCCAAACTATATAAATTATTTATTAAAAAAATCAATATAAAAAACGAATTGGACTTAATTTAATCATCTCCCTTGTGAATCTCTAATCATCTCTCACCTTCCCAAGCGCTTATAACTCCAAGCTCTCTCAAGATCTAAAATGGAAATCGATTTGACAAAGTCGTACTTGCACTTGCGGTAGATAAAGTTTGGCTTTCAATGGAGATTTGTTTGTTAGGATTGAGATCAGGTATAATTGCAGTGCATTAACAACAATTTTTTATTATTCTCTTTTTTTTACTTTTACCGTTTTCTTTTTCTCAATTTTTTATTTATTTAATGATTGATATTTAAAGTTGGTTTTTTTGCAACTTTAAATCTTAACCGTTCATATCTTAAGTATTGCACCAGATCTAGTGTTTATCACAGTGATGGTACCAGTATTGTAAGGTTTTCTTATCGGTCATGGACTCAATCAACTACTAGGACTGAGGCTATAGTCAACTTCTGCTCCGTGGGTGGATATCTCATGGGCTTAGCACGACAGCTAGTGGTGGAAATCAAAGGCTTTTTTTTTTTTTTTTAAGAGAGATGCGACTAGCTTTTGTGTGCTTGTTTTCCCAAAAGAAAAAGTATGATACTATCAGAAAATGAGAGGATTGCTATGCTAGCTATGCATTAGGAAAAAGAAGAAGTAAAAAGAAAATGAAAAAAAAAGTAAATAATTAAAATTTTCTTTTTTATGACTTGGTCAAACGACCTAATTAGAAGGGCTCATAATCAAAACAAACCCAAACATTAAGAGAAAGAATCAAAATTTTGAAACTTCCAAGGAAAAAAAAATCAAATTTTTTCAAAATTTAGGATTGCAATTTTTAATTTAGTCTTTTTCTTTCGCTCATTTTTTTTTTCCTTTTCCTTATCGATCTTCCAATTTTCCCAACCACCAAACGGATCCTTTCCTGCAAATGCCTTTTTACCCTCCCTTTAGTCCCCAAGTTGTTGTCTCACAGTACGTAGGTTAGGATTGAAAGGTATGGGTTTGATTCCCCATTCATGAATATACATAGACCCCTGGAGAAGATATCACTCCAAAGCTCTGGATAATTGATATATTATTTCCATAAAAACATGGTCTCAGTTTTCATCATTTTTTTTTTAATCCTTATCATAGCTTGTCGACCACTTCATCTTTCTATTGAACTCAATTCATTGAATCCAAATTGCGGCCAATGTTAACTACAAGTCTACCAGAACAACCATTATCCACCTCATCTACAATCTTTCCAAACGAAATAATAATATAATATCGACAGTATGACAATTTTTTCTCCGCTCAATTCCTACATAACCAATCAAGACGACATCGTCATTATCATTTACAACATCAAACCCAGCATCACTGTCGCCACCATTATTACTATTCCCAAAATCATTATCACATCGTATTATCATCACCAACCATCTATTCTATGCCATTAAGCATTTCACCATATATAACAACGCATCCTCATCCAATCCACTGCATTATGTAAGTCGTAATCGACATTTCAGCAAAAGGATAAAAAGTCAAACAAAAAAAAAATTGTTATACGTACAATAACACCACACAATTGATACATGACAGCACAACACAAGCTTCTAATTTCTTTCTTTATTTTTTCTTAATAAACAATTGTATTTCTAACAGATAGATATATAGCAAAGGAACTCTCTTCATTTACTTCCGGTGAAAAAAAGCATGACGAAGAACAGAGCAGATGGGGATATTTCCCACAAGGATACACAGCGAAGTCTAAATTATGGGCCACAAAATTGGTTTCCCCTAATACATAGTGGAACGTACAAGACTTGACCTTTACCTATTTTGATAATTAATGGATATTGGATAAACAATAAAAAGAAATTAGGATTGATGGAGGAATCCTTGACCTCAACAGATTGCTCTCCATAAATAATTCTTATCTGATGATTTTATTCCAGTAAACTAATGCTCCTTTTATACAAGATGAGCCCAGCATTTTAGGAACAAACTATCCTAATAAAACTCAAACACTAGGTCCACTAGCCGTTACCCCCCAAACACAAGATAAACAAATTCCCTTATCCTACTAAAATGCAAATACAAGTGCAATTAATCCTAATATTATGCAACAACTTATTCTGATCCTAAAATTAAGCAAACATCCAAACATTTTGCAGCAAGCATAACGTTAAAATCTGTAACAGAAACTCCACTTCTTTTGCACGTAACAATGAGCAGCATCCCATTCCTCAAAAGAAGATACTAATACTACTAAGGCTTTGAAGCATCACCACCACAAATTAAGGCTTTGAAGCTTTGTTCTTTTGCCTTGGATAATGCTAACAGCAATCTCTCAAAATAAATAAATAAAGATAATGCTAACAGCACTTTCTTAAACCACTTCTTTTATTTTTGACCATGACAGACTCAAACCACTTCTATGGAAGATAGCATGACAGGTATTACCAACTAAAACAACTCTATGTCAAAATCTGAGATTGATGATTTCAGGAGTCTGCTATGTAGATCAGAAGAAGAAAACTCAATAATAGATTGCAGTCCACACCACTCTTGGATCAATTTGCAGTCCAGAAGATGAAGCTTAAACACAAATCTGCACATAGATCACCACTGATTTGAAAATAAGATTTATTGGAAGATAAAGTAGCCAGATTAACCATAAAATCATCCCAAAAACAAGAATTCGACCATAGTGTTTGATTTTAGTCATGCATGTGCCATAAACCATATTGGGGCAACCAAACATACTCAACACCAAGGCTTCATCATATATGAGCAGTGATCATGTCACGTGCTATTGAGTTTTCCACATTTTCTGCGATGTCATTAGTTGACCCAACTGAAAAACTCCAAGTCAAATAAAGCCTGGGAAACATATAAAATCCAACTGTTATAAATAGTATTATTTAAAAATTTTAAGATATCATCTCATGGTCTTGAGAGGCCTAAAACCTAGATGTTTCACCTTCTCCAATTTACCACACTCGCTCCACTCAACCCAAATGTCAACAACTCCGAAACCTCCATTATACTACAAGGAGGAATTCAAATGAATGAAGGTGAGAAAGCCTGATCTAATGGGATGAAAGTGATGCATTAAGTATTTATTTAGGTCAAGGAATTTTACTCGAAGTTTGGTTGCTAAGAAATGTGAGAACAGGGCACAAAATAAAATGTTAAGTATTAATCTTATGGGAGTTTTGGGTTTGGAAAGTGTTAGGTTAAGAACTCATCAAGACAAACTAATATGTTTGAACTAGAATTGTGAAGTGGGTGCTTCTGTTTCTACAACTGGTTGATTAAAAAGTACAATTTGAGATGTAAGATAGAACCTCTATAGAGATGGTTTAATTGGAACCCTGTAGTAACTTGCAGATTAAAAAGATAAGGAAAGAGAATATTTTAAATTTCTCTTTGTTCATCTAAAGAGTTGATCTGTAAATGAAGAGAGAAGGAAAAATAATAGCTTGAAATTGTCTTGTCAGGACATTTCTTTTTCTTTTTTGGAAAAGTGATCAAATTTTTTTTTAGGGTATAGTAAAAAAATGATAACATTCCAAAATTGAAAATGAAATGACCAAATTATCTATTGAAAATACATTATGAGTTTGGTACCAAGAGGAAAATATTACATTATAAACTTTGAAATCAACTTCCACAAATGATGAGACAGTGGTAACAATAACAAACAACCCTAAAAGTCTAAAACACGAAATTTTTCCATTTTTTTAGTTGACTTGAAGATGTACAACATCATAGAAAGGCCTCAGATATGTCAGAGATATCATTATCTTATAACAGATAATCATCCAATGTAGGCAAAATAGTTTTAGATCATCACTGGCCTCAACTTACAATATAGAAGTAAACAACATATCATTTTCCAAAGTTATGGTCCTTCAAGTGATTATTTCAGGACAGCGTAAGAACAAAACAAGTAATTGTGGGGGGGCATTCTCAAATTCTTTAAATCATAGCATCACTACCAGAAACTTCTATACAACCCTCTAGATAATATGCACCAACAAAGCATAAAGATGATATTAACATAGGACAATTAACTTATCAAGAAATCAGTTGCAAGTTGCAATTTTTTTAACATTACTTGTAAAATATTAACCATCAATGAGATTATCTATAATGATTTATCAAAACCATTCAAACATTGTCACCTTCCCTACTATACAACTTAATATTTATAAGCCAATCTAATTGAAAACACAATTTCTGAAATTTCATAAACACAGCACACACTAATAAAAATTTATTATAAAATAGACCTAACCCAAGTGCCCCATATGTTTTCCAAACATTCAATGAAGATTAGTTTATCTCACTTATTTTCCTGAATAATTGGTTTATCTAAAATTCACAACAATATTACCCACTTCAACTACAAAAAGACAACACCAAGAATTTTAATTCTAAGGAAATATCAAATATACTCACACCCAGTATGGGATTGGAGTTGGACCCATGACATTTGAGTTTGAAAATAAAGATATTAAATGAAAGTGGGGGAGAGAGAGATTACTCAGTGGTGGCGTTTAGAGTTTTAGGTTCGATTCCGCCAGCAAGTTTCCTCAACTTTTTAATTTCAGAAGAGGGAGCTTTTTCATCCTCATTGCAAAATCTATTTCCCCCAAATTCTTATTGATTTGAGCCAAACAGAGAATAATTTGTAACGATAAAGACATAAAATTAAAAAGACACGCGACCACGACAACAATAAAAAAGTAAAGAGTGAGATCGCTCAGTTCAGCGGGTATTCGACACGCAAAACTTTCTCGCAAGAGAAAGCCCTGCATTCCGGTCTGTTGAGCTTGAATTTTACCGAGTCATCACCGCGATCTTATTCTTCATCACCATTATCATTCTAAACCAAACGCTCATTCAAAACATCTGAGACAGAAAAGACACAGAGAGAAACTAACACTTGAAAAAGCCTTTAAGCCTTTTGCTGCTGAGATAGGGTTAAACCAAAGGTGTGAATTTATAGGGATTGTCATTTCTAGGGTTTTTCGGGCTTTTGCTCGCACGATGGCAAGAGGGTCAAGATTGAGCCCGGATCCGTTAACCCGTCCGAACCCGGATAAAAAATACGTATATGGGTCTGGTTTTTTCCCTTTACCTTTCAGGGTATCTTGATCTCTACGGCCTACACTTCTACTTCGCTCTAAATTTTCTTTAATAAAATAGTTATAGTTATAAAATTTTAGCTATTTTATTGACCAATTTTTGTTGTATATTAGAGTTAGATTAAGGGTCCGTTTGGATAGAGCTTATTGCTAAAAACTGAAAATTGAAAACTGAAAACACTATACCAAAATAATTTTTAAATGTGTGAATAGTACTGTGGGACTTATTTTTAATAAAAAAAATTCTGTAAAGTGAAGTTTGTGGGTCCCGTGAACAGTACACGGGACCCACAGATGTGCTGAAAAGTCAGCAAAATGCGGCTACTGTTCATGCACAGTAGCATGAACAGTAGCCTTTGTCCCCCCTGACCCGTGCAGCAGCAGAAGAAGAAGAAAAAAAAAAAAAAAAAACAGAAAACGCAGCAGACGCGAACGCTATATAAGCTGTATCCAAACTCAGCTTAAATGGTGTAGTGTAGTTGAAAACATTGACGACATTACTGACTAATTTGAAGTTCAATTCTCAAGTATAAATACTCTATTAGCCTCTACACATGTGTGTGAGCTTTTCTATTTTTTTGGGTAAAAGTTAATAATTTGTATCTATTATAATTTGAGATTATTACATTTTTCATTTACAAAAAAAATCTAGAAGTGTGATGAGTATTATGCGTTTGTAATGTGATAAGTATTATGTGTTTCATCACATCCTTAAATTTTTTTGTGATTGAAAAATATAGTAATCTCAAATTATAATAAATGGAAATTATTAGCTTTTAGTAAAAAAAAAAAAAAAAAAGCCTTTAAGCATGTGCTTAATAACAATTACCAATTTTTTTTAATCCTATAATTTAGTTTTTAAATCCTAAAAATTAGTCATTTACTACACATCCATCACAAAAGTTAAAAAGAGCTTAAATTTAAAATTTAGCAACTACCTTCATAACATTTTTGATGAAGTAAATTAATAATTATAAAAAAAATATAAATTGAAGTTCACATAGAATTATACAAATGATATATATGTGCCTTCTGTTACAAAAGAAATTTTTTTACAACAATTTCTTAGATAACAATCACTTCATGTGAGGTTTGAATCATAACAACAATTTCATTCATTATTATTCAAAGTTGCTACATTTTTCAATCACAAAAAACCTAGGGTGTGATGAAATTTGTGCATCTATGAGTGAAATAATTTTTTAGTATAAATAGCATCAAACCCCTAAATATTTTTGTAATTGAAAAATATAGTAACTTCCAATAATGATGAATGAAAACTTTACAAATGATAAATATAATTTTGTTAATAAAGAAATTTTTTTTATAACAATTTCTTAGATAACAACCGCTTTTTGTGAGGTTTGAATCATAACAACAATTTCATTCTTTATTATTCAAAGTTGCTACATTTTTCAATTACAAAAAAACCTAGAGTATGATGAAATTTATGTATCTATGAGTGAAATAATTTTTTGGTATAAATATCATCAAACCCCTTAATATTTTTGTAATTGAAAAATATAATAACTTTCAATAATTATGAATGAAAACGGTTAACTTCTACAAAACAAAAATAGAATAGCCTCTAAGAGTGGCTCACAGGCTAGTATGATAAAGTGAAAAGTTTTCATTAGAATTGTAGCCTTTAAGGTTCAAAGGATAAGTCTGTCAAAAAAAAAAAGGTTTTAGAGGATAAGAGTTTGGTGTGTTAGAGCAACCACATCAGTCTAATTAAAATAATCTAAAACACAAAAAACTACCAATTTTACACATTTTGAGCCAAAAAACGCACACATCAGTGGGTGTAAAAACATGCAAAATTGTGCAAATCCATCCTCGAGCTACAATAACTGTGTATATTTACACGGTTACTGTAGCTCATTTACAGATTATTTTATTAATTTCCGTTCGCTCGTTTTTCTCTCTCTCTTCTCTGTGTTCAACAAACAGTTAACTACTCATCTTCTTCTTTTTCCTCAGATGCACACAAACACACCCACACACAAACCCATCCACACAAACAAATCAACACAACACAGAGATACACTTGCTTAAAAAAAAAAATAGAGATACACAAACAAGATCGGTGCTTGGATCGGAGCTCGAAGCTCGGAGCTTGGATCGAAGCTCAGAGCTTATGGGATGGAGTAGATCGGAGCTCGGAGCTTTGATCGGAGCTTGGAGGTTATGGAACGGAGCGGATCTCGGAGCTATGGAGTTTCTCAGGGGAGAGGGAGCTCGGAGCTATGGAGTTTTTCAGGGGGGAGGGAGAGTTGTTTCGGAGGGAGTGTGGGTATAGAGAGAGAGAGAGCAAACACAAAAATGGGTAGAGAGAGAGAGAGAGAGAAAGAGAGCGAAAGAGAAATGAAGAGAAGGAGAGAGAGAGAGAGAAACGAATCAGAAATGAAGAGAAGGAGAGAGAGAGAGAGAGAGAGAGAGAAATTAATCAGAAATGAAGAGAGGCGCGTGTAGGTAGTTGGAGAGAAAAAAAAAAAAAAGTGAGGAAATTATTATTTAATTAATAGATGTAGTAGAATAGATGAACTAATGTGGATTATTTGTAAAAATGAATGTGTAAAATTTTAAAAGGAGGTTTTTTGTGTAAAATAGACGAAATTTTTACACGAGCTGTTGTGGTTGCTCTTAGTAAATGTAAGATCAACAAGAGAAACATAATTTAACAACTTTTTTTTGAAAAATAAATAAATAAATAAAATTTCTGACCTTTGACATGAAGGGCTACCATGATCTTGTCTATAAATGAGATTCCCCTACACACGAAGGCATAAACACTGAAAGAGAAAATTTTGATAGGATTTGAACATGGATTTGAGGCAAGTTTTTTTTTTTTTCTTTCAAAAAATGGTTTATTTTACATTTCTAACCCTCTTATTTGGTATAAATATCATCAAACCCCTTAATATTTTTGTAATTGAAAAATATAATAACTTTCAATAATTATGAATGAAAACGGTTAACTTCTACAAAACAAAAATAGAATAACCTCTAAGAGTGGCTCAAAGGCTAGTATGATAAAGTGAAAAGTTTTCATTAGAATTGTAGCCTTTAAGGTTCAAAGGATAAGTCTGTCCAAAAAAAAAAAAAAGCTTTTAGAGGATAAGAGTTTGGTGTGTTAGTAAATGTAAGATCAACAAGAGAAACATAATTTAACAATTTTTTTTTTGAAAAAAAAATTAAAAAAAAAAAATTCTAACCTTTGATATGAAGGGCCACCATGATCTTGTCTATAAATGAGATTCACCTACACAAGAAGGCATAAACACTGAAAGAGAAAATGTTATTGTTAAAGTGCCATCCACTATATATGGTTATTGGGCTGTCATCATATTTGATGTCAAACAACGGCAAGGCCTTCACCCCTTGGGTTAAAAATTAAAATGGCAACATTGATTTTTATAACTGCTTCAGTTTTTTTTATTTTTTTTTGAAGTTGTTATCTGAATGAACATGGTCTTTTTTTCTTTTGCTTTTTTGATAGGATTTGAACATGGATTTGAGGCAAGTGTTTTTTTTTTCTTTCAAAAAATGGTTTATTTTACATTTCTAACCCTCTTATTTGAACTTTCTAAATAGTTGCTTTGAAGAAGTGAGTTAGTGGAAGAGTGTTCTTATTTTGTAGGCAATGTTTTAGTGTAAGTTAGATATGTATTTTTACAGGACTATCTTTTAGTTTTATCTCTACTTAAATCTAGGGGTGTAGGGGTATTTTGGAACAAAAAAAAATCCGGTCCAAACAAGGGAAGCCCCTTAAATAGCAGTATAGATAATTGGATCTACAATTAACATTGAGTAAATTGAGATCCAATTCATATTAATTATTTACTAATTTTTCTTTACCTAACTTGTTATGTTTTGTTCTTAAAACTTTATGTATTTAGTTATCTTTGTATGCAACACAACTTTATTTATATTTACACACTATAGGTGCACTTGAGAAAGTTGATAACATGGGACACCCTTTCCAAATACCAATAATATTTTAACAATTTCATTAGTTGCCTGGTTTTGAAAGAATGTGTGAACTAGCATCTCAAGTTTCTAAACCTCGAGATTTAATTAGAACACGAGTTTATAAAGCTCAAGTTCAATGTTTTTGTGCTACCCTTAGCTGGACAAAATTGCCACGTGGAGACATGTAGAAATCGAGTTTATAAGACTCGAAATTTGCAGAATAAAAACAAATCCACAGCACTTTCAAACGGCTCATTACAAAATCCTCAAAGTTCAAATACTCACTCACTCGAACACCCTTTCGCTCTGCCCTCTCAAACTCACTCACTCA
Organism: Castanea crenata; assembly: GCA_020976635.1. Classification (NCBI taxonomy): domain Eukaryota; kingdom Viridiplantae; phylum Streptophyta; class Magnoliopsida; order Fagales; family Fagaceae; genus Castanea; species Castanea crenata. The sequence goes on along the minus strand of JAGHPS010000030.1, from coordinate 3,630,825 downwards.
CTCATTCATTCATAAAGCAAATTCGTAGCCCAGTGCTGAAGCAAATTCGTAGCCCACTGTCACGAAGGTAGTCTCTCAAGTAATCATAGCTCATTGTCAACGTCGTTCGTAGCCCACAGTGCCAAAGGTACTCTCTCTTTCTTCTCAATACTTTGTTGATTTTGCTTCTCAGATTCCTCTGTCTCTCTCACTCTTTCTCCAATTTTAGATTTTGGAATTTCATGATGTGACCTAGTGTTTTTCAGATCTTTTGGGTTTTTTTTGTTGGTGTTCTGAGAATATGGTTATGTTTTGGCAATGACATTAGTTTTTATGTGATTGTTAGAATTGAAAAAAAAAAAAATTTAAATGTGGTATTTCAAGGAAACCCAAGTACCCATTTTTGAATTTGATTCAAAGATGGCATTTTGGAACTTTGATTCACTTTTAAGGCAAATACTTTGCTGAAATATTGTTTACGAAGCTTATTAGGTGTGGATTACTTTGTTGAAATACTTTGCTGGAATTGATCTTACTAAAAGAAAATTTTCATTAATTTGATTGATAGTTTCATGAGTTTGCTTTGGCAGCAACGTGTATTTGACTGGGCTCAATGGACAAGAGTTCCTCTACCTTCCAGTGACCAAAAAAATTGTTACTTCTTGCACAGGATACGAAACACCCAGTTTAATGGTTATACATGAATTCTTTTAACTATTTGTTTTCAACCTGGTTCTTTGAAAATCTGTATTATCTTATCTTCACAAGAAAAATGAATTATCTGAAAGTTGGAATTTAAAACTCTGGATGATAAAATGGGGTATATCCAATTTTGTCTCCTAACAATGGACTTTGTTGATTTTGAACTTTATGCATTTTAGTAGAATATCTTTCAATGGAATTTCAATTATTGTCATAGTTTCATTTCGAGGTTGAAGATATTTTTGTTCTTTGTCATAATAAAACATATTATGAAGTGAGAATAATGGCATAATATTAGAATACATAAATGTCTGTTCTTGTGGCCTGTTTGGTTGCTTAGAAAGTATGGGTTAAGAAAAAAATATTTTTGATAATTTTTCTTTAGTATATTATTGTGTTTCTTAGGACTCCCTCTAGGCAGCAATATGGCATGGGGAATGACTATTTTTGCTACATGAACATTTGAATCCAAGCCAATGGTTTTACCTTTTTTTCCCCTCTGGTGCAAAGCAAAAAACAAGAAGAGCAGCAACAAGATTGGCATTTCTATTTTTGCCCTCAGATTCTTGAAACTAAGTTTAGGGAAAAAAAAAAACTTTGAATAGCCATTTACCATTAATTTATGCTTAATTTGAATTGAAGTTCTCCTCTCCCCCTCCCCCCTCCCCTCCCCCAAACTGCACATATATGTGTAACACACTAATGGATATTGCCACAATATCTTGTTTTTTTGCAAGGTAACCCTTGCACTTGTGGGGATGAATATCATTTTATTTTCTAATCTCATACATAATGGATGAAAGTCCAAATAATTTAAAATAAGTTTCAAAGGAATAAGTCTCTTTGAAAGGAGGTTTTTCCTTGTTAAGGAGAAGAAAGCTTATCCTTCATACTTTAATAGTGCTATCTTTAGGTATCTGTGAAATAGATGGTGGTTGACTAAGTTGTTTAGTAAGATCTAAGAAGCCTAATAGCTTGAAAGAGAAGTATTGTTACCTGCATACTGCATATTCTTTGTCTGCCTTGCCCTTTAAACATCCAATACCAAAATATTCTAGCAAACAAGCATTTCAAGAGCCATGCCTCACAAATTTATTACCTATATCACAAGGCTGCATTATAAAGAGTGAAATATTTGCACGCAAGATTCTTACTCTGTACCTTCGTGCTTTGCTTCAAGACCAAGTCAGCATCTCTTTTTTTCACTTATTTTATAAAACCCACACTAAACTTCCAAGTAATTTAATAAATAATGCCAGAAACTTTTTGTGTTCAACTAAATTACTTAAGATCCTTTGATATTTTTATGTTGTGTCATTCACCACCCTTTAAAGAACAATTTGTTGCCTGATTATTGTTTAAATAATCTGTATTGTTTCCCAAATTGGGATGGAAATCATCCAATGGTAAAAGTTTTTAATTGCTTTTAGCATGGAGACTGCTTGTATAATAGCTTATGCCTTTATCTACTCCAAATGTCAATGGAGAAAAATAACATGCTTTATGCAGGATTTGTTAATGGAGAAAAAATAATGTGTTTTATGTAGGATCAACTGATTTCTTCAATTCTTTGGAAATTATTATCCTTATGATTTTTTTTCTTTTGTTTTCTTTTTTTTACTGTTTTAAATGCTTTTTCTTCATGATTTAGCTGTGAAATTTCAAATCCATCTCTTATGTAGATATTTACATTTGTATGTGTGTGTGCGAGAGATATATAAAGACTCCTGGTCAAATCCATTAAAGCATATTACATGTGTATGTGTGTGTCAGAAAAGGCTAGAGAAATAAAGGATTCCACTTGTATTGAGGTATTATTTTTAAAAATAACTTACCAATTACATAGGAATAGCAAAGATCAAGGCTGGATTGAATCCCCAATTACAGCAAAGTACTTTTGTTAATCCTGAGTTATAGATGTACTTCTTCTTGCTTTCCATTCTTTTAGCATCATTTTTTAAATAATGTCAATAAGCCGCTCTTTAGTATAGATTTTCTTTGCATGTAGAATAACATTCCTTTGCCCCCACACTATTAATGATATCACAGTAGCACTCTTTGCAGTATGGAGCCTCAAATCGATGACGAGCCACAGATCTTGCACCCTGGTCCGCTTGATGAGTCATTGTTGAGGCGACAACGATCTCATCAATTAGAGGACATTTGGAATGTCGAGGTGAAATATCTAGTTCTAACAACCACTTTAATTTTTATGTTGTCTTTGACTTTTAGTTAGCAAGTTCTTTCAAAATTGCATTTGTAGTTGTAACAACCGCTATAATTTTTATCAATTTTGTAGGATCCAAGTCCACTTGCGTGCCGTGGTCGCACTAAGGAGATGGCAAACATTCAGATGGAAGATAATCGGGTGATTGACATTATCAAGTTGCTAAGGTTGGAAGGATTGTTTAGGGCCCCTTCTAGAGAGATAGATCATTGCCTAATATCGGCCCTAGTTGAGCGATGGCGGTCGGAGACTCATTCATTCCATCTTCCACATGGTGAGATGTCAATCACCCTACAAGATGTGGAAGTCACTTTCGGGCTTCCTATAGACGGTGAGGTCTTGGTTGGGCCAACTGCTGTGGTGGATGGGGATTGGAGAGATCTGTGCATGGAGTTGCTTGGTTTTACTCTGGCGAATGACAACAAAACTTTGGTGGGGAAAAGAATTCTCATCAGCTACCTTGTTGATGCCATTGCAGTGCCACTGCCTCATGATGCAATGGAGCTGCAGATACACCAGTATGCCCGGTGCTATATTTTAGTACTGTTAAGGGATAAACTTTTCATGGACAAGTCGGGAGACCATTCTTTTCCCAAATAGACATTATAAATAGATTTGTGTCAGACTGTTGTAATCTGTGGTGGTTCTCAGGGGCTAGTTTTTGTCCGCACACAGTAGGGATCTACTGTTAGGATGTGTGCCCTTAAATCATATTGTATAATGCTATGTATGACATTAATGTTGTGATTAATAAAGTTGTTTTGTTATTATCTAAAAATAATGGTAATATGAATATTGAGGCATTATCATATAGTCCATGAGATGCATAGTATGTGATTTATGTGAAAAGTTACAGAAGATATAAATTACAAGTTCTTTGTAAACTCAGAATTTTAGTTCGTAGTTGGTGATGAAATTGGGCATTTCATCTGTGAAGACTATAACATATGAACTATAATGATTTGTTTTGTTCATGAAAATTGAGATTTCTAGTTGGTATGTTGATATGTTTTTAGAGTTAAAACATATTGAACTGGACCACCGTGAGATTTATTATTCTCCTAATGACTGTCAAATGAATAATAAATCTTACAACTTCTATTTACATGAACTCTTAATCATGAGAGAATAATGGACTTGATCATGAAGTGTAGATTGCTTTGATATATCAGGAGTGAGATCTAAAATAACGATCAAAATCTCAGTATGTGGGGCAGCCAAATTTAGTGTTAATGGAACATGTATTCTCAAGATGGAATTCATAGTACGGAGATATAAAATATTCCATTGAGATAAGTTTAATGGGTTTAATTATTCAGAGAGTCAGACCTAACCACTTTAGTAATATTAAGGAGTTACTAAAGTATATATTTATGGAATTGGATTTCATAAATATATGATGAATAACTTAAAGGAATAAACTGGGTACTCAAGGAATTAAGATGTAGTAATCTTCAATGTGGCAGTCTACTTTCATGACTTTGTATTACTACAAATATTTTATGAAGGGATTGCATGCACAATAAAGTCTTGGGATATACTTTATAAATAAGGCATAGAGTGCAACTATATTTATATAGTGGTATTAGATATAGTTAATGGTATCTTTGGACTTGTTAAAAGTTGACAGAAAAGCTTAAGGCACATTAGAGCTTGTGTTTTATTGGTCCCTTTTGGTCCCACTCTAAGCCACATACTTAAGCCCAATTGGAAAGACTCAAAAGTCTATCCTAATTAGATAATCATTTAGATTCAAAGGGAGAAACATACAAAAAAAAATTTTATAAAAAAAGTGAGACACAATTGTGAAATGGTGTGTATGTGTGAGAGAAAACCACTCTCTAATACTCCCTTGGAAACTGGTTGAGAGACCACACTTTGTAGGCGTTAGTGGAATTGGAGTGAAGATTAAAAGTGTTTCCAAGTTCTTCTAATCTTTGTTTTGAAATTCACCGCTTCAAGGTACGCTCTCTTATTCTTAAATTTTAAAATTTACATGGTGCATGTTATCAATCGCGAATGAAGTAGATCCATTAATTTTTCGCTGCGTATGTTTTGTATGAGATATAAACCATGTTTTTCCAACATCTACCACTAATTAGGGACTCGAATTTGGGGAACTCGAGTTTTCCATAGAACTCAAGTTCATGGAACTCGAGTTCCATAGAAAAATTTTGAAAACTTTTTATGGAACTCGAGTTCCATAAAAAATAGCACGGTGAATTTGAAGGCTATTATTTCAAAGAACTCGAGTTTTTGGAACTTGATTTACATGGCAAATTCGAGTTTCAAAAAGATGGTAGATTGCTAAATATTTCGCAAATAGTAGTAAATCCATACATATTTTTTCGAAACATTGATATATAGCCATCTTGGCCTGTAAATGAAAGGAGAAGGAAAGATAATAGCTTCAAATTGTCTTGTCAAGCCATTGCTTTATAGCCATATGATCAATTATATTTTTTGGATAAGTAAAAAAAATGATAACTTTACAAAAATGAAAAAGAAATGGCCAAAATATCTGTTGAAAATACATTATGAGTTTAGAACCAAGAGGAAAATATGACATTATAAACTTTGAAAACTTCCACAAAACATGAGACAGTAATAACAATTAATAAATGTTAAATATTAGTATTGATACACCATGTTGAATATGCTAGTATGGATGCAGAAGCGAAAACATAAAGTATAGAACGCAATAACACACGAGAGTTACGTGGTTCAGCCTAACGGCTTACATCCACAGAGGAATCCCTAAAGGGCTACATCAATAATATATTAGAGTGTAGTACAAATCCTGTGTTACAATGAACCATAACATGTATATATATAGTAGACTAAACCTTAGACTAATAGACTTCTAGTACAAGTAGGAGACTTGGCTTGCACACAAAGTAGAATTAAGCTTGGGCTTATACTAATGGGCTAATATATCTCTAACACCCCCTCTTAAATTCAAGATGGAAGCTTGATGAAATCTTGAAATTTGATAAGGTTGAGAAGATCCCTTGAATGAAGTTTGGCTTTGTGACGGTGGTTTGAGGAATGCAATGTTTTTGTAGTGTTGATTCGACTTCTATTAGTGGCATGACTATACCGGAGAGATTTGAAAGTAGCAGTGGGAAGACAAAGAAGATGAACGCAGTGAAGAAACACCGAGGAAGACAAAGATTGCTCTTAATATACCGTAAGGACAGAAAACCATGGTCATAGGAAGGTGGCTCTGATACCATGTTAAATATTAGCATTGATACACCATGTTGAATATGCTAGTATGGATACGGAAGAGAAATCATAAAGTATAGAACATAATAACACACGAGAGTTACGTGGTTCAGCCTAATGGCCTACATCCACAAAGGAATCCCTAAAGGGCTACATCAATAATATATTAGAGTGTAGTACAAATCCTGTGTTACAATGAACTATAATATGTGTATATATATTAAACTAAACTCTAGACTAATAGACTTATAGTACAAGTAGAAGACTTGGCTTGCACACAAAATAAAATCAAGCTTGGACTTATACTAATGGGCTAATATATCTCTAACAATAAACAACCACTAAAAGTCTAGAACACGATTTTTTTTTTTCTTTTTTCAATTGACTTGAAGAAATACAACATCATAGAAAGGCCTCAAATATTTCATGGATATCATTATCTTAAAACAGATAATCATTCGATGTAGGCAAAATAGTTTTAGATCATCACTGGCCTCAACTTACCATATAGAATTATCAAAAAGATCAAAAAGATAGGGAATAATCAAGCAAAGAAAAAGCTTGAAATGGAGAAAGAGAGAGAAATCAAACATAAAAATAGCAAAAACCAAATGGATAAAATGTAAGTTTAAAAAGGTAAGAGACAAGTTTGCATAGAGAGGTTATGGAAATGATAAGGCTTCAATACGTGTCAACCGAGCTATAATTTAAAAAGCCAATCAAGTAGAGACCTGTTAAACATGTTAAAAAAAGTTATTTAATTCACTTAAGGCTCTGTTTGGTTTGGTGAGTGAGTTCTAACTCACATTTTCACATTTTAAACAACCTTACACACATTTTTACACACATTTTCACCCACACGTATATAAAAAACACTCAAACAACATAATTCATATTCTCGCCCAAACACCCTTAAATTTCCCAGAATGGTTGACATTCACAATAATACTACCCACTTCAATGATAAAAACAAAACCAATAATTAAGCTTCGCGCAATAAAAGTTGATTTTGAAAATAAGACATGAAATGAAAGGGAAAACAAAGATTACTCGATGATGGCGTTTAGAGAGAGAGAGAGAGAGAGAGAGAGAGAGAGAGAGAGAGAGAGAGAGAGAGAGAGAGAGAGAGAGAGAGAGAGAGAGAGAGAGAGAGAGAGAGAGAGAAGCTATGGCCTAAAGCCTTAGAGACTTTTGCTGCTTTGCTGCTGACATGGGGTTAAACCAAAGGTATGAATTTATAGGGAGCCATTTCTTGGGTTTTAATGGGTTTTGCTTACACAATGGCAAGAGAGTCAAGATCATGGTTCTGGGTTTTTTGACATGTCAAAGTCTGGGTGACCCACAAGCCAAAGCATTTTTCAATACGTGAACTTTTCATTTTGAGACCTTTTTTTCCTTGACTTTTCAAAGGATATCTTTACGCTTCTACTTCTTTATAATTTTATTCAATAAATAGTCATAGTTATAATATTTTAGCTATTTTATTCTAACATTTATTGAGCATGCTTAAGGTCAATTAATTATTGGTGAGTGATGCCCAAGTATCCTAACATTTTGGTTGAAGAGTATTTCAACATGTGCCGCCGCCAAGCACAAATTTATGCTTGGACAACACGCTATTTTAAGGGAGGCTCAATCTACTGCCAGCTCATGTCAGCACGAATTAATACATGAACAACGTATTCGATTGATACCCTACTTAAATACATATTTTTAATTTTATGAGTACATATTTTTAATTTTTAAAAAATATTACAAGTATCTTCACTTTTTTTTTTTCATTTCTTTTCAAACACGTGTTTGTAATTCTTAAGTGCATGATCAAACCCTCACCTTTTTATTTTTTATTTTTTTTAATATCGTTTTCCTCTATCTCCAACCAAGAAAAGCCTCCCAAAAACCCAACAAAATCACTCCTCAAAAGCTCACTGCACGAATCCCAAAGGACCAACAAAGAAAGAAAGAAAAAGGAGAAGCAGAGACCACAATAAAGAATCAGACCAAAGCTCAGCTCCAACCGAAGCAACCACAAGCCAGAACCAACAACAAGAAGAACCCCCATCATTAAACACCGACTGGGTAAACCTTAAACCCATCCCTCATTTCCCTATTTCCTATCTCTGTATTTTACACTTGCACTCTGTGCACAACACACACATCCTCACAGAGTCACCACACACACACACACACACACTCTATTTCCCTATTTCCTATAACAGCTTCATTTTCATAAATAAAGCCTCGAACACCGAGCACACAAACGCATATATCAAGCTCTTACCCTACCCTCTGTTTTGCACGCACTTGTTCACGCGCCACCATGGTCTCCGTTCTTGGCAGATCCGTGAGACCCTTCACCTCCACATCAACTTCTTGTAGATCGGAGAGTGGTTTGAGAGTCGAGAGTATTGGTAAGATCTTGATTCGGGTTCAGAAAAGATGTGTTTGTTGGTCTCGGTTTAGACTAAGATGCGGAGAGGGGATGAGCATCCCCGAAGTGGTGGCAGTCTCTGGGTGTCACGGTGGAGCTTAGAAGCTCGGTTTCCTTTAAGACGTGAAACCACCTTCTGTGGTGGTGATGAGGATCGGAGATGGTGGAAGCTTGAGCTTCGGCCATGAGAGATTCAGAGATTAGAAAGAGGGCTCGGTGAGAGCTTCAGAGGTTAGAGCTGAGAGAAGGAGATGAGAAAACGGCTGGGCTAAAAAGGATAAGAGAAACGGGTCTGACCCGTTTGTTTTGGACCTAGCCAGGCCTGTTTTTTGGTCAGTTTTAAGTTCAATCCGCGAGTGGCCTTAGGGCCATCTCACAAGCTTACAAATATCACTTAATTAAATTCCATTCCTTTTCTTGGGGTCAAAACATACACAGTTCAGCAAAAGGATACAAAGACAAACAGAAATAAAAATTGTTTTAGGTACATTAACACCACACAATCGATGGTACAACACAAGCTTCTACTTTCTTTCTTTATTTTTTCTGAATAAACACTTGTATTTCAAACAGAGAAATATATAGCAGAAGGAACTCTCTTCATCTATTTCCGATGAACAGAAGTATGAAGAAGAACAGAGCAGATGGGACATTTCCCACAAAGTTACACAGCAAAGTCTAAATTATGGGCCACAAAATTGATTTCCACACATTTCAGCAACATCCCATTTCCCAAAAGAAGATACTAATACTATTGCCTCAACTGTGATTATTTCTATAGACTGGTGTGGATGGGACTCTTATGTGGAGATATAACATTAAATTATTAAAAGCATCACTATAACAAATTAAGGCTTTGAAGCTTTGTTCTTTTGCCTTGGATAATACTAACAGCGATCTCTCAAAAACAAAAAGAGATAATGCTAACAGCACTATATTCAACCAATGCTTTTATTTTCGACCATGACAGACTCAAATCACCTCTGTGGAAGATAGCATGACAGGTACTACCAACTAAAACAACTCTATATCAAAATTCTGGAATTGATGATTTCAGTAGTCTATTATGTAGATCAGAAGAAGAAAACTTAATGATAGATTGCAGTCCACACCACTCTTGGATCAATTTGCTTGGACAAATGCATGAAACCATCCACACTCATGCGTCCATGTATAATCCACATGAATTTGAAAAGATTAATCAGAAGATGAAGCTTAACCGCAAGATCTGCACGTAAATCTCCACTGATTTAAAAATAAGATTTCTTGGAAGATAAAGTTGCCAGATTAAGCATTAGATCGCCCCAAAACGAAGAAAAATTCAACCATAGTGTTTGATTCTGGTCATGCATGAGCCACAAACCATATTGGCGCAACCAAACATACTCGACACCTTAGGCTTTCATCATATATGAGCAGCGATCATGTCACAGGCTATTAAGTTACATTTTCTGCAATGTCATTTGTTGACCCAACTGAAAAACTCCAAGTCGAATAAACCTTGGCAAACATATAAAATCCAACTGTTATAGATAGTATTATTTACGATTTTTAAGATATCGTCTCATGGTCTTGAGAGGCCTAAAACCTAGACGTTTCACCTTCTCCCATTTTACCCCACTCGCTCCATTCAACCCAAATGTCAACAACTCTGCAACCTCCATTGTACTACTACCTTACCAAGGAGGAACTCAAATGAATGAAGATGAGAAAGTCTGATCTAATGGGATGAAAGTGATGCAGTAAGTATTTATTCGGGTTAAGGAATTTTACCCGCAGTTTGGTTGCTAAGAAATGTGAGAACATGACACAAAATAGAATGTTGGGTATAACTCTTATGGGGCCTTCCGGTTTGGAATGTGTTTGGCTAAGAACTCATCAAGACAAACTAATATGTTTGAACAGGAATTGCAAAGTGGGTGCTTTTGTTTCTACAACTAATAAGAGTAATTCACACCAACCTTTGTAAAACTTTGCAAAATACAAAAAGCAACCAATTTTACACATTTTGCTCCAAAAATTTTCCGCATCAATCAAATCAAAGTTGCTAAAGTAAGAGCATCCACAACAGATGTTGCAAAAAAAATGCCATTTTGCAACACCAAAACCCTACTTTATTATTTTACCACATCATTTGACAACATCCCATTTATTATATGTTGTAAAATTCGATTCTAGACATTAAATTAATATTTACTACATAATAAAATAATATATTATCTCTACCTATTATCATCAATGACGACAACTACATCAATGCCGATCAACAATAGCAACAACATCAACAGCAACAAACCAACAACATCAACAGCAACAACACCAACAACACAAGCAAATTCCAAATCCAAAAACCTCAAAAAAAGAGGAAAAAAAAAAAAAAACTCAAACAGACCCAAACTCAAGCAACGATTGGCCTAAACTCAAACAGACCGAAACTCAAACAACGATCTGAAGGACGGCGGTGAGGGCTGTGGATGTCGGTGGCGAGCGCTGGAGCATGAGGCGGCGAGATCGGCAGCGAGCTGTGGAGAATGAGGCGGCAAGATCAGCGGCGAGCTATGGAAAGTAAGGTGGGGAGATCGAGATCGACAAGGAGAAGCTGACGAGTTGAGATCGGCAGGGATCGAGACCTAGATTAGCGAGATCGAGATCTACAGGGAAGATTTTTGGGTTTGATTTGAGGTGCAAAAAGGGAGAGAGAGATTCTTGGGTTTGATCTGATCTGAAGAGGGAGAGAGAGACCGGTTGGGAGAGAGAGAGTGAGAGACAGATTGTGAGGAGAGAGAAAAAAATCAATTAAAGAAGGGAGAAGAGAGAGAAAATTCGAAAAAAAAAATAATAAACACATTTGCCACATCTGTCCATACAGTGGCAAAAATGTAACATTACTGTTCACTGTTGCATAAATATGGCACATTTGACACATCTGATAATGCTTCGTTTTTGTGTTTGGTGTGCCAAATATTTGGCATTTGGCACATTTACAACGTCTGCTATGGATGCTTTAACCATGTATATTTACACCATTACTGTTCAGTTGCATTTTATTTTATTTTATTTTCTCTCAACAGATGTGATCTTTCTCTCTCTTTCTCTCTCTCTCTCTACCTTTGACTGGGTTTGGTTAATGGGGGTAGTAAATTGAGGAAGATTGATTGAGGGAACTGGGAAGATAGAGAGAGAGATATGAATTGAGAGAATGATAAAGAAGAAAAAGGAGGAGAAGAAAGAAAAAGACGAAAAAGAAAGAAGAATGAGAAAAAGAAAGGGAAAGTGTTAAAAGAAAATGGAGTTGGTGTGTGTGTTAAAGTTGGTGGGTTATGGGTAGGAGTGAAATAATAAAAAAATGTGTGAAAAATATTATTTAAATAAAAGAGGGTGTAGAATAGACAAACTGACGTGGATGTTTTGTAAAAATAGGTGTTTAAAAATAGAAAAAGTATGTTTTTTTGTGTGCAAAATAGACAAAATTTTTACGTCCACTGATGCGGATGCTCTAATTGATTAAAAAGTACAATTTGAGATGTAAGATAAAAGAACCTCTATGGAGATGATTTAATTGGAACCTTGAAGTAACTTGCAAATAAAAAAGAAAAGGAAAGAATATAATTTTAAATTTCTTTTTGTTCATTTAGTAAGTTATTATGTGGGGGAAATTACATTTTACCCATCTATGGTTTGCCCGAAAGACACTTTACCTACTTATGGTTTAAAAATTAGCACTTTACCCACTTGAAGTTAGCTCCATTTGTCTCCCGTTACCCACCTCTGTTAAAAACAAGGGGTAAATTAGTATTTTTATTACTCCTTTATGTCTTTTTCCTTTAAAAATATAAAAAACTAAAGAATCAAGGGAAAAAAAGATCTAAAAGTTAGGTTTTGTAAAAATTGAAACCTAACTTTTACATCTTCTTTTCATGTATCAAAACCTAGCTTTTAGAAGTATGTGTCATTCATTGGACCCTAAACTTAAGGCATGTTTAGTAAACTGTAACAGTAATTACATAGAAACATGAATAGATATTAAAAGGAATACAAAATGTGTAATATGATGCTTATTACTATTCATTTGTTTGGTGACAATATAATAATAGAACCTTGAAGATAATGGAATGAAAGTATTTTAAATCAAACTTAAGATATATTTTAGGAAATATCTTACTCATATAATTATATTTCCTAAAAACTAACATTTTTTTAATTTGAAAGAGAGATTAGTTATTTTTAATGATTTTTTATTTTCATAATTGTTATGTGCATATGGAAAGTTTTTTTATTTAGAAATATATTAATTGTAGAAATTAATACATCTACTAAGAAATAGCTATTACATCCCTATTAGAGATGAATAATTATTCCTCTTTTTTTTTTTTTTTGAAGGGAAAGACAGTGCTTCATATTATTAAGGGAGGCTGTTAAAATCTGCCTGAAGTATAGAAGAAACGTTTGGTGAAATATCTTCTGTCCAGACTATTGAGTTGGGAGAATGAATAGCTCTCCATGCTAATGAGTGTGCTACTACATTACAAAGCCTACGTACGTGGGAAAATCTAGAATCATTGAAGTATTTAGAGGCAATGTACTGCGTGTCATTTGCTATATGGCCAAATGAGGCTAGAGATTGATGGTCACTTCACAAGGTGTAAATGAGAATCTGAGAGTCACCCTCTATTATCACCCGATCCATACCAAGTTCTGCAGCAAACTCCACTGTTCTTCTCGCTACAAGTGATTCCACTTCAGTGACTATGAAAGGTAGAGAGATTGTTGAGAGAGGGATGTCATTACCAAGCCCTTGTCATTTCGTATCACGACTCCAATTCCAGCACAACGTTCCTTTTCAAAGAGGGCGCCATCGAAGTTAACTTTGTACCATGGTGGGGCTGGAGGTTGCCATGACTTAGGTGGGCGACCCTGATGTAGAGTTGGTGCTGATTGCCCCTTCTAGAACTCTTAGACCCGATCTTTGGCTTGTTGAAGCAGCTACCCCAGTGACATCGTTCCTTTAGCTAGGCATAGATTGTTTCTCTGATTCCATAAAGCCCAAGTAACCATAGAGAAAAGTGTTGGGTCTCTATTATCTGCAAAAATGCATTCAAGCAAGTTAATAAAATTACCACACTACTTCAGATTGCTATAATTCCAAAGAGGTACGGACTGCCATAATTCTGTGAGCATTGGACAAAGGTATAAAGCGCGGTGGGCGTTTTTTGGCATAGTCTTGCACAGGTCACACTTGTCTTTTGCAATAACGTTAGGCTTTACTAGGTTCTTCTTAGAGGGAAGGGAATTTTGGCACGCTCTCCATACCAGGTTCTTGACTTTGCTAGAGACCTACAACTGCCATATAGCTTGCCATAGGGGTTTCATTGTATCTAAGCTTGAGGGGCCAGATTCTGCATTTTGGAGATTTGTTAGGAGGAACCGGTATCCTGATTTCATTGTATACTCCCCATCTGTAGTAAAAGGCCAAATTAAAGTATCCCTTTGCTAGGTGTGATAGAGGGGTATTTTTTTTTATGGCTGCTCCTTCGAACTCTAGGAGGTGACTGTCGAGCATCCCCTCCTTCCAAGTTCGGTTTTCCTGGTCAATAAATTCACACACTCTCAGGTCTGTGTCAAAGTTATGTATTGGAGAAATAATTTTTTGTCTCTATTTAATAGGGAGCCAATTATCCTTCCAAAATTTTGTTGACCTACCATCCCATATTCTCCAAAGTCCACTCCTTCGAATAACCTCTCGTCCTCGAATAATGCTTTTCCAAGCATGGGAAGCTTAGCTTGGGACCTTAGCTTCCATTATAGAGCACTCCGAGAAGAATTTGGGTTTAAAAACCCGGTACAATACAAGAGATAATGCTTACAGCAATCTTTCAAAAACAAAAAGAGATAATGCTAACAACACTTTATTAAACCAGTTCTTTTAGTCACGTACTGAGATTCGTGCATTGAACGAAGAGATTGTCGCTACAATACAAGTTCAATTGGGTATTGAAGTAAGGGTTTAACTGTAGGCTGATATTTCTGGATAGGTCATAAGGTTTGGTAAGATTCTTTATACTAGCAACCGCTTGTGATTAATAGTAGTGGATTCTCGGAATTGGTGACCTTAAATTCACCTGTGAGATTTTGCCTCGGTGGTTTTCCTCATTTGTAAACAAATCACCCGTGTCAAATTAATTTTCTGCTACATTTAGTTTAATTGGTGATTTGTTTGTGCTACCACAGCATCACATATAATTTGATCTAATTAATTAACTTGGATAATTAATTAATTTGTAAGGGGTCAATTCATTTTAACCCAACAAGTGGTATCAGAGCGGACACACTTTGATTAGGTTTTAATCTTTGCTGAATGATCCATTGACCTCTGTTTGTCATGGATAGATGACACTCTCTTATTATACCTCATTTATTTGATGACACTAATTATGCATACTGGAAAGTACGCATGAGAGCTTTCTTGCAATCTTTAGATGAGAATGTCTGGCAAGCTATGGAAATTAGATAGGTGAAGCCAAAGGAAGCGCTAGCTGATTGAGATGAGGCCAAGATCAAAGTAGCAAACTTCAAAAGCAGAGCATTGAATGCCCTATTCAATGCGGTCACTAATAAGGAATTCAAGAAAATATCCTCAACTAAAACTACGAAGGAAGTATAGACCATCCTCTAGACAACCTATGAAGGGACTAAGACTGTCAGTGATTCAAAAGTTCAAAGGCTTACTACAAGCTTTGAGGAGATCAAGATGGAGGAGGATGAGTCATTCAATGAGTTATATGCCAAACTTAAGGACATAGTCAACTCAGCCTTTAATTTTGGGGAAACTATTCCCAAACCCAAAGTTGTAAGAAAGGTGCTAAGGTTTTTGCCTAAAAGATTTCATGCCAAGATAACAGCGATTGAAGAATCAAAGGAGATTGATACCATTCTTTTGACAAAGCTGATTGGTAACTTGCAAACCTATAAACTAGACTTGGGAAATGAACCAAAAGTAAGAATATGGCATTGAAGGCCAAAAGTAATGAGATTGATGAGTCTTCAAATGATGAAGATTCCAAGATGAGGTCCTACATCACTAGGCAGTTCAAGAAGTTCATGAAGAATGCCAATGCAAAAGGTTTTGACAAGGACCGTAAGCAATCAAGTTCTTTTTAATTCAAAAACCAAGACAGAGGGAAGAAAGAATCTCCCTCTAGACCAAAGTGCTTCGAATGTCAAGATTTTGGACACATGGAACAAGAATGTCCAACATATCTTAAGTCAATTGGGAAAAGCAAAGCTCTTGCTGCTACCTTGAGTAATACCGAGCCTGAGACTAAGTCAGATGATAGTGATGACGAGGGAATCTTGAGTGCTTTCACTACCAATGTGGATCCTACTAATGGGATCATAGAAGCAATGGATGAAGAAGAGGACTCGGTGGAATCCAACTTCGAGAAGATGGATGATCCGGATGACATCCATACAGTCTATGCAAAGCTATACAAGATATCTGAAAAGCATGAGAAGCTATATAGACTGTCCACTAAAAAGCTTAGTGAAGTGGAGTTGCAACAAGATGAGCTCTTTACCAAGATTGATGAAGCCAATCAAGTCATTGGAGCACTGCGATTTGAGAACAATTTCTTGACTGAAAAAACCAAGAAGCTTGAAGCAGAATTGTTCCAAGTTTGAGCTCAGTTGGAAAGGACTTCCAGTGCAAAGCTGGATGAAATGATGAACCTCTAGAAATCAACTTTTGACAGAACCGGCTTGGGGTATGAACTCTCTAACTCTTCTCATATTGCCTCATCTAGTAGAACTGTTTTTGTCTCACTTGCTAATAATGAAAATCTTGAAAATAATAAAGCTAAAACTGAAATAGCTAGTGAGAACATAGACAAGGGCAAATCTATTCTAGGAGCATCCCCTAAGGTTGAAAAGAAAATAATATTAGGAACCCTAGGATTAAGAAAGACAATGATAAGAAATCTCAACCAAAGAAGCCGCATTTCTGTCATCACTATGGAGCTTCAGGACACATCGTCCAAATTGCTATAAGTGATTAGCCACTCAACAGAGCAATAGTATGTTATCATTTGGTGGTCAAGGTTTGTTTCCACCATCTTTGGGTCCTTTTGGAGATCTTCTCAAGGCCTTTATGTTCTTTTCAAACTTGAACGGTTTCAATTCCTTCTCTTTACCTCTAGAACAAAAGTTCAATTCTAGGAAAGGATCTACCTCTAAATCCAAAGTTTGGAAGGAAAAATGCTCCAAGTGATTAAGTCACTTTCTCTCTCTCTTATTCTTGCATTACTTGTTTGTTTTGCTATCTTGTTTTTGAGTCAGTCTAGTTTTATGCTTTGTTTGTTTAACATGTTTTTGTTTATTTATTTTTAGTTTTGTTTTATTTTTTTTCATAAAAATAAAAAATTGAAAAAATAAGAAAAATACAAAAACAGTGTGTGTTTGTGTATACTGGTACTTGTGTACCCTAGATGGCCATTGGAACAAGGTTTTCTAAACTTTGTATCTTTTGTAGTTTAGATGAATATTTTAATGCACAACTAAGTAAATGAGTTTTGTGGCTCGTGTTTGTCATGATTACGATTAAGTTTGTCTCTTATATTTTAATACTCATATTACTCATTTTGACGAGAAGGACTAGAAAATCCTAAGAGAAAGGCATAAATAACTATCTCACCACTACTGCCCTCCAATTATGTATAACATCTGTGTGCTTCGACATAACAAAATTGTGATGTTTTGGCTTATATAATTGGGTATTTTCTTCTCACTCTATATATTCCAATGCATGATATGTTCAAAAAGAAAATATGCAAAGAATAAAAAAGCAAAAAGAATAAAAATGCTTTTAAATATGGTTGCGAGCGTGTTTCTAGGAGATGTGAGATTAATATGACGTACCTCGAAAGTGATAGTTTCCATCAAACAATTATGATTGTGTGTGGGTGTATTTGATTCTCTCATATCTCAAATTGTCATAATATGAGAAACTTGTGCACAGTTGTGATGTTTTCACACACAACATGCAAAAATTCTTTGCTACTTTTGATATATGTGTAGGTACAATGTGATTTGGCCATCACAGGAGATATATGTGTTAATATATGCTCACTAAACTGTCTTAACTTTGTTTTGAAATATAAAATTGATTAGACTTGTTTAGTGTGTGTGTTTTTGGATCTATGGATGCTATGCTTATATGTTGAGAGATGTCTTAAGAGCTTAACATGTTGCTTGGATATTTGGTTGAGTAGCTTGATTGTTGCATTCATCTTTATGTGTTTTTCCTCATTGAAAAACTCTTTTTCTTCAAGCTCGATAGCTTCTAGACAGATCCTTGATAGATTCCACTTCTATCGAGCTTTCTTTCTTCAACCTCGATAGAATCTCGACAAATCTTTGATCCATCGTGATCTCTAGGTTTCTTCTCAACAACATCTCGATCCATCGAGCCAAATTTTCAAGCATTCTGTTTGACTGATAGATTCTCGATCTATTAAGGTATATTTTCCTTCGGCAGATCCTCGACAACACCTCGACAAATTCAATTCTGTCGAGATTTAGTGCTCGATAGATCTTAATAGCTATCTCAATACATCGAGTTGTGATTTCTATAGTAAGTAGAGGCACGATTTCAGATTCATTTTTTCTCACTTCTCTCGTTTGATATCATTTTCTCTTGACCCATATCTCTCTCCCTCACTCAAATCCTTCATCCCACGTGTTCTTCAGCCTAGATCTTGCTCCAAACACTTGGTAAGTGATTGATAATAGTGGATTCTCGGGAGTGGTGATCTTAAATTCACCCGATGGAATTTTGCCTTGGTGGTTTTCCCCATTCGTAAACAAATCACCCGTGTCAAATTTATTTTCCGCTGCATTTAATTTAGTTGGTGATTTGTTTGTGCTACCATGCCTTGCATATAATTTGATCTAATTAATTAACTTGGGTAATTAATTAATTTGTAAAGGGTCAATTCATTTTAACCCAACATATAACTAAGAGCAATTCACACCAGCCTTTGTAAAACTTTGCGAAATACAAAAAACAACAAATCTTACACATTTTGTCTCCAAAATCTTCCACATTAGTTAAACTAAAGTTCTCTAAATATCCAAAGTTGCTACAATAACCGTGTATATTTATATGGTTACTGTTCATTTGCATGTTATTTGTTTTTCTCTCTCCACAGATCTGATCTCTCTCTCTCTCTCTCTCTCTCGTCACTTTCCCTTCACTTTCTTCCCGTCACTCTCTTCTCTATCTACCTCATTAGACATGCTCTCTTCTAAATGCAAAATCTCCGCACATACCCATCATCAAATACTTTAGCTACAGAAATCTATCCCTCCAAACACAAAATTCCCACACAATCTCAACATCAAATACTTCACCTACACAAACCCATAATCTAGACCCACACAATCTGGGTTTTTTCTCTTATTGGCTTCAAGCTTGGTGGACTTTTGTTGGTTTGCAGGAGTTGATGTTCAAGCTTGGGAAATTTTGTGGGTTTGTTGGAATTGATGATAGAACGTGTGGGTTTTGTTTTGGTTTTTGATTTGAGCCTCTGCCTTTGACTGGGTTTGGTTGATGCGGGTGGTAAATTGAGGAAGATTGAGTGAGGGAAATTGGAAGATGTAGAGAGAGATATGAATTGAGAGAATGATAAAGAAGAAGAAGGAGGAGGAGGACGAGGAGGAGGAGGAAAAGAAGAAAAAGAAAGAAAAAGACAAAGAAAAAAAAAATGAAGAATGAGAAAAAGAATGGGAAGTGTTAAGAGAAAATGGAGTTGGCGTGTGTTGACGTTGGTCGGCCATGGGTAGGTGTGAAATAATAAAGAAATGTAAGAAAAATATTATTTAAATAAACGAGGGTGTAGAATAGACAAATAGATGTAGGCGTTTTGTAAAATAGAATAAAATTTTTAATCTGAAGGCTCATTGATTAAAAAGTACAATTTGAGATGTAAGATAGAAGAACCTATATGAAGATGGTTTAATTGGAACCCTGAAGTGACTTGTAGATAAAAAAGAAAAGGAAAGAGAATATTTTAAATTTCTCTTTGTTCATCTAATAAGTTATTATGTAAATGAAGAGAGAAGGAAAGAAAATAGCTTAAAATTGTCTTGTCAGACCATTACATTTTCTTTTTAGGCTAGCGAATTTTTTTTTTTTGGATAAGTAAACAATAATAACTTTACAAAAATGAAAAAGAATTGGCCAAATAATCTGTTGAAAACACATTATGAGTTCAGTACCAAGAGGAAAATATCACACTATAAACTTTGAAAGCAACTTCCACAAATCATGAGACAGTGGTATCAATTAATAAACAACAACCCTAAAAGTCTAAAACAAGAATTTTTTTTCCTTTTTTCAATTGACTTTAATAAATACAAAATCATAGAAAGACCTCAGATATGTCAGAGATATCATTATCTTATAACATATAATCATCCGATATAGGCAAAATTGTTTTAGATCATCACTGGCCTCAACTTACCATATAGAATTAAGCAAAATACTATTCCAAATGTATGGACCTTCAATTGATAATTCTAGGATAGTGTAAGAACAAAACTAGTAATTGTGGGAGTATTCTCAAATTCTTTAAATCAGAGCATTAGTACCAGAAAATTCTATACCACCCCCTAGATAATATGCACCAACAAAGCATAAAGATGATATTAACACGGGGCATAAGATAATTTGCAAATTACGATTTGCTAATAGAACTTGTGAAAGGTACATTCAATGAGATTCTCTATAATGATCTAACAAAACCATTCGAACACTGCAACCAACACAGCTACAATCACTTAACAACCTTCACTACTCTACAAATTCATATTTATAAGCCAATCTAATTGAAACACAAGTTTTGAAATTTTAAAAACACAGCACATACTAATAAAATTGGAGAAAATGGGGATATACGCTTTTCGCAGAAAAGTTCCAGCAAAATGCCTCTGTCTGAAACTATTTAGGGATATACCCCTGTTTTGAAACTCGATTTGGTGAAAATCGAGTTGCTTGAAAAAAACTGCATGGAACTTGAGTTCCATGCAAGTTTTTTTTTTTTTTTAAAGTTTGATTGCCTATAACTCGATTTTCTAAAAATCGAGTTTAAAACAAGAGCATATCCCTAAATAGTTTCAAACAAAGGACATTTTACTGGAACTTTTGTTCGAAAGGGGTATATCCCTATTTTGGCCTAATAAAATTTTAGTATAAATTAGATCTAACCCAAGTGCCCCAAATGTCCATGAAGATTAGTTTAGCTCACTTATTTTCCTGAATAATTGGTTTATCTAAAATTCACAACAATATTACCCACTTCAACTACAGAAAATGACACCAGGAATTTTAATTATAAGGAAATATCAAATATACTCACTCCCAGTATGGGGTTGGACCCATGACATTAAGCTTCATGCAAAAAATAAAGTTCAGTTTGAAAATAAAGATATGAAATGAAAATGAGGGAGAGAGATTACTCAGTGGTGGCGTTTAAAGTTTTAGGTTCGATTTCGCCAATAAATTTCCTCAAATTTTAATTTCAGAAGAGGGGGCTTTTTCATCCTCATTGCAATCTACGTTTCCCCCAATTTCTCATTTCAAATGAAATACAAACTCAAATATAAGAATAATAGTGAAACATTTGAGAAACCAAACAAAGAATGATATATTTGTGAGGATAATTAAAAAGAGACACGACCACGACAACAAACGAAAAAAAAAAAAAAAAAAAATTTAAAGAGTGAGATTGCTTAGTTCAGCAGGTATTCGACACCAAAAACTTTCTCGCAAGAGAAAGCCCTGCATTCCGGTCTGTTGAGCTTGAATTTTACAACATTGCGATCTTATTTTTCATCACCATTATTATTCTAAACCAAACACTCAAAACATCTGAGAGAGAAAAGATTTGGTTTTAAAAACCAGACCGGATCAACCGGTTCAACCAAAAAACAAGCCTTAATCCGGTCTAGTTATTGTTAAAAACCGAAAATAGAAAAAAGAAATCTATAAAAACTGGAAACCACCGGTTTAGCGGGAAAAATCAGAAATCGGTATGGTTAAACCGGTTTTTAGCAATTTTTCATAAAAACTTCAGAGATTTAAGAGAGAGAGAGAGAGAAATCTTGTTTCAAATTTGAGAGGAGAGATTTTGATTTTGAAAATGCTCTCAAACTTGAAGTAGTGAAGCCTAATACACCAACAGTGACCCCAAAAACATCAGATCTCCTATCTTTGGGTTGAGGAAGGAGCCCAAAGACGAAGCAATGTGACAGTGATTTGATATGTTCGCTTCAACTTTTGTTTGCTGCTCTTGCACAGTTGCACATACTCATATTGACTAGAGAGACAAAGTGGGGGAGAGAATATTGAAGAGGGAAATAAAAATCTATTAACTATATAAAAAGAGCCAATAGGCTTAGGAATAGTGTTTTGGTTTAGTCAAGTTCTTGGACTTATTCTAATACTACTAAAAAACATTTCATACTTATTCAAGGCATTTTGCCAATTTGGTGAGATGATTTTTTTTTCTTCTCAAGTATACCAATTTGCTTTTGTTTGTTTTATATTATATTATCTATATATGAAGAGAGCGAATAGCTTGAAGCTACAGTATTTTTGGTTTGTTCATCTTGCACTGTTTCACCGGCCTTTTTTTTTTTTTCGAATGTGTAAAGTTTCAGTAGTTTTGCTACATTATTTTTGGTTTGTTCAATTAGCAATGTTTCACAAAATAATAAAAATATTAACACAACAAATTGGCACAATATTTTCACAATTGTTGAGGTGTTAATTTCTTATAGGCCAAAATAAAATAATATATCACTAGCCTCATCATACACACTTCGCGCGTGCAATGAGGATTTTTTTTAGTGGTCTTATTTTGTAGTAAAAAAAAAAACTGTGTTTTTATTTTATATATATAATTTTTATTTTGAGAATCTAATTTATAAGTGGATAAAACAATTTGAAAATCAATAGGAGAATGACTCTATTTTTTTGGCATTGTTTTAGTAGGAGTTAGAGTTGTATGTTTACTAAATTATCCTCTAGTAGTATAAATCTTAGACACTTGATTAGCATAAATCTTGGAACCAACCTGTAGACACTTGATTTTGCACCCATGATTTAATTAAGGAAGATGACTGGAGTGATCAATTGTATCCCCAATATTCATGATTGCATTACATGCATTAATTGTTTCATTGCATATCATAAAAATGATCTTGAGATTTAACAGTCGCAACGGTATGCCCAGTTTCTAAATCGGACCATCAGATCGAAAGATATCCATGATCAAGTTTGTACGGTTAGCATGCATTGTGTCTAGGTATGCTCAACCACGCATGATTAGTTTAAATTAATTTTGATTGGTTAAACAATTAAAATTAATTAAATAATTTTGTGATTGGTTGATAGTTAGTGTAAAAAATAGGATTGCTTGCATGTGAATAAAAGGAGATAATTGGATAACAATAAAATTGTAGATAATCCAGACTTTATCAAGATTTTTAGAGTGTTTATCTACAAGATAATTGTTGCTAAAAATACCTGAATTATCTAGAAAAGTGATAAAAATCTTAGAATACAGATTGAAAACACGTCTAAGTGCAAGGCTTGGTTCAAGAAAACCTAAAAAATGAGTCCAAAACGCACCTGGACACGAAAGTGTGATTTTGGCACTTTCAAAGTGCCGAATGGCACCTCTAAGGGCTTTGTCCTGATGCTCTTCAAGTGATGATAAAACACATCATTTTCGACTTTTTCGTAGAAAGACGCGTCCCGATTCGTATTCTAATCGTCTTTACTTATTTTTTAAGCATCCTAGCCTCTATAAATAGGGACTGGATCTCAAAATTTAGCTCACAATTTTCTGGGGAGAGTGACACGTTTTTACGCTCTCAAAATTCTCATATTTTTTACTCCCCTTTCTGATATTCTCTCTTAAAAAACTAGGGTTTTTAGGTGTTAAGGACAATTACATAAATTTCTTTGAACCCTAAAATATTCTATTGAGAACAAGAGTACGTCCATGCAAGAGGTAGCTTTTCTTTTCTTTACTTCTTTTTTCTTCTATCTCTTTTTATTTTGATACATGAATAAATACTTGTTTAGTATTGATTCTGAAATGATCATCTCATGTGTTATCCATATTTTCTTTATTAGAATATGTGTATGGTGTTTTTATTGTTAAGATCTTTTTTTATTTCAAAAATCTACTTGTTAACATACTTTTCTTAATTAAAAACGGATTTGCATCTTCCTTAGATGCAGAACTAAATTTTCTCAGATCAAAAACTTTTCTACATCTTCATTAGATGTAGGTATGAATTTTCTCAAATCAAAAACCGATCTACATCTTCATTAGATGTAGATCTGAGTTTTTCTTTAATAAAAAAATCTTATCTATATCTTCATTAGATATAGATCTGAATTTTTCTTTAATAAAATAAAACTGATCTACATCTTCATTAGATGTAGATCTGAATTTTTCTTTAATCAAAAACTGATCTACATTTTCATTAGATATAGATCTGAATTTTCCTAAAGTCAAAAACTGATCTATATCATCATTAGATGTAGATCTGAATTTTTCCTAATAAAAAAATAGATTTGCATCTTCCTTAGATGTAAATCTGAATTAAACAAAAAAAAAAAAAAAAAACTGATCTACATCTTCATTAGATGTAGATCTGAATTTTTCTTAATCAAAAAATTGATTTGCATCTTCCTTAGATGTAACTCTGATTTTTTAAAAACATATTAAAAACTGATTTGTATTTTCCTTAGATACAAACATGAATTTTTTTAATAAAAAAACTGATCTATATTTCTATAAATGAAGATCTATTTTTTTAAACAGAGTAGATTTTGAAATAAAAAAGAGTCATGAGTAGTTTTGTTTGATGTGTGTTGCATAGGTTGATTTTATGAATATAATCATCTTCTAAAATTCTTTTTCCACATAAAAAATAGACCTGATATTTTTTAACCAAAAGATTTTGTTTTAATTTATCCCAAAAATGGATCTGATATTTTTTAACCAAAAGATTTTGTTTTACTTTATCCCAAAAACATATCTGATTTTTCTTTCACCAAAAACTAGTTTTTCAAATACACAAAAGCAAATCTGTTTCTTTCTAAACCAAATCAATTTTTACCATAACACAGATCTAAATTTTTCTCAAAACAAGAGGGTATTCATAAATAGACTTGTGTAATATAGTTTTCATGTATGTTCAACATATCATTCACATCATGTATTAAGGGTACATTAGTCACAAGAGTCTAGAGACCAGACTCTGTATGGGCGAAATGAGTGCCTAACACCTTCCCATTCTGTAACCTAACCTCCTGAGTCTAGTTCTTTTGGGTAGGTAGATCTATGCCTTATCCTTATTCTATTATTTTGGGTAGATTGTAACTAGGATAAAAGGCCAAGTAATTATTTGGTAGTTTGTAACTAGGATCTAAAGCCATGTAATTTTCAATTTACCAAATATGTACCTTCTTTATTCAATCAATGATAGAGGAAAAATTCAATCATGTATCTTGTATTCTATTTTTTCTTTTTTCTTTTTTTTGTATAAAAATAAGCGACGATTCCACACCACTTACTCAAAAAGAGAGGTGCCTAGAAAAAGCACCCAAAGCTCTTTTTTTGAGAGGCACCTAATTTCCCGGTCTCTTACACAACCACAACTAAAATAAAGTTATTGTGCAAAAAAAGTGCTACATCCACAACATTTTTCACAACAATTTCATAACAAATCGTAAGTGGTAAATTGTTATTGGTTCTAATTTAAACTTGCTGATGAAATTAATTTTTTCCCACCAATAACAACCTATAACAACCTACTAAAGACTTCCCTTAAAGACTTCCCTCACGAGCCCTGGAATCATGAAAAATCCTCATCTGCATCTGATATACAAATCATGTTGCAAGAATAAACCAAGATGACCAACAAGTTGTTCAAAGGACCCAAATCCAAGTAATAAATCAGTCATTTTTTGAGTTTTTGAACTATTTTTCTTTGGGTTTGTTTGGGTTTTATAATTTTTTGAGAAATCAGTCAATGTTACATGCATTTATCTGTCGAAACTCATCATTATTGAGAATGTTACGTGAATTTGTTGATGTTTATGAAAAATGTGACCACTTGTGGATTTTATTTGTTGATGTGTATGGGCATTTTGTCTATAGCAGTCATTGTGCCTCATTGTTGACCCTACGAATTTGGTGGGTATTAATTTTAGTGTTTGCATAAGCTTATTAGTAAAACAAAAACATGTGGTCCCTGCCCCTTTTGTGTGTTGCCTCCTAAAAGCAAAACATAAACATACAATTATTTATTCTTTATGTGTCTGTTCTTTAAACCTTGACAAAAGTCTTGACAGAATCCTTTCTATTGAGATTTAATGTTGAAGCCCGACAGAAGCTCAACACAAGCTGTTTCTGTCGAGACTTACGAAATCAGACTTTCTAGATCTGATTTTCGGTCCATGCTAAAATATCCGTATAGGGTTTCTTTTCTCACAACTCTAGACATTTATAAGAATTATTTTAAAGGCCGTCACAAGTGGATGCCAAGAGAATACAAGCAGATTGTGACCTAGTTCATTATTCTCTCTGTAGAAGCTACTGCGTCTTTACGCCAAGGGTTTTGTGACCAAGGAGCTTCCTGATCTTCATTATTGATGATTGAAGAACTTTGCAGCTAACATCTTCTTCAAGTTGCTGAAGTTAGTCACGTACTGGGATCCGTGCATCATTAGTTAGTCATGTATTGGGATTTGTGCATTAAATGGAAAGATTGCCACTACAATACAAGTCCAATTGAGTATTGGGAGTAAAGGTCAACTATAGGTTGGTATTTCGGAATAGGCGATAGGGTTTGGTAAGATTCCTTATACTTGTAACCGTTTGTAATTGATAATAGTGGATTCTTGGGAGTGGTGACCTTAAATTCACCCGGTGGGGTTTTGCCTCGGCGGTTTTTCCCATTCGTAAACAAATCACCTATGTCAAAATTATTTTCCGCTGCATTTAGAATAATTGGTGATTTGTTTGTACTACCACGCTATTACATGTAATTTGATCTAATTAATTAACATGGGCAATTAATTAATTTGCAAGGAATCAATTCATTTTAATCCAATAAGTGGTATCAGAGTGGGCACACTTTGATTAGGTTTTAATTTTTACTATGTGATCCATTAACCCCTGTTTTAATCTTTACTTGTAACCGCTTGTGATTGATAATTGTGGATTCTTGGGAGTGATGACCTTAAATTCACCCGGTGCGGTTTTGCCTCGGTGGTTTTTCCGATTCGTAAACAAATCACCCGTGTTAAATTTATTTTCTGCTGCATTTAAAATAATTGGTAATTTGTTTGTGCTACCACGCTATTGCATGTAATTTGATCTAATTAATTAACTTGGGCAATTAATTAATTTGTAAGGAATCAATTCATTTTAACACAATAAGTGGTATCAGAGTGGGCGCACTCTTATTAGGTTTTAATATTTACTATGTGATCCATTGACCCCTGTTTGTCATGGATAGAGAATAGTCTCTTATTATACCTCCTTCATTTTATGGCACTAACTATACATACTAGAAAATACGCATAAGAGCTTTCTTATAGTCCTTAAATAAGAAGGTCTAGCAAGCTGTGGAAATTGGCTGGGTGAAGCCAAAGGAAGCGTCGACTGATTGGGATGAGGCCAAGATCAAAGCAACAAACTTTAACAACAAAGCATTGAATGCCCTATTCAGTGTCGTGACTAATGAGGAGTTCAAGAAAATATCCTCAAGTGAAACTGCTAAGGAATCATGGACCATCCTCAAGACAACTTATGAAGGGTCTAAGGTTGTCAAGGATTCAAAGTTTCAAAGGCTTACGACTAGCTTTGAGCAGATAAAGATGGAGGAGGATGAGACGGTTGATGAGTTCTATGCCAAGCTAAAGGACATAGTGAACTGAGCATTCAATCTTGGTGATCATATTCCCGAGTCTAAGATTGTGAGGAAGGTGTTCAGATCTCTTCCTGAGAGATTTCATGCCAAGATAACAGCAATTGAAGAATCAAAGGACATTGACGCCATTCCTTTGACAAAGCTGATTAGTAACTTGGGAAATGAACCAAAAGTAAGAATATGGCATTGAAGGCCAAAAGTAATGAGACTGATGAGTCTTCAGATGATGAAGATTCCAAGATAAAGTCCTACATCACTAGGCAATTCCAGAAGTTCATGAAGAATGCTAATGTGAAAGGTTTTGACAAGGACTGTAAGTAATCAAGTTCTTTTCAATTCAAAAGTCAAGATAGAAGGAAGAATGAGGCTAAGGATGGAGGTCAGTATACTATTCCTTTCGGACCAATATATCTCAAGTCGATTGGAAAAAGTAAGGCTCTTGCTACTTACTTGAGTGATACCGAGCTTGAGACTGAGTCAGATGACAATAATGACGAGGGAAACTTGAGTGCTTCCACTACCACAGTGGATCCTACTGAGGGGATCGTAGAAGCAGTGGATGAAGAAAAGAACTTGGTGGAGTTCTAGAAGATGGATGAACATGATGAAATCCATACAACCTATGCAAAGTTATACAAGGTATCTGAAAAATATGAGAAGTTGTATAGGTTGTCTACTAAGAAATTTAGCGAAGTGGAGCTAGAACGAGAGGAGCTCTCTACCAAGGTTGATGGAGCTAATCAAACCATTAGAGCACTGAGGTTCGAGAACAACTTTTTGGCTAAAAGAACCAAGAAGCTTGATGCAGAATTGTTCCAAGATCGAAATCAGTTGGAGAGGACTTCTAGTGCAAAGCAGGTTAGCCACTCAACAGAGCAATAGTGTGTTATCATTTGGTGGTCAAGGTCAGATTCCACCATCCTTGGGTCCTCTTGGAGATCTTTTTAAGGCCCTCATGTTCCTTTTGAACTTGAATGATTTCAATTCCCCCCCCCCCCCCACCTCCGAAATAAAGGGCCAACTTTAGGAAATGATCTTCCTCCAATTCCAAAGTGTGGAAGGAAAAATGCTCTAAGTGATTAAGTCACTTCCTCTCTCTCTTGTTCTTGCATTACTTGTTTGTTTTACTTTCTTATTTTTGAGTCAATCTAGTTTTATGCTTTATATGTTTACAAGTTTTTGTTTAAGTGTTTTTAGTTTAGTTTTATTGTGTTTTACATTAAAAAAAAATCAGAAAAAAACAAAAACAATGTGTGTTTGTGTATATTAGTACTTGTGTACCCTTGATGGCCATTGAAACAAAGTTTCAAAACTTTCTATCTCTTGTAGCTTAGATGAGCATCTCAATGCACAACTAAGCAAGTGAGCTTTGTGGCTCGTGTTGGTGATGAGTACGAATAAGTAATCTTTTACACTTAATACTCATATCACTCTTTTTGACAGGAAGGATTAGAAAATCTTAAGAGAAAGACATAAATAACCATCTCACCACTAAAGCCCGCCAATCATGTATAACATCTATGTGCTTCAGCATAGCAAAATTGTGATGTTTTGGCTTACATTATTGGGTATTTTTTTTTCCTCTCTTATATGTCCATGCATGATATGTTTAAAAAGAAAATATGCAAAGAATATAAAAGCAAAAAGAATCAAAATGCTTTGAATATGGTTGCAAGCATGTTTCTAGGAGATGTGGGACTTATATAATGTACCTCAAAGGTGATGGTTCCCATCAAATAGTTATGATTGTGTGTGAGTATATTAGATCTTCTCATATCTCAAATCGTCATAATATGAAAAACTTGTGCACACATGCTATATTTTCACACACAACACGTAAATTCTTTGCTACTTTTGATACATGTGCAGGAACAATATGATTTGACATACATGTGTTGATATATGCTCACTAAACTGTCTTAACTTATTTTTGAAATATTATATTGGTTAGACTTGTTTAGTGTGTGTGTGTGTGTGTGTGTTTGGATCTGGATGTTATGCTTATATGTTGAGAGATGTTTTTGAGAGTTTAACATGTTGATTGGATCTTTGGTTGATAGCTTTCTTGTTGCATTCATCTTTATGTGTTTTTCCTCCCTTGAAAAACTCTTTTTCTTCAAGCACAGCTTCTTGACAAATACTTGACAGATTCCATTTCTATTGATCTTTCTTTCTTCAGCCTCAATAGAATCTCGCTAGATCTTTGATCCATTGAGATTTCTGGGTTTCTTCTTGATAGCTTCTTAATCCATTAAGCCAAAATTTTTGTGCATTCTGTTTAACCGATAGATTCTTGACAGATTTTCGACGCCATCAACAGATCCTCAACAGCACCTTAACAGATTCATTTCTATCAAGATTTAGTACTTAACAAATCTCGATAGCTATCTCAATCCATTGAGATGTGATTTCTATTTAAAGGACAGGCACGATTTCAGATTCATTTTCTAACTTCTCTCTCGATAGAAATCTCTCTCTCTCGACCCAAACCTATCTCCCTCACTCAAATCCTTAAACCCACTCAAGATTCGGCCTAGTTCAAGCCTCACTCTTGTGGTATGACCTCTAAATCCTCTCTTCTTCATGCAATTTATGCATTAGACCCAGGTTTTGGGGTTTTTGAAAAATTTTGGGGTTTTTGAGTTTTTCAAGAAATTTTTTGGGTTGGGCATTGTGAAATTATTGTTATATGTTCATGAATTGCATCTTCTATACATTATAACAATGTTTGTGTGCTTGATTAAACTTGTGAGTGCTGTTAGGTTTGGATTGGGTTTTACCCATGATGCTTTTATTTTATGCACGTCACATATTCATGCATTTTTCATGCACATGTTCTTTCTTTTCTTTCCTATTCTGATCTTGTGTTTCCTTTTGTTCTCTTTCTCTCTCTCTCAAATAGACTGCGCTATGGTACCCAAGCTGCGCAAATCTCTTCCGGCTCGAAACCCTTGTCAAGGTTCTGGTTTATCTTCTTCTTATGATCCTCTCGTTGCTCTTCACGTTTGGTTCCGTGATGGGAAGGCCCAGACAGACTTCTTTGAGAACGTCCTGAAACGTGGCATTCATCTGAAATGCCAGGTTAGCCTGTCGGACTTTGCCGACACTCCGCTACCCGTAGTCATTCGGACTCGAGGATGGGAATCTCTCTGTAAGAAACCCTTACGGTGTCCTGTCGTGTTTATTCAGAGTTTTACTCTAACATACATGCCATTGATACCTATGTGCCTTAGTTTGTTACCACATTCCGAGGTACACGTATTGTAGTTACTTCAGATCTTATATCTGAGGCACTACACGTTCCTAGGGTAGCACATCCTGACTTGGCTGTGATCGTCTATGAACTGTGTCCAGAGACGAGCTTCTCTCACTTTTGTGAGATTCCTTCCATATGGGATGGTAAGCTAAATACTCCATGTTCGAGTTTTGCTAAAGGCCCAAGATTCCTTAACATGGTGATGACATTCACTCTCACTCATTTGTCTCACTATAACTCCATCACTGAGCCTCGTGCTCGTTTCCTTATTTCCTTGATGGAGGATCTTTCTGTAGACTTTCCCTCTCACTTTATCACACCTACTCTAGATGTGTATTTGGACACTGCTACCCGTGATAAGCTCATCTTTCCTTCAGCTATCACTTGAATCCTTTAGCACCATCACATTCCCATTTCTATCTCTCCTTTCTTCACCACCATGGGTGCCATCAATGCAGGTTCTGTCTAGCAGAGCGAGGCCCAAATTTGACCAAAGCAGCATCATGTGGAAACGACCAATCCTACAGCTTCTGCTATTCCACCTTCTTCTTCAGCTCCTTCTACCTCTGCAGCTGGTGGTATGACCCTTGAGGCCATCTTGGCACAACTTCGGTGGATGGAGACTGACTTTGGTGGTCATCTTGACTATCTCACCGATGAGATGTGTCAGATGAACACCCGAGTTGGTTGCATCGCCCACAGACAGGCTCGCATGGCTGGCTTTGCACCTTCTCCCTCTCCTTTTCTAGAGGTCTCACCTGATGGTGATGATGATGATGAGAATGATGCTAGCTCTTCTGGTGATGACGAGATGATGACCTCTCAGTGACTTGCCCTTTGTCATTCGTGACAAAAATGGAAAGTAGTTTTGGGTTTGAGAGTAATCTTTTACTTAGTGGGAGAGTTAGTATAAGACATTTTTGATAAGGGGAGTGTATATAGTTTTGAGGGATGTAGTGAGGACTTTATGTACTTTTCTTTTTTGTCTTTTTAGTTACATTAGCCTCATGTACACTAGCCTTGTGACCACTTTATTATGACATACATTCTACTTTATTTTATTATATATGATGATGATGATGTATGTTCATTTTTTTCACCTACCTTCATATGTGTTGTTTCTTTTCTATCTTTATACACATGTTTTTTTATGTATGAAATCTTTATTTATGTTTCACACATGATGCGATGAATTTTGTTTAAGTGTTTCAGAAAGACAGCTTGTGAAAATCTATCTTACCATGATTTCTCTTCTTGCAAAAATTTTCAAGAGTTTATATTAGGGATAGATTTATTGTGTATTACAACAAGTGGTTATGAGTTGAGTTATTTAAGACTTCTCTCATGATTATTTATTTTGTTGTGGTTTTGTCACAGATTGCCAAATGGGGAGATTGTTAGGGACATATTTTATGTAATTGGCTAATCCTTTGACAAAATGCACTTTACTTGTAATTGGGTAGATCTAGGATAGGTTTAAGACTTCAAGAAACATGTTGTTCAAGTCAAGTGTTAAAGCCATGAAACACTGACCAAGAAACAAGTGAAGAAAAGCTATTCATTAAAGCTCAACAGAATCCTTTCTATCGAGATTTAATGTTGAAGCTCGACAGAAGCTCGACATAAGTTGTTTTTGTCGAGACTTATGAAATCATAATTTTCAGATCTGATTTTCGACCCATGTTGAAATATTTGTATAGGGTTTCTTTTCTCATAACCTTAGACATATATAAGGCTTATTTTAAAGGCCGTCACAAGTGGATGCCAAGAGAATACAAGCAGATTGTGACCTAATTCATTATTCTCTTTGTAGAAGCTACTGTGTCTTTATGCCAAGGGTTTTGCGACCAAGGGGCTTCCTGATCTTCATTGTTAATGAACTGAAGAACTTTGCAATTGACATCTTCTTCAAGTTGCTGGAGTTAGTCACATACTATGATCCATGCATCATTGTTTAGTTACGTACTGGGACTTGTGTATTGAACGGAAAGATTGCCGCTACAATACAAGTCCAATTGGGTATTGGGGTAAGGGTTCAACTGTAGATTGGTATTGCGGGATAGGCCACAGGGTTTGGTA
Source organism: Castanea crenata (assembly GCA_020976635.1). Lineage (NCBI taxonomy): Eukaryota > Viridiplantae > Streptophyta > Magnoliopsida > Fagales > Fagaceae > Castanea > Castanea crenata. Next base: position 3,597,912 of record JAGHPS010000030.1, on the reverse strand, counting down.
AGATTCCTTATTCTTGTAACCGTTTGTGATTGATTTTAGTGGATTCTTGGGAGTGGTGACTTTAAATTCACCCGATAAGGTTTTTCCTCAGTAGTTTTCCCCATTCGTAAACAAATCACCTATGTCAAATTTATTTTTTGCAACATTTAGAATAATTGGTAATTTGTTTGTGCTACCACGTTATTGCATGTAATTTGATCTAATTAATTAACTTGGGTATTTAATTAATTTGCAAGGGGTCAATTCATATTAACCCAACACATTTCTTTTGTGAAAAATTTAAAACATCTTGTTGTCATCACAATATTTTCAAAACTGTTGAGCTTCAAGTCTTTACAAGTCAAAATAAAATATAGAAAGAGCCAATAGGCTTAGGAATAGTGTTTTGGTTTAGTCAAGTTTTTTGACTCATTCTAATGCTACTAAAAACCCTTTCTTACTTCTTTTTTATTTTATTTTTTTTATGAAGAAAAAAACCTTTCATACTTATTCAAGGCATTTGGCCAATCAGGTGAGATGAATTTTTTTTTTCCTCTTAAGTACACGATTTTTTTGTTTTATATCATATTATCTATATATAAAAAGAGTGAATGCCTTGAAGCTATAGTATTTTTGGTTTATTCAAATTACACTGTTTGACTAGCCACTTTTTTTTTTTTTTTTAATGTGTAAAGTTACAGTAGTTTTGCTACATTATTTTTGGTTTGTTCAATTTGCAATGTTTCACAAAATAATAATATATTAACACAACAAATTGGCACAGTATTTTCACAATTGTTGTGGTGTTAATTTTTTATGGGTCAAAATTAAATAATGAAATATCATATTGGAACCAACAACTAAAAATAAAGCTATTGTGCAAAAAAAGTGCTACATCCACAACGTTTTTCACAACACTTTCATAACAAACTATAGGTGGTAAATTGTTATTGGTTCTAATTTAAAATTGCTAATGAAGTTACTTTTTTGCCCACCAATAACAACCTACTACTTATAATTTGTTGTGAAAATGTCGTAAACATAACATTTCTATTTTGAAAAATTTAAGACATCTTGTTGTCGTTGCAATATTTTCAAAACTACTAAGCTATCAATTCTTTACAAGTCAAAATAAAAAATAGAAAGAACCAATAGGCTTTGGAATAGTGTTTTGGTTTAATCAAGTTTTTTTGACTCATTCTAATGCTACTAAAAAACATTTTTTTTTTTTTTGTTAAAAAAAAAAAAAAAAACCTTTCATACTTATTCAAGGCATTTGGCCTATTAGGTCAGATGATTTTTTTTTTCTTCTTAAGTACACCAATTTTTTTAATCTCATATTATCTATATATAAAAAGAGCGAATGCTTTGAAACTACAATTTTTTTGGTTTGTTCAACTTACAATGTTTCACCGACCACATTTTTTTTGAATGCGTAAAGGTATAGTAGTTTTGCTACATTATTTATGGTTTATTCAATTCGCAATGTTTCACAAAATAATAAAATATTAACACAACAAATTGGCACATTATTTTCACAATTGTTGAGGTGTTAATTACTTATAGGTTAAAATTAAATAATAAAATATCATATTGAAACCAACCCCGACTAAAAATGAAGTTATTGTGCCAAACACGTGCTACATCCACAAAATTTTTCATAACACTTTCATAACAAACCAAATGTGGTAAATTGTTATTAGTTCTAATTTAAACTTGCTCATGAAAGTACTGTTTTGTTCACTAATAACAACCTACTACTTATAATTTGTTATGAAAATGTCGTGGACATAGCATTTCTTTTGTGAAATTTTTAAGACATCTTGTTGTCGTCACAATATCTTCAAAATTGCTGAGCTATCAATTCTTTACAAGTCAAAACAAAATATTACAAAATTATAAAGGTATTATGAAAATGTTGTGCTATTTGGTTGTGTTTCTAGAAATTTTTAATCGGTTTGGTCAACGTTGTTGAGCCAAAATTGATCATTGTTAAGGCAAAATTAACTATTTCACATTAAAAAAAATTTGGCCCATCGACAAAGAATATCATGCTTTCCTTACGATCAATAATTGTCATGATTGTCTCATATGCAACTCTCTGGTTGTTATTCAACTTTTCAATTAAAGTGAGTTCTTTATCTACATTAGGAACAGTTTGCTCATCTTGTATGAGTCTTAGTACAGCTAAATCATTGTCACATTCTCCAATTGAAATCGGCAAATCATACTCTGTGACGTGCTTTCCCTGTTGCAAGAGTAATGCCTCTAAATCATTGAGAAATTTATTTGTACAATGTGTCTCTGTTGTAACATATGTTGACGGATAATCTTCTACCATATGTGGGTAGAACTCATTCCACAATTCTCTTACTCTAGTTGGTAGAAGAAATACCAATATTGTTGCAAACAATCTTTTTAAAGCTAACGGCATTCGAATGTCTCTTGCCTCAAGCAGACACTATTGTATGCTATTATCATTTTCTAGTAAACTCCTTTGTTTGGTTGCTTGCTTAAAATTTGGATAGCTGATCCCATTGACAGTCAATAAATCGTCAAATCCTGTTGGCCCCTTGACATGATTAAGAAGGACACACAAATTAAACTTCTCTCCATCAAATGATGAAATAGTATATTTCCTACCCATTACTTTTTTATAAGATCTTCTTCTTGTCTGTGTTTTGTTTGTATAATTCCAACAACAATGCTCAGGAAACTCTCTATAATTGTTTGTATAATTTCATGCATCATGATCAATCACATTCATAGAAAAAAATTCAGTGAGCATTGTCTTTTTACTTCGCTCCAAAAAATTAGCAATAGGTTCATATGGTCTAAAGCATACCTATTGTCTATTTGGAAGATGAATTTGCAAACGAAAAATGGCAGGGTACATTCAATACATAGGAAAAGAAAATATCTTCCAACATGCCTCTAGAGCACAAACCCATCTTGCGTCAATGTACTGTTGGACCTCATCATAATTTGGGCCTGGTCTAACTTCTATAGAGACACGATCTGGGCCTTTATACACATTTATATAAGTACTTTACACTCTTGATACTGCATCATATTTCAATATTAATATGGCAAATTGGCAATTATATTTCAGCAATAACCAAGGATTATATGGAACAACCCAAGTATTGTCTACCATAATTCTGCAATGAACATTCAATGGCAAGGGATTATTAGTATCATATTGTTTGTAAATAGGATATGAGTCATTACCTTGGTAGGTTTCTGGCAAGAAAGGCTTTGGCTATCCTTTTTTACATTTCCCATTTTTCATGCACGGTGGTCTTGGATTCTGTACTTTCCAAGGACCATGTATCATACATGATGTTTATGCTTTAACAACCTGATCGTAATCCTATGGATTATGCAATTTATCATCTTCATTGAGAATTATAAGCATGTGTGCATGTGGTAAACCCCTTTTTTGGAATTCACGATTTGCACATATACAATAACTCTTTCGAGAACCCTTTTGACCATGATATCATCTTTCAATTCTTCAAATTTCAATTTGAAAACTTTTGCAAGTCTAGACGATCTTGTGTAGTTTATGCGAGTAAAAGCTCATTTTGTTTTTCTTCCCATCCTGGATTGCACATCATTGTGTTGAATAAATTTGGCCTCCCAAACTTTTGAACCAATGACATTGTATCTAAAATCGTTGGATCATATCGCGTAGTCTTCCCACAAATGATGATGGTAGAATGGTTCTATCTCCAACATTTCCTAAATATAAGATGAAAAAGTTGTGCCATTAATAAATGTATGATAATATTAAATTGGGTAAATCGCAAATTACACCTCTAAAGTTTGGGAGTATTTAGATTTTATGCCCTGAAGTTTCAAAATTTGGATTTCACCTCCTGAAGGAGGATAAATGGTTTCTTGTGAAGTCTAGTAGTTCCGTTATTTCTCCTCTCGCATCAGTGCTAGCTAAGACAAAAGTTCATACCCTTATTAACCCAGATTTGGGAGTATGGAAATAGGACATGGTTCATCAATTGTTTCTACCACAAGAAGCCTCAATGATTTTGAGAATTCCCCTTAGCAAAAGGAACCATCCTAATTGTATTGTTTGGGCACACACCCCATCTGGATTGTTTTCCACTAGCAGAGCCTATAATCTCCTTGTGTCTAGTATTTCAGCTGGCCTTGCAGATAGCTCAAATTCCAGTCCACAAAAAACAGTTTTGGAAGGAGATTTGGTAGCTGCGTATTCCTAACAAGATTAAGCATTTTATTTGGAGGGCAAGTAACAATGCATTGCCAACAATGAGTAACTTGTTTCACCACCAGATTATCTCCTTGGCTACCTGCAAACTCTGTAAAGCTTGTCCTGAAGATTCGTTGCACGCTCTCTGGCTTTGCAAGGAAGTGGAAAGTGAATGGAGTTTGTTCATCAGCTTCCACCAAGCGAACTTTGCTCCTCCAATAGATTTTTGTGAGCAAACTAATTGATTGTTACAGGTTAAAGATGATTATAGGAAGGAAATTTTTGCTATCTCGGCTTGGCTTTTGTGAAGTAGGATGAATGCTCTACATTATGGCAGACTCATGCAACCTATTGCTAACATTAGTGCTTTGGTAGGAAAATTGCTCTAAGAGTTTCTTGCTGCACAGGATGTGGGACTGGAGGTCACTCTGCCATTTGATGTGCAACATTGGCGCCCTCCAGATCAAGATTCCCACAAGCTTAACTTTCATGCAATTGTCTTCAAAGCTTCTAATACAGCTGGAATTGGGGTTATAGCTCGTTCTAGACATCTCATTTTGTACCCGGTTAATAAACTTTAGTCCCCAATCTAAATGATGAGCTTTAGATGTCTAAAAAATGTAATTCGAGTTATTTTGGTATTTTTGAAGTAATCACAACTCAAAAGTGTTCAAATTGCTTTGAAATCGATACTGAAAAATTATCTTTGTTCACTATTTCGATCATAACTTTTGATCCATAAAGAATTTTTGAGTGAGGTTTGTCTCATTGGAAAGTAGACATCCTAGGCTTCAATTTGAATGCAAAGTTTACCTAATATGGACTTAAATTGAGTGAGTTATGACTGTTTGACATTGGGCTAACTGGGTGGTCCAATTTTTTTGGTTTTAAAACTTTATTTTAATGGCCCAAAACATCATTGCTTGATGTGGGCTGGCCCATAGACCCTTGAGCACATCCAAAGATCATTAAACAGCCCCCAAAACCCTAATTATACTCACCTTATGCCTCCAATCAAAACACTAGCTATAGAGAGTGATTTTTTGGCCTCCATCTTCTCTAAAACCCTATTTTCTCTTTTGAAAACCCTAAGGCAGCCCCTTAGCACGTTTTTGAAGATAAAAAACCTCTCTTTAGTTAGTTCTAAGGCAGCAAACTATTTTCTAATCTCTTTCAAAACCTTTTTCAAACAATTTTTTCAAGAATGTCTTTTTATTTTGAGTTGTGATTACTGAACTATTGATATATTTGATTCCTTTGATTATCATTCAATCTTGTTATGTAGGCAATGAGGGGCTGGTTAAATATCAATCAAGTTTGTGTTCCATAGCAAGGTAAGTCTCTCTTCATGGCTTTTCCTTGATTTGATTCTTTTATAATTTGTGTTTTTTGTTGTTCGTAATTAATTTATATGTTATTCATGTTTAGAAATGTGTTCTTTTGTCTGATTTTTTTTTTTTTTTTTTTTTTTTTGTTTTGTTTGATCATGTTTTGATTGGAAAGTTAAATGATTTGATATATTGATGAACATGTTTTGTTGTTGTTCTTGTTTGTTGTTATATCCAATGCATGTTTAGGAGTAGATTTTATGTTGCTTATCTTTAATATATTTGTTCTTAGTTTAGGTTGTTTAGATTTACATTAGAAGCATGTTAGGATGTTAGATTTATTGTTTTGAAGCTCTATTTAGTTTCTGTGTTGTTAGGATTCCTGGGCTGAAACCCATGTGCGCATAATCTTGGCTGCGTGCACAAGCTTGATTATGCACATGTAGGCTTGTTCATGCTTGTGTATGATCCTGCCCAAAAACCTTTATTTATTTATTTTTTTTTATTTCATATGCAATACTTCTGTCTTGGATCATTTTTCATATGTTTATGGTTTTAATATTTTGTTTCACAGGCTTGTTATTCGTTTGCCTTTTCACATGTTTAAATTAGGGTTTGTCTTATGTTTTCTTGTTTTGATGCCATGAACACGCATTCACATGTTCATGCATAAATGTCATAGGTGCTAAGTTGTTGCAAGGTAAGTGAGGTACTTCATGCATTCACATTCTCATTCATCTTTGAATATGATTTTGCCTTGATAATGGAGATAAACATGTTTGTTTGGTTGAGTTCTTCTTGAAGTATAGATGCAATCACATGTTTGCTTGGATCTTTCTATGCCTATGTGCTGCCTTGGATATGATATGTATGATATTAACATGCTAGGGTCTATGGTGACATATTATGCATGATTAGATGTATGGTAGGCTTTGTTTGTGAGCATGATAGATGTATCGTTAGGGATGTTTGATGTCATGTTGGTTGCTAGATGCATGATTAGTGTGTGTGTGAGTTAGATGCAAGTATTGAGTGTGCCTTTAATACGGTTAAGACATAAGATACAGTGATGGGAAGCCATCTTAGGGTTGGGTGGTTTTGGGTGCCTAACACCTTCCCAAGACCGCATCTTAACTCCGACCCATATCTCAGGTAATAAGATCAAAAGGTCATTCCTCGAAAGGGTGCTATATATATGGTTCCTAAACCATTGCAAAAACTAGGTGGCAACTACTCTGTTGTGTCCACACTCGTGATTGGCGTGGGGAAGTTATTGGCGCTCTGTGTCAGCCTATTTTAGCTTCTCACTCGATTGCATATATAAAGGCCCAGGCATGTCGAAGAGCTATCTAGTTTGCTGTTGAAATTAGGCTTCGCAAAGTTGTTTTTGAAGCGATTCAGCTTTGGTGATCAATGCTATTACTCAAGAAGGGGCTGAATTTTCTTCCTATGGAAACATTATTGATGAAATTTTTTGCATTGCTGCAAATTTCCAATTTGTCAAGTTCAATCATGTTAGTCGTGTATGTAATTTTGTTGCTGATGTTTTGGCTAAAAAAGCTAAAAACATTTTAGGGCTCCTGATGTGGATGGAAGATCCACTTGATGACATTGTTCCCCTATTGCTTTTTGATGTTCATTAATTTTCCGTTCAATTAAGTTCTAGGCTGCTAGTCTGGTTTCTCAAAAACAAGAAATGAAGATCTAATTGTTAGAACATAGTAGAAATGGTTCTATATTAAGAGCATTAAATTCCTTTTGATTTGATTATTCAAAGAAAAAACCTTGGATTATGTAAGATGCTGTGAAAAAAAAAATTATTACAAATTATGAAAATATTTCCTTATCAAGTATACTAAAAATTTATTGGAATTCATCTAAATTTCGTTGGAAAATGTATCGTAATTTTCTAAAAATAAAAATGCCTTATTTATCTTAACCAGGGCCAAAATCCCCTTAAATTTGCTTGTTACTCTCAATAATTATTTTATTTTTATTGAAATCAATAGTAACATATATATATATATATATATATATATATATATATCAATAAAAAGTTTCTTGAAATAATTCTCCTTAATTTTATCAAAAGTGACTGCGTCAATTTTTATATGAATATGCATGTAATTTCTCAAAAAAAAAAAATCGTAAATTTCTCTTAATCATTTTTATTAGGAGACATGTCCACTTTTATTTGTTTTAGGGTTTAGTTTATTTTTTAGAAGAATAACATGCAACAATCATATTTTGATCGTCATTGAAAAGGTACGAAAATATTTTAAACCTCATGTTGCACATGTCATCTAAGATTTCGCCACGTGACCATTGGCTAGTAGTTCTGCCACTACACATGGCAGCCTTATATCATGTCAAGTGTCAAGCTTCTAGAGTGTTCCAACTTTCAAGACATCACCAATTCACTTTGTGTAGATCTACATTGCTCTAACCTGTTATGGTTTAGTGCAGTCATAATTTTTTTTTTTTTTGAACCTTAGTTTTTCCATTTTTGAATTGTGAAATAAATGCATTATTTGACCTCATTAGCTTGGAATGAAGTTGAGAGTCTCGTAATTCAGTAATAATTCAGTAATATTACATGTTTTCCTATCTAAAGAGAACATGGATTTGAATCTCCTTCATCTATTGATGTTTATAAAATAAAAGAAAAAGACTTGAATGAAGAAAAATATAATTCAAAGAGAATAACATATAGAATTTGAGATATCAAAGTGACTATTTGTGGGCAAAGCACAAAGAGGAATGATTGCATAGTTTTTTAGTTTTTGGCCGAGTGAGTTGCAATCTGAAGGAGAGAAAAAGATGTGGGTGAATTGCAAAGAGACAAAAGAAAGAGCTGGGTGTGTTGCAAGAGATTGAAGGGCCATTTGGTAGTGGTACTCAAGCAAGGACGGAGCTAGAACTTTAAGTTAGAAGGGTGGTTTATTGGTGGTTGTATGTGGCGGTTTTAACTTCTGACTTTGCTTCTACTTAACTGTTGAGATTTTTTTTTTGTGTGAGTAAGAACAAAATTATTTTTATTTAGATTTTTTTAAAAAGGGCAGGGTTGTTTATTTTGGATAAAATTGGTTAATTAAACTTAAATATTTTAGTTTACTATCGGTGATTTTTGTTGTTGGGCCTATATATTTTGTTTTAGATTTTAGATCTATAAATTTTTTAGGGTCACTAAAATGAGGAAAATGCTAGAGCTACAAGTTTTATTTTTTACTTTTTATTTTTTATTTTTTATTTATAAATTATTGATATGACAAGTAGTTACTGGTAAGTAAAGAAATGTCTGGGAGGAAGGCTGCTACCACCCCCATTGAATGCTCTGCACCTAACCAACTGGCCGCATTTATGTGGAGGTGATGCATGAACTGTGATTTTTAACCTTACAACTTCACACAGAGACTTCAGGATTGTTTTGATGGGACAAGCATCCAGGAGATCATTTACTTGATCAACAAGTGGAAGGCTAAGATGGGAAGAAGGAGAAGGAGTATATAAGGGAAGGGATTCCTTAACATTGGATGGGGATTGAAAAAAACAAAAGAAAAAGAACTCTGTAAAACTAAGAACTTTGTGTATTCATGTAAGTCTGAAATATTCATAAGAATAGACCTTCCTCGGATTTAATCTAGGAGTGTTTTTCTCTTGAAATTATACTTCTCAATCATTATAACACCAGACCAATTCGATGTGATTCATACTTGATTCATTAAGTCTTCATCTATTAAACTCATTCTCTAACAGCTCTATTGTCGTGGGCTTATTGGGTCATCACTCATATCTGTTGGGCTGATGGCCAATTTAAGTCCTTACATTAATAATATTATTTAAGGGAAACAAAATGTAATTTTATAGAAAAAAAAAAATTGTTAAAATTAATACACACACACACACACATATATAATAATAATAATAATAATAATAATAATAATAATAATAATAATAATAATAATAATAATTTTTAAAAATAAATTTGGACAATGAGGGGGGGGGGGGGGGCATTGCCCCTAGTCTAATGATAGCTCTGTCCCTGTGCTAAGTATTATTGTTCAAAATGATGTGAAAACTGTAATTTAAAAAGTGTTATGAAAATACATGTTTAAAGTATTAATAATGCAAAAAATATTTTGGTACCATGTTTTAAATAACATATTTAAAATATAAAAAAACTATGTTTGGTATGTGTATGTCCTTTTTTTTAAGTAATAAAAAAATGTTATTTTATTGAAGGAGAGAGAAAAAGAAAAAAAAAAGAGAGAGAGAAGGATAAAGTGGTGGGCCCATAGGAGAAAAAAAATTTTAATCTTGTCAATGGGTTCCACAATTTTTAAATTATTTACAAAAAGATCACTCAGCAACATTACTTGAAAACTAAGGGTCTGTTTGGTATGTGATTCTAAACAATAGCTTTCAGTGTTTAAATACTGAAAACTGTGGTTCTAAAGAAAACAACGCATTTGGTAAGCATATTTTTTTAGGAGTGTTTGAGTTATGTTAATTATTTTAGGGTGTTTAAACATTTTATTTGAAAAACTTCTCTTACTAGTTTTCAAATTTCAAACAACATTGTTCACTGACACTTATGTAAATATTTTGAAAAACATGGTAACCACTTGATTAGACAACACATAAAGCTTCCTTTTTATAATTTCAACCAAGGGGCCCACTTGTCAACTTAAAAAAAAAACACACACACACGGAAAATTATTAGGTACTCCCGGAGTACCATAAATGCATACTCTTCTCTCTCACATAAATGATGGGTCCTACCATGAATTTAATTAGTGGGACCCACCATTCATGTGAAAGGAGGGAGTGCGCATTTATGGTATTCCGAGAATACACAATAATTTCCCCCCACACACACATACCAAACACACAATTATGTTTTTTCACACATTGAAACATGTTATTTGAAACATGGTATCAAACACAATTTTTGCTTTATGAATACTGTAAATACGTGTTTTCACAACACTTTTTAAACCACGGTTTTCACGTCATTTTAAACGATGATACTAGAAATCTCCAACCAAACAGCTCTAAGAGTCTTTAAAAAAAAATTGGAATAAAAAATCCTTTTGTTAAAATTACGGTGCTAAGTGCCAACCACTTTTTGTTTTTTGAGAAACAAGCACACACATAGTGGGTTTTTAGGGAAGTTTGTGGTATGTTTTTTCGTTAGAATAATGCATCATCATCTCTATTATGTGTGTGTTTGTTTCTAATAATAATAAAAATAAAAATAAAAATAAAAGATAATTTCTCATATTATGTTTTTAGTGATCTTTGTAGTGAGTTTTTGTATTAATCTATATATATATAAAGCCGAAACTTTTGACTTTTTACTGACCTCTTTAGAGTTTGCCACATCATTATCATTTTTTAAAAATAAAATTATTTTTGTTTAGTCCAAACTTAATAAGGAGTGAAACTTTTATCTCTCTAACAAATCTAACTTAAACTCAAACTCAATCTCATCATTATCATTTTTTTAAAATAAAATTATTTTTGTTTAGTTTAAACTTAACAAGAAGTGAAACTCTATCTCTCTAACAAGTCCAACTTAAACTCAAACTCAAACATTGATAATTTATCTCTAAATTTGCGACGTTAATCATGAACACTATAAAGGCAGTAGAAACCCTTTTTTTTTTAAAGTTGAGTAGAGGTATGAGTTCTTCTTCTGTTATTTTCTTCTCCTCTTCTTTGTTAAGAAAAAAAAAAAAAATTATTTTATGATTTTCAAGTTTTTTTTTTTGTACATGAACCACCAAACTCTCTTTAGCCGTTTTTTACAAGATAAAAAAAAGCTTGCAATAATTGAAATTTAAGGTTGCTACTACTGCATATGTCTTTGTTTCACCTCACGATATGAAAGTATGTTAATTTCTTAAGCAGAAAGCTTATATATGATATTAAGAGGAGGTATGGCTTTCATTATTTTAACGTGGGCTCCTGCTCAAAATTTTTTAGCGTTGGCTACATGCTGATAAGGTTCGTTTAAAGTTTAGATTCGTTAAAATTTAAAACTTATTGTTTTATGGGTTCATGCACTTTTTTCTTTTTCTTATATTTCTCTTTTGAGTAGTCATATATTTTTTTGAATTGTTTCAATAAGTTATTTATTATTATATATCTTTTTTGGCATTTTGAAAGTTTTAACATCTGAATTTATGTAATTACACACCCACACATACATAAATAAGAGAAAGATGAGTTATATTCAAAAGAATAATCCATGACTATAACTATTTAAGGGAATCAAAAGTTAGTAGACTTTGAAGCTTTTGAATCTTTTGATTCATTTCAATAGTTATAGTCATGGATTATTCTTTTGAATGTAAATCATCTTTCTCTTATATTTCTCTATGGTTTGGTCATATATATTTTTGTTATGTTTCAATAATTTGTAAGTAGTGAATCATCTAATTCTTTTATATTTTTTGCTCTTTCAGAAGTTTTAATATCCGACTTTTTGAATTATTTTTTTGCAGTATGTAAAACTGTTTGACAAATTTTTTATAAGTCATTGCACGTTTAAGCAATGACTTTTTAATCAAATTGTAATACAAATTGAAGTCATACAAGAGCAAATCATGCAATGGTGTAGTTTCTTAATCAATTTGAGATTTTATAAAATTATTTTAGTTTACCTCACAAATAGATAAGTTCTCATGCATTGTACTAGTTAATGACTAGTAATACAAAACTTTGAGTATCCATAATAGCTAGCATGCATTTCCCTTTGTGTAATGGTATCTTATTAGTGGCACACAGTCTTATGTGGGTGAATTTTTTGAGTTTATTTTGTTAAGAAAATCACCAGGAATTACTAATTTATATCCTTAAATCCGAAAGGATAATGTTGATTTTTTGCTTTCATTATACTACCCAAACAAAATTTTGTTTTAACTTGTAAGAGAAAGAAAATGACATAAAAGAGACCAGATTGGAATTTGCGTTGGAATGCAACCGAACTCGCTCCACTCTATATCCAAAACTAAAAAATAAAATAAAATAAAATAGGAAAATCCACCAGAGCCATCGTTCCACGCAGCAAACCACCTCCTTTAATTTCCTAATTCCTATCCACCAGATATAGACAAATATATATTTCTCCATCAAAAAAATATAAAAATCTGTTCAATACACTAGCTATAGTAATAATAATAATAATGCTAAGTCAGTGAGAGGTAGTTGAACGCTTTGAAGTTGAAGTACAAATGGCAGCCGCAGTTTAAAAAATTCCACTCCACTCCTGGCCACTGCCAAAATTAAACTGAACACAGAGAGATAGTACTTTTTGTTTGAGAGTTTGATCAGAGTATTGGCGGTGTCGTATCCCATAAACCTGCCGTGACAGTACGGTGTTCATAACTGGACTAGCAGTAGATTTCCTCGTGTAAAGCCTAAGCTCAACTCCAGATCATGGCAATCCAGAGCCTCCTCCGATGCCGACTCTTCTTCCTCTTCCTCTTCTTCTTCTTCTTCTTCTTTTGCTCCTTCCATCGACTCCGATCCTACTGACAAAGACGCCGCCAGGTAATATTATATATGTGTGTGTGTGTGTGAGAGAGAGAGAATTTTGGTTGAAGTAGTTCATTCATGTGTGCGCATGTTGTGTTTTTCATCAGATTCTGTATAATAGAAGGGCCTGAAACGGTTCAAGATTTCGCCAAAATGGAACTCTCCGTCCATCTATTTTCTTCCTTTATTTTTTCTGAATAAACATTTGTATTTCAAACAGAGAGATATATAGCAAGAGGAACTCTCAAAAGAAGATAGTAATACAATTGCCTCAACTATGATTATTTCTCTACAGACTGGTGTGGATGGATACCGAAACCAAAAACTGAAAATTGAAAACTGAAACTGAAAAGTGGATGTAAACTAAAATTGAAAATTGAAAATTGAAAATTGAAACTGAAAAATACTGTTATAGTTTTTTTAAGGGCGGAAAATATTATTGAAAAATACTGTTCAGCTTAAAATCAATGTTAATTGGCTTAAAATGGCTGTTTATGGCTAATAAACAGTAACAGGTTCATTACTGTTTATGGCTAGTGAAGTCCCAAAAAAATAAAAGGCTGAAATCTCAAAACGCATACGAGGGTAGAAATTTTTTACCCAAACGTACACTAAATTATTAAAAGCATCACAATCATAAATTAAGAGTCTGTTTGGATAAAATTTATTATTAAAAACTAAAAAAATTATAATAAAATAATTTTTAAATATATAAATAGTACTGTAAGACTTATTTTTAATAAAAAATTGGCTAAAAGTAAAATTTGTAGGTCTCGTGAACAATATACAAGACCTACATATATGATAAAAAAAGCTGAAAAGTAAACAATTTACGGCTATTATTCATAAACAATACCGTTTGTCCCTTTGACACATACAGCAGCAGAAGAAAAAAAAATGAAAACACAAACGCAATCAAATTAATTCGTATCCAAACTGATACCAAGAATGTGTTTGGATTCAGCTGAAAGTAGCTGCGTCCGCGTTTTGCTACTTTCCATTTTTTTTTCTGCTGCGGAGACAAGCGCGCAGTGCGTGCACTGTGCGCGTACTGTGCGCGCACTGTGTATGTACTTTTTTAGCAATTTTTTTATTAAAAATGGGTCCCGCAGTACTATTTACACATTTAAAAATTATTTCGCTACAGTGTTTTTAATTTTTAATTTTCAATTTTTAACAATAAATTCTATCTAAACGGACCCCAAGTCTTTAAAGCTTTGTTCTTTTTCCTTAGATAATGCTAACAGCAATCTCTCAAAAAAAGGAAAAAAAAAAAAAGAAAAAAAGAAAAAAAAAAAAAGAAGAAAAGAAGATAGATAAAGCTAACAGCACTTTATTAAAGCACTTCTTTTATTTTTGACCATGACAGGCTGAAACCACTTCTATGGAAGATAGCATGACAGGTACTACCAACTAAATCAACTCTACGTCAGAGATCTGAAATTGATGGTTTCAGTAGTCTGCTATGTAGATCAGAAGAAGAAAACTCAATGATAGATTGCAGTCCACACCACTCTTGGATCAATTTGCATGGACAAAAGCACGAACCATCCACCCTCATGTGTCCACGTACGGTACGTGACGTACCATCCACACTGATTTGAAAAGATTAATCAGAAGATGAAGCTTAAACACAAGATCTGCACATAAATCACCACTGATTTGAAAATAAGATGTTGGTGCGAATACAATGATAATAGAAACAACACTAAGAGAAATTGAATAATACTTCTAAATTTTTATTAATTTAAAGAAAGAGATTACACAACACTATTTGAACTGAGGCACGACACTCGCTCTCTTTAAGGAGATTCAAGCCCACCTCCACCCTTCACCTCCTCCTTGCGCACATATCTGGCCCAATATTTGAGACAATTCATGTTAGCCCATTAATCACCATAATTAAAAAGAATAAAATAGTCTCTCTCCTTTTCAATGTGGGATTAAACATTTTCACTAACTCCTCATCTTCCACATTTACTCCTACATCTTTACATTTATGTTATAAGATTTATTCATTTTAATTTTTTTAATATTAAAATGCTCCAACAATCCCCCACTCATTTTAATATTAAATTTTAGTTAAAGGGAGATTACCAAGCAAAGATGAGTCACTATGCATCATGAATGTGTGCTTTGCATTGAATCTTCACTCAGTAAAACAGTGATCTCAACTCCAGAGTCGTAGTAGCTTCCGACTTGAACTAGGACTACTTTAGGAAAATTAAGTGTCACTGCTTACACATAACAACCCAGGTGTTGACATGAGCTTTTATAGCTAGCACTTTACGGCCATGTGTTGATCCCGGTTTCACGAGTGTATTTGAGATTAAGTCCAAATCTCATAGGGAGCGGCTCCACCCCCACACTCACATAGGTGAAATTTTGTCAAAGGTGCTTCTGTAATTCTGACACCCCACTCATACGAGCTACAAATTTCATTAGGAGTTTTGTACTTAACCTCTCCACATTACAGGATAAATACACTTACATCATAGGGATGAACAATTAAAAAATTATTTACAAAATAAATAATTAAAAATAAATAAATTGTGCATTTCTTACGACCATCGTATGATTCGTTTTTCCCATTGAACCCAATTCTCAGGATCTTTGGTCTTTGGGTTGGGTATCCTCATACATGGCTCATGATTCTATGGACTTTAGTCCCATCCCCCTCAATGTATTCCAGACTCTATCTTTTGCCAAGCCCTTGGTAAATGGATCTGCAAGATTATCATTAGATTTAATATAATCCACAGTTATGATACCACTACTCAAATAAGATCGCACGGTATTGTGCTTTCTTCTTATAGGTCTGGATTTACCATTATAATAACGGTTTTTTACTCTACCAATTGCAGCAGTGCTATCACAATGAATTAATATAGGTGAAATTGGCTTTTTCCAAAGTGAAATTTCATATAACAAATCTCTAAGCCAATTTGCCTCTTCACTAGCTGAAGCTAATGCTATTAATTCAGCTTCCATTGTTGAATTAGCAATTATTGTTTGCTTTTTAAATTTCCAACAAATGGCACCACTACCTAAGGTAAAAATATAACCAGTGGTAGAGAGAGAATCACCTGACAAAGTATTCCAATCGCAATCACTAAAACCTTCAATCACAGCAGGGTATTTTTTATAAAACAAACCATAACTTTTGATACCAATTAAATATCTCATGACTCGCTCAATAGCTAGCCAATGATCTTTACTAGGCTTGCTAGTAAACCTGCTTAGCACTCCTACTGCATATGCAATGTCAGGTCTAGTACAATCAGTAGCATAGCGCAAACTACCAATGATGCTAGCATAATCCTTTTAATTAAAAATCTCATCACATTATTCACAGAAAATAAATGAACACTAGAATCAAAAGGAGTAGCTACACTTTTGTGATCATGAAAATTATATTTTCTCAATATTTTATCAGCATAATGTGATTGATCAAGATATATTCCATCACATGTTTTTGTGATTTTCATGCCCAAAATAAAATTAGCCTCACCAAGATCTTTCATATCAAAATGGCTTTTAAACATATTTTTTGTATCATTTATAACATGCATATTTGAGCCAAAAATTAACATATCATCCACATAGAGGCTAATAATAACATGTAAATTATTCCATGATTTAGAATAAATACATTTATCACATTCATTTGATTTATAACCATTCTCAATCATGCAAGAATCAAACTTTTCATGCCACTACTTAGGTGCTTGTTTTAAGCCATATAGGGATTTAGTTAGCTTACATACCTTACTTTCTTGTCCAGGCTCTACAAAGCCTTCGGGTTGATCCATATAAATCTCTTCCTCTAGGTCCCCATTTAGAAAAGTAGTTTTACATCTATTTGATGAATTTTCAAATAAAAAATTGCAACAATCGCAACTAACAATCTGATAGATGTAATTCTTGTTACCGGAGAAAATATATCAAAGAAATCAAGATCAGCTTTTTGTTTAAAACCTTTTGCAATAAGTCTAGCTTTAAACTTATCTATTGATCCATCCGGTTTCAACTTTTTTCTAAGGATCCATTTACAACCTATGGTCTTACAACCCGATGGAAGATCTACTAATTTTCAAGTTTTATTAGAAATTAGAGATTCCATCTCATCATTTACAGCCTCTTTCCAAAAAATAGCATCAGGTGATGTTAAAGCCTCTTTTAAATTTTGAGGATTTTCCTCAATATTAAAAACATAATAATCAAGACCAAAATCCTTTTCAACTCTAGCTCTTTTACTCCTTCTAGGTTCCATTTCAAAATTTTCTTGATTTTGTAAATGTGAAGTAGAAGAACTAGGTTGTGACAAAATATTTTCTTCACCCCCACTATTTTTCAATTTAAAAGAAAATTTTTCTTCATGAAAAATTGCATCACCGGATTCAAAATTTTTTTGTTTTCAAGATCAAAAAATCTATAGGCTGCACTATTAAATACATAACCAAGAAAAGAACAGGTTATAGCTCTTATACCTAATTTAGGTATTTTAGGGTCAGTAAGCCTTACATAAGCAAGACAACCCCGTACTCTCAAATATCTCAAATTTGGCTTATGTCCTTTCCACATCTCAAAAGGTATGGTGTGTGACTTTTTATGTGGCACCCTATTCAAAACATGACATGCAGTTAAAATTGCTTTACCCCAAATGTAAAGGGGCACCAGATTCAATTAACATGGCATTTGTTAACTCAATTAAAGTTCTATTTTTTCTTTCAGCCACACAATTGAAGCAGGTGAATATGGTGCAGTAGTTTCATGGATAATTCCCAAAGACTGAACAAATGAGTTGAATGCACTTGATTCATACTCACGGCCTCTATCACTTCTTTTTTTCTTTTTCTTTTCCTACCGAATTGATTTTCAACTTCTTTTAAAAAATCTTGAAATTTTTCAAAAACATCACTTTTACTTTTCAACAAATAAATAGTTGTATATTTTGAGAAATCATCAATAAAAGTGATAATATATTTATTTCCTCCACGAGTTAAAATTCTCTCAAATTCACATAAATCGGAGTGAATTAACTCAAGCAATTCGGTATTTCTTACAACACTTTTATGAGGCCTTTTTGTAATCTTAGCTTAACTACAAGTTTCACATTTTTCAAAATTTTTTCACAGTCTTGGAATTAATCCTAAACTACTCATGATTCCCACATATCTACTATTTATATGACACAAACGAGCATGCCAAAAATTAACAGAAGAAAGCATATAAACTGAACTGGTAGATGCTTTATTATTCTCAACATTTAATTTAAATATTCCATCACAAGCATAACCCTTTCCCACAAATAATCCCTTTTTAGTGATTACATAATTATCAGATTCCATAGTTTGCTTGAAGCCAGCCTTGTTAAGCAAAAAACTTGACATCAAATTCTTCCTCATGGACGGAGTGTAAAGTACATCTTTCAATGTTAGCACACTTCCAGAAGTGAATTTCAATTCAACCTCACTACTCCCAAGAGCCTTGGTTTTGCTAGAGTCACCAAGCATAACAGTTTTTCCTTCTTCAAAAGGAGTGTACAACTTGAACCAATTTTTTATCATAGCAGACGTGCCTATTAGCACCAGAATCTGCCAACCACCCTTCAACATATTGCACCATATTGATGTCTATAATCATAGCCATTAAAGGCTCTTCGGTTACGTTAGCCTGCGGGACAGATTCACGTTTCTGAAATTTGCAAAATCGAGCAATATGCCCACTCTTGCCACAGACAAAACAGGATCTATTAAATTGATCTTGTGAAGGGGGTCCTTAGTTCTTATTGTAATTTTTATTCGGGCTTCCCCTTCCTTGAGGTGATCTATTATTGTTTTTAAAGGCTTTCTTTTTTCGCTTCAATTGACCATTTCTAGGAAAATGATTTTTGGGCATATTATTATTGGATGAAATAAGGTTTACCTTTGTGATGGAATTTCCATTGCTCTCTTGTGTCATGAGTGCATCTTGTCCTCTAGCCTCTTCCTCCACACGGATGCGTGTGATCAAGGTCTTCAAGGATGTCTCCTTTTGTTTGTGCCGCAAGGTCTTTTGGAACTCCCTCCAAGATTGTGGTAGTTTGTCAATTATGCCGGCTACAACCAAATTGTCTCTGATCTTTATGCCTTCGGATCTCAATTCTATTACAATCATTTGGAAGTCTTGTGCTTGATCCACCACCGATTTTCCATCCACCATTTGGTAACGGAAAAATCTACTAGCAGCATACTTCTTTGCACCTGCCTCCTGGGTATCATACATGCTTTGTAAAGCTTTCCAAATTTTTTAGCAGACTTGTAAGTTGTATCATAATAATCATAGAAATGATCGACTAGACAATTTAATAGATAAGAGTGACAATTATATTCATCTTTTGTATACTTATCTATTTTTTCTTGATGAAGAATATATTCTTCGTCACTCATCTCATCGGTATGAACTTTTGACGGATTCTTCTCAGTGAGGATGTAGGCAACTTTTAGAAGGCTCAAGTAGAAGAGGACCTTTCCTTTCCACCTCTTGAAGTGGGCTCCCTTAAAGCGAAATGGCTTGTTAAGATCTCCAACAGGCTCATTTGATTTCTCTTGTGTAGACTCCATGTGCTGAATCTCCTTAAAATTGTTAGTGCAAATACAATGATAATGGGAACAACACTAAGAGAAACTAAATAATACTTCTGAATTTTTATTAGTTTAAAGAAAGAGATTACACAACACTATTTGGACTGAGACGCGACACTCGCTCTCTTTAAGGAGATTCAAGCTCTTGGTTGGCTAAACTCTGTAACCGGTGCAGACCGTCTCTGACTTGTCTCCCCCAGGATACAACAGCCCAACAAGTGTCGTATGACTAGAACAACCTTTGCACAAAGTGTTCAAGCCCAAACCTCCACCCTTCACCTCCCCCTTGCGCACGTATTTGGCCCAACATTTGAGACAATTCATGTTAGCCCATTAATCACCACAATTAAAAAGAACAAAATAGTCTCTCTCATTTTCAATGTGGGATTAAACATTTTCACTAACTCCTCATCTTCCACATTCACTCCCACATCTTTACATTTATGTTATAACATTTATTAATTTTAATTTTTTAATATTAAAATGCTCCAACATAAGATTTCTTGGAAGATAAAGTAGCCATATTAACCATAAAATCACCCCAAAAAGAAGAATTCGACCATAGTGTTTGATTGTGGTCATGCATGAGCCATGAACCATATTGGGGCAACCAAACATACTTGACACCTTAGGTTTCAACATATATGAGCAGTGACATGTGATCAATTTTTTTTGGATAAGTGAAAAAATTGATGACTTTACAAAAATGAAAAAGAAATGGCCAAAATATCTGTTGAAAATACATTATGAGTTCAATACCAAGAGCCAAGAGGAAAATATGACATTGTAAACTTTGAAAGCAACTTCCACATAACAGGAGACAGTGGTAACAATTAGTAAACAACAACCCCTAAAAGTCTAGAACACAATTTTTTATTTTTTATTTTACTTTGTTCAATTGACTTGAAGAAATACAACATCATAGAAAGGCCTCAGATATTTCAGAGATATCATTATCTTATTACAGATAATCATCCGATGTAGGCAAAATCGTTTTAGATCATCACTGGCCTCAACTTACCATATAGAATTAAGCAAAATACTATTTCAAATGTATGGTAATTCAAGTGATAATTCTAGGACAGTGTAAGAACAAAACCAGTAATTGTGGGAGTATTCTCAAAATCTTTAAATCAGAGTACTATTACAAGAAAATTCTATACCACCCTCTAAGATAATACGCACCAACAAAGCATAAAAATGATATAAAAGATGAAATTGTGACAGATTTAGCTACAATGAAATTAAGCTACATTGGTGGAGCTACAAATTTAACTATTTAACACCACAAAAAAATTATTTATTTATTTTACCTTCTCAGTCTACAAAACATCCAATATAATTGGTTTTATTTTAGTTTTCAACAAAATAAAATAATATAAAAATACAATAAAATAATATATCTACTAAAATAAACAACAGGGACTTTGACCTATTTTTCTTCCAATCTGAACACACTAACACATAAATATGCAAAAATAAAAATAATTCATAAAATTCCAATTTTCAAAACCCATAAGCAACCCAACTACCGAATCTGAAAAATGGAGAGAGCTGAGAGTCATTAATTGAAAGATAGCGGGCAAGGGAGAAAGAGGCAAAAAAAAAAAAAACAAAAACAAAAACAAAAAAACAAAGAAGAATAAAATTTTTAAAAAAAAAAAAAAACAGCCTGCAAGTGGGAAAAAGAAAAAAGAAAAAAGAAAAAAAAGATGATGATGATGAGAGCGTGAAAGTATAAGAAAATACAATTTTTTGCTGTAATGCTCAGCCAAGTAAAACAACACAATTACATCTTTAAAAAAAACTAAAAAATTGGTCACAGATCAACTTAATATCTTCAAGATCCAGCCAACCACTTCCAAAGAACACAACCTAATCTTGATTGTATTGACCTCCATGAACTCCATAGTGCTAATGACCTCTGAGCTGTGCAGGAATAGAATATCGGTAAGGAACTTGAAAGAAAACTACAGCTTCACCATGAAAGAACTTTTATAACTGCACCCGCCCACTGCACTTGGATTTTTAGTCATCTGCACACAACACCAGAAGGTAGCCACTAGCCACAGCCGCATCACTAGTATGACATAAGATATTTGTTGGCACCGTCACTTGTCAAAAGAAAATTTTATATAAATAAATATTTTAAATTAATATGTTGTATGACTACCTGACTTAAAAATATTATATATATATATATATATATATATATATATATATATATATATATATATATACACTTTAAAAAAATATATTATTTATTAAATTAATATATTTTGACCACTTAATAAAAATATTGAATACTTTTACTTGAGACTTATAAAAATTTGAGTTCAATAAATATGAGTAATGCTACATTTACAATATTTTTCAATAAATCTTATGTGATAAACTGCTACTAATTCTAATTCGAGTTTAATATTAACATCTTTTACCCACCAATAAAAAGCTAATAACTTATTGCATAAAATTCATTATGAAATTGTTATGGTCACTTTATTATTCTCATAACATTTAAAAAAATTAATAAAAAACAATCCTAAAAGTCTAGAACATGATTTTTTTTCCTTTTTTTTCAATTGACTTCAAGAAATACAAACATCATAGAAAGACCTTAGATATTCTAGAGATATCATTATCTTATAACAGATAATCAAAATCCTTTAAGATCATCACTGGCCTCAACTTACCATATAGAATTAAGCAAAATAATTTTAACTATTTGGCTCCACCAAAAGTTATTTTATCTATTTTACCATCTTACTTTACAAATCACCCAACATCGGTGATTTTATTTTAACTTTTAACACAATAAGATAATATAAACAATACTATAAAATAATATATTTACTACAATAAAATAATATATCTACTACAATAAACAATAATCACAACTACATCATCGTCACCGTCATATAATAGCAAATAATCATCTAGTGTAATAATAATTTTTTTTAACCCCAAATTATATATATATACAATTGTTTTTTATTAAAATAATTTCTCAATTATCATGATAACAATAATCATTCAGTGTAACAATAATATTTTTTTTAATTCAAAATTTTGTAATAATTTGTTGTGTTTTAACGTAATTATAATTTTTATTTAGTAAATTTGATTACATGATGAACACGTGTCCCACTAACTTCCTTTTATTTATTTATTTTTCTTCACTTCTAACTCAACCGCCCATGCTTCTTCCCCCATTCCCATCAAATATCTTTTCTTTTCCTCTCCTCACCATCTTGTCTCTTCTCCAGCTCTTCTTCTTCACCTAAGACTAAAAGATAGTTCTTCTTTTTCACCCAAAAGACAAGAAGAAAGCAATATATTACACACAAAATGAGAGAAGAAGAAGCCACAGCAAAAGAGGAAGAAGCTCACGGCAGAAAAAGAAGAAACCCGCAGCAGCATTGGGTTTATGGGTTTATGTTGGAAGTGAAAATTGCACATTTGATTCAGAATTTTGCAGTCTGGTTGGTTGGTTAGAATTTGGAGGAAAGGAAAAGAAAGAGGAATCTGAGGAAGAGAAGAGAGAAAGCTGAGAAAGGAGAGACTGAGAGCTGCAATGGTAATAAAAGAGAAAAAGAAAAATAAATTATTTAAATATTTTTCATCAGTGCGAACGCATAAATAAAATATAATTTGTTTTTTACCTTCGAGAGGGCTGTGCACTTGAGAAGCTAAAATATATACATTTGGCTCAACTAACGTGCTCCCATTTTTGTAGTTGTAGTTGTAGTTGTAGCTGGTAGTGCTAAAAATAGTAATTTAGTTTTTTAGCACCAGCATCTGTACTAATGTTCTAATCATTTACCAAAACCATTCAGTACTCATCACCATTATAATTCTAAACCAAATACTTGAGGCCATGTTTGGTGAGTTAACTCAAACTCACATTTTTACATTTCAAACAACTTTACATACATTTTCACACTATTTTTTACTCACACAAATTTTTAAAAAATTACAAAAATTTCATCTCAAACTACCCCTATGAAACACCCCATCAAATATTAGAGAAACAGAGAGTAGAGAGAAGCTATGGCCTGAAGCCATAGAGACTTTTGCTGCGGACATAGGGTTAAACCAAAGGTGTGAATTTATAGGAAGTCATTTCAAGGGTTTTAAGGGATTTTGCTTGCACGTTGGCAAGAGGGTTAAGATTATCGTTATGGGTTTCTTGGCTTGTGAAAGTCCGGGTGACCCACAAGTCAAAACACATGAACTGTTCATTTTGAAAGTTTTGCTCCTTCACTTTTCAGAGTATCTTGATCTCTACGTCTACACTTCTCCTTCTCTATAATTTTATTCAATAAAATAGTCATATAGTTATAAAATTTTAGCTATTTTATTGATCACTTAGTTCCATTGTATATTAAAGTTATATTAAATTATTGTAGTGTGATTGAAAACATTGAGAAATTACTCACTAATTTGAAGTGCAATTCTCAAGTATAAATATTTCTATAATTAGATCTACTAATAATTATTTACTTTTATTTCTTTACCTAACATCTTAGGTTTTGTTTTTAAAACTTTATATATTTAGTTATCTTTGTATTTAATCCAACTTTATTTATATTTTGCACACTATAGGTGCACTTGAGAAGGTTGATAACATAATATAATCCATGTAGATATCATATTTTGTCCAACCTCAAATTTGGTTAGAAACCCAAGATTTTAACTAAGAGTCTTGTCAATTTATTTTGATGTGACATTAAGCATCTTAGAATTCTCTTCATTTTAATATTCTCATTTTAATATTCAAAGACAAAGTAAGGTTTGAGTTGATCGAACTGTTGTGGAAATGAAAAATTTATCGATTAAGGGTTTGCCATTAAAATGCACTTCATTTCTTAAATTAGTAATTGTTTTCTCTCGAGATGCATTAAAGATCATATCTGACGTATTACTGGAGTTTGTAGGATTGCCTTAGTAAGGTGCAATTAGAATAGTAACTAATCTTGGTACATGCTTAGAACTACCAATTTGATATAGGAAGTTAGTAAGACTTATCCAAAAAATGCCTGTCACTAGTTTTATTTGGGTCCAACGATTTCACATTTATTTTAATTTGGTCCCATTTATCTCTTGATGAATTTACCTAGCTATTCTAACATTTTATGGAGCGTGCTCAAGGTCAATTGATTATTGGTGAGTGTTGCCCAAGTAGCCTAACATTTTGGTTGAAGAGTATTCAACATGTAGTCAATTTTGGACACATCTGCTAACGCCAAGCATAAATTTATTCTTGGACAGCACACTATTCTAAGAGCATCTGCATTGACTGTGGGATATGCCAAATGTAAGGGTCATATCCCATTTAGTCTCATTTATCGGTTGTGGTAAACTATCATTATTGTAAAATAAAAAAAAATACAATTGAGCTACAGTGTGGTTCTAAATGTAGAACTACATTGTAGCTCCAATGGTATAAATTTTATCCTATTTTATTCTTCTTTTAATCTATTTTATCCATTCTTTTCTCTCTCTTTCTCTATACGTCTTCCAGCTCTTCTCTCCCTTGTCTTGTTCTTGGTCTGCCCTCTCTAGATGAGCATGGTAGGTTTCCAGATCGGCTGTGGTGTAGCGGCATTTTTCCTTCTCCGGCAACCCTCTCTCTCTTTCATTTTTCCTTCTCCGCGTGGTGGGTTTCTGAATCGACGAGATTGGCAGTGGTGGGTCTCCGCTTTTTTCCTTCTCCAACAACGGTCTCTCTCTCTTTCATTTTTCCTTCTCCGCGTGGGTCAACAAAATCAACTTCCTTCAAGCTTCCCAGCAGTGAATCCGAGCTTCAACAAAATCGAGCTAGGTTAGTGTTGGGTCAGGTGGGTTGTGTGGGTCTGGTGGTGTAGCGGCGTGGGTTTGCTGGTGATGACTCCGATGGGTTGCTGTGTGGGTAAACTAGTGATGGCTCTGATGGGTTGCTGTGTTTAACCGTTGGTTGCTTTGTTTTTTTTTTTTTTATAAATAATTTTGTGGTGTTGATGGTCGGAGAGGATGGTGTTGATGGTCTGGTTTTTTGTTTTTTTAGTAGATTATGGGGTGCCAGTGGTGGAGGTGGTGTTAGTGTTGTAGTACAACGGTGGTGGTGATTGTATTGTATTGTAAATAAGGGTGATTGTGAGATATATTATTTAATTGTGCAAATATATTATTTTAATAAGTAGAATAAAAAAATAAAAGTTTTGATGCTGGAGAATTGTAAAATGTTATGGTATAATTGATAAAGTAAATTTTTAGATGGTAAAATAGGATTGAATTAGAAAAAATGAATATGAATACTCTAAGAAAGGCTGTATCTACTGCCCGCTCATGCTTAGTCAGCACAAATTCATGCTTGGACTCATGCTTGGTCAGCACGAATTCCTGTTTGGACAACGAGGTGTTTAGTAGAGTATATTTACTAAATAGTTTGAGATGTAATTTTTGTAATTTTATGAAATATGTGAGTCAAAAAATTTGTAAAAATGTGTGTAATATTATAAAACTATAAATACGTGAGCTTGAGACGGAAAATAAACGGCCAGAACTCAAAAAAAAAAATTTTCCCATTTTCCTCGGTCTCCAACCCAAGAAAAGCCTCCCAAAAACCCAACAAAATCACACCTCAGAAGCTCACTGCAAGAATCCCAAAGGAACTCAGCTCCAACCGAAGCAACCACAAGCCAGAACCAACAACAAGAAGAACCCCCATCATTAAACACCGACTGGGTAAACCTTAAACCCATCCCTCATTTCCGTATTTCCTATCTCTTTATTTTACACTTGCACTCTGTGTACAACACACACATCCTCAGAGAGTCACCACACACACACACACTCTATTTCCCTATTTCCTATAACACCTTCATTTTCATAAATAAAGCCTCAAACACCGAGCACACAAACACATATATCAAGCTCTTACCCTACCCTCTGTTTTGCACACACTTGTTCACGCACCACCATGGTCTCGGTTCTTGGCAGATCCGTGAGACCCTTCACCTCCACATCAACTTCTTGTGGATCGGAAAGTGGTTTGAGAGTTGAGAGTATCGGTAAGATCTTGATTTGGGTTCAGAAGAGATGTGGTAGTTGGTCTCGGGTTAGACTAAGATGCAGAGAGGGGATGAGCATCCCCGAAGTGGTGGCATTCTGTGGGTGTCACGGTGGAGCTTGGAAGCTCCGTTTCCTTTAAGACGTGAAACCACCGTCTGTGGTGGTGATGAAAATCAGAGATGGTGTAAGCTTAAGATTTGGCCATGATAGATTCAGAGATTAGAGAGAGGGCTCGGTGAGACTTTGGGTCGGACCACCGCCTGTGGTGGCGTGGGTGCTCAGAGGCCAAGGAGGTCTGTTTGAGAGAGCTTCAGAGGTTAGAGCTGAGAGAAGGTTCTAGAGGATAAGAGAAACGGGTCTGACCCGTTTGTTTTGGACCTAGCCAGGCCTGTTCTTCGGTCATTTTTAAGTTCAATCCGCGAGTGGGCCATCTCACAAGCATACAAATATCACTTATTTAAACATCACCTAGCACTCCTCGTGTTATGAGACGTAGAGGCCAAGAATAGGATTAAATTGTTAGGGACAAATTCAGACGAAGATTCAGATAAGTTAGGATTGAAATTCTATCTTATATTAAAAAAAAAAAAAATTCAGTCCTTTTCTTGAGATCAAAACTTGCACAGTTCAGCAAAAGAATAAAACGACAAACAGAAATAAAAATTGTTTTAGGTACATTAACACCACACAATCGATGGTACAACACAAGCTTCTACTTTCTTTCTTTATTTTTTCTGAATAAACACTTGTATTTCAAACAGAGAAATATATAGCAGAAGGAACTCTGTTCATCTACTTCCGGTGAACAAAAGTATGAAGAAGAACAGAGCAGGCGGGGACATTTCCCAGAAAGTTACACAGCAAAGTCTAAATTATGGGCCACTAAATTGATTTCCACACATTTCAGCAACATCCCATTTCTCAAAAGAAGATACTAATACTTTTGCCCCAACTGTGATTATTTCTATGGACTGGTATGGATGGGACTCTAACGTGGAGATATAACATTAAATTATTAAAAGCATCACCATCACAAATTAAGGCTTTGAAGCTTTGCTCTTTTGCCTTGGATAATGCTAACAGCAATCTCCCAAAAACAAAAGAGATAATGCTAACAGCACTTTATCAAACCAATGCTTTTATTTTCGACCATGACAGACTCAAACCACCTCTGTGGAAGATAGCATGACAGGTACT
Organism: Castanea crenata; assembly: GCA_020976635.1. NCBI lineage: Eukaryota > Viridiplantae > Streptophyta > Magnoliopsida > Fagales > Fagaceae > Castanea > Castanea crenata. The sequence continues at coordinate 3,569,956 of JAGHPS010000030.1, read as the reverse complement.
ACCAATGAAAACAACTCTATATCAAAATTCTGGAATTTATGATTTCAGTAGTCTACTATGGTAGATCAGACGAAGAAAACTTAATGATAGATTGCAGTCCACACCATCCTGGATCAATTTGCTAGGACAATGCATGAAACCATCCACACTCATGCGTCCATGTATAATCACATGAATTTGAAAGATTAATCGAAGATGAAGCTTAACCGCAAGATCTGCACATAAATCACAACTGATTTTAAAAATAAGATTTCTTGGAAGATAAAGTTGCCAGATTAGGCATTAGATCGCCCCAAAACGAAGAAGAATTCAACCATAGTGTTTGATTCTGGTCATGCATGAACCACATAACCATATTGGCGCAACCAAACATACTCGACACCTTAGGCTTTCATCATATATTAGCAGCGATCATGTCACAGGCTTATTAAGTTACATTTTCTGCAATGTCATTTGTTGACCCAACTGAAAAACTCCAAGTCGAATAAACCTTGGCAAACATATAAAATCCAACTGTTATAAATAGTATTATTTGTTTCTACAACTAATAAGAGTAATTCATACCAACCTTTGTAAAACTTTGCAAAATACAAAAAGCAACCAATTTTACACATTTGCCTCAAATTTTTCACATCAGGCAAGCCAAAGTTGCTACAGTAACCATGTATATTTACACAAGTATTGTTCATTTGCATTTGATATTTTATTATTTTTTCTCTCTTAACATATTTGATTTCTCTCTCTCTCTCGTCACTGTCCCTCATTCTCTTTTCTATCTACCTCATTAGACATGCTCTCTTCTAAACACAAAATCTTCGCACATACCCATCATCAAATACTTTAGCTACAGAAATCTGTCCTTCTAAACACAAAATTCTCACACAATCTCAACATCAATTTCTACTGTAAGTTTATCTACAAGGATTGTGAAGTTTAAGGACAAATGTTTTGTACTAGATTTGAAACTTCTCTTTACTATAGTGATTACCTTTCAGGAAGCCCCCCAGGTTTCTTACTATGAAACTAGTTTGTTTCATTAGTTTTCCTGAGTCATCATATCTTGTCTTATTTATTTTTTCACTACACATGATATTGACATGATATTGGTGTGTGTTTGTTTTAACAAGGTTTATTCATAATAAATCTAATTAACAACTTGGGTTTAAAATTTGTTAATTCTATTAATCAAGGTCTAAATTTTTCTATAAGTGGTATCAAAGCGGGTATACTCTGATTAGATTAATTTCCTGAGTGTGATCCTTGACCCCCGTTATCATGGATCATGGACAATCTCTTTTGAATGCCTTGTTTTGTGACATGACCAATGAGGAATTCAAGATAATATCATCCACGAAAGTTGCTAAGGAAGCATGAACCATTCTTGAGACCACCTATGAAGGTACCAAGGCTGTAAGGACTATTAAGCTTCAAAGACTCACTAGTAGTTTTAAAGAAATAAGGATGGAGGAGGATGAGACATTTGATGAGTTCTATGTTAAACTCAATGATATTATGTATTTTGCCTTTAACCTTGGAGAATCTATAGCAGAATCCAAAATTGTTAGAAAAATTCTTAAGTCCTTACCTAAAATATTCCTTGCCAAGATCACTGCCATTGAAGAAGTGAAAGACATTGATCAACTTCCTTTAATAGAACTTGTAGGGAACCTTCAAACCTATGAGATAGGATTAGGTTCAATGAAAAAGGGTGGAAAGAGTAAAAACTTAGCTCTTCAGGGTATAGAGGAAGAGGTTGAGGACTCTGAAGGTGAAGATGAAGATGATGATAAGGTTAAGGATGAGGATCTAACTTTCATAACTGATGAGATTATTAAGCTTCTTTAATTTAGAAAAAGGGATAAGGGCAAACCTCCTAGGAAATCTAAATCCTCTAGGAAGGGTAAGAATGAGAAACCCCTCATCTAATGCTATAAGTGCAAAAGCTTTGGTCATATGAGAATAGAGTGTCCAAACTACCTTATGAAGGAAAAGACCAAGAAGTCAAAAGATAAAAGGTTGGTTGCTACTTGGAATGGACACTGAGAATGACTCTTCGGATGAGTATGTGGATGAATGTAGTCACATTATGGCCTTTGCCGCCGCAATCGATAAGGGTGATTGTGGAGAGTGCTAATGACAGTGAGAATTCTTCTAATGTGGAAAGCACCCAAGAAGTTGACCTTTCAAGAAGCTTATGATAAGCTATGTACTAAATTCATAAAATTTGAAAAGATTTCTCATCTTTGTAGAAAAGAGCTTAATGAGTAAAAACTGAAAACGCTGATCTATTAGTCAACTAGATGAGACTACAAGATTAGTTGAAACTCTTGTTGTGAAAAACACTTCATTAGAAGAGAAGGTTAAGAATCTCGAGGTGAGCTTAGTCAAGTTAGAACTCAAATAGAGAGGATGTCTAGTGCAAAGCTAATGAGGTATTGAGTGCTTAAAAGCCTAGTTTTGATAAGATTGGCTTAGGATATGTTGTTCTCCTCTGGTCCTTTCTCTTCCACGGCTTCTAGATCAAGAATTGTCTTTATGCCCCAATCTGAGGAAAGGTGATAAAGGTATAAAATCCAAAACTGATTTGGCTAATTCTAAATCCTTTGTTAAGTCTCATTTTTTGTCACCATTGTGGTGTTTCTAGACACATTCGTCCTAATTGCTTAAGTTATATCCTTAAAAGTAAGTGTCCAAATGGTCACAGGTTTCCTCTCAAGGACCTACACCTTTGTTTGGAGAATTATTAAAAACTCGAGCTTTTTAACTCAATTTCAAGAGAATTTTAATTCTTCTATGCCCTTAGTAGACAATAGGACACGTGAATTTTCATCTTCACAGCCAAAGACTCGTGTTGTGTGGGTGAGAAAGGAGCCTAAGACTTAATGTCTTTTCTGGTTGTCCTCTGCTTTAATCCTTTCTATCTAAAGTCAGGACTCTCTCTACGTGATTCTTATCTGCTTTTGGAATCATGCTTTCATACATTCAATTTTTCTTCTTGCTTTCATGCATATGCATCTTCTTTCATGCTTTCATGTTGTTTGTCTGTTTTTGTTTGGTGTTAGTTTTTATTTTTATTTTTGTTTTCAAAATAAAAATAAAAATGAAATCAGAAAAATACAAAAAACAGTGTATGTTTGTGTACATTGGTACTTGTGTACCTTTAAATGGCAGGAAACAAAGTTTTCTAAACTTTGTATCTCTTGTAACTCTTAAATGAGCCTTTTCTGCACAACTAAGCAAGTGAGCTTTGTGACTCTTGTTTGTGATGAGTAGATTATGTAATTTCTTGTACTAAATACTGTATCACTCTTTTTGACGAGAATGACTAAAAAATCGTAAGAGAAAGGCATAAATAACCAATCTCATCACTGTTGCCCCACTAATCATGAAATGACATCTGTACTGCTTCAGCATAACAAAAGTACATATCAAAAAACTTAACATAATTGGGTATTTCTTTTCTCTCTCTTATATGCTTATGCATGATATACTTAATAAAAGAAAAATATGCAAAGAAACATGATAGGGGATAAAAACCGATCATGACGGTGCCACCACGTATGGTTGAAATGACGATAGGGTGACGGGTTATATGACCCAGACGGACAGATATGTAGTGGATGGACGAGTCGAATGCATGCTCAAATTTCTCCCGTCATTTCTAGGAAACCTCATCTGAGCAATCACGCTATTTGATTGGGGCTAACATGGCCTGATTGTAATTCACGCAACCAATGTATGAAGAATTCTTGCACTACACGTTAGCCTTGATGGAGGATTTTATAAGGAAAAGAATTCTAGGAGGTATAAAAGGGAAAGAGTCATAAAAGGAAAGAACTTGGTAATCAAGGTATGGATGTCAACTCCACTCCTCTTAAATACGTCAAAACCCCCATAACCTCAAGGTACGCACAATTATCCAACTTTGGCACTCTAAGGTTGTTTTGAAAGACTCTAACTTGATCGTCGGAGGGTTTTTGGCCGGCACCACACCGGTGCTCTCTGTTCGGTCTTCTACTTTCTCTTCGCAGGTGTTGCTTTGATTTGAAGAGTACTTGCAGCTTATTGGTGATTTATTCGGCCTCATCAAAACATAAAAGCAAAAAGATCAAAATGTTTTATATATGATTGCAAGCGTGTATTTTAGGAGATGTGAGAGTTATAGGATGTACCTCGAAGGTGATTGTCTCTATCAAATAGTTATGATCATGTCTGAGTTAAATTAATTTACTCATATCTCAAATCGTCATAACATGAAGACACTTATGCAATCTTGCGATATTTTCACACACAACACGCAATATTCTTTGTTGCTTTTGACACATGTGCAGGTTCAATGTTATTTGGTCATCACAAGGTTTACATGTGTTGATGTATGCTCACTAAACTATCTTAACTTGTTTTTGAATATAAAATTGGATAGACGTGTTTAGTGTGTGTGTGTGTGTGTGTGTTTTTAGATCTATATGCTTGACATTTTTCTTGTTGAGAGATGTTTTTAAGAGCTTAAAATGTTGATTGGATCTTTGGTTGAGTAGCATACTTGATTGCATTCATGTAAGTATTTTTCTCTTCTTTGAAAAACTATTTTTGAGCAATCTCGACAGTTTCTCGTTACCTCTCAACAGCTAGGCTATCTATCGAGCTCTTCAGCTTCTTGTTATCACAATCTCGATAGACTCTCGACAGCTCCTCAATCTATCGAGAAAGTTTTTGTCTCCTCGATAGCTTCTCGATAGCTGTTTGATCCACTGAGGTTATCTCGATAGCTACTCGACACCTTTCGATCCATCGAGATCCTCTTGCATGCATTGTTTTTCACATGTTTTGCATATTTCTTTGATCCTTCATCCATAGCATCTTGTTTCATTACATTCATGTATTTTTATGGATTCCTTTTATCCCTTGATCATCCTTGATCATTTTTATGTTTCTCGGGTGAAGCTTTCTAGCTTCTTGTACTCTTTATCAGTCATGACAAAAATGGGGAGAAATTGTGCAAAGTTATGATTGCTTTTTAAAGATTCTACAAGTTAAAGAGAGAAATACATGCCCTTGTAAGGGGGAGATGTGTTTCATCTTATTAGGGGGAGCGCTTACCTCCTTCTTCTTGTACACCGGTCTTGTGACCATGTTTACATACATTGTGCTTATCTTTGACATACATACATACATACATACATACATACATACATACATACATACATATATATATATATATATATATATATATATATATATATTATGTATGTCTTCCTCACCTATCTCTACATGTGTTGTTTCTTTTTTATCTTTATACATATGTTTCTTACTTGGATGCAATCTTTTATTTCTATTTTACATTAAGATGCCTTGATGAGTTTTGTTTAAAGTGTTTCAGAAATATAGATTGTCAAAGTCTCTTTTGCCATGAACTCTCTTCTTGCAAAATTTTTCAAAAGTTTGTATTAGGGTAGATTTTATTGTATTCAACAAGTGAGTATGAGTTGAGTGATTTATGACTTCTCTCATACGCTCATTTGTTTATTGTGATTTTGTCATAGATTACCAAAGGAGGAGATTGTTAAGGACATATTTTATGTAATTGGTAATATGTTATGATTCAGACAACAGCAACAAACCAACAACATCTGCGTGAAACTGCACTTGGACTCTCAACTTGCACATCAGTTTCTGCATAGACTTAGGATAAGGATAAAGAAGTTGTAATTGGAATTAAAGATTATGAATGACAAGTATTGGGAGCAGTTTAGGAGTTTAAATAAATTAGGAGTTATTTATTAAGTCATCCCTATTATGTAGGAAGAGATAAGTGTAGATTGGTTGTTAATCAGCAGTTGTTTGTATTTGTAATTTGAATTTCTGATGTAACTGTTATATGCCTTTTTAAAGGGCAGAATGTATGAAGAAAAGCAGCAGAAAAATTATCCTAAATTCTCTTTCTTATTTCCCATTCAGGAGAGTGGTTATCTCGAATACAACCAACAACCCTTCATTTAACTCTATAAATATCAGGCCTTAACATAATCTTTTGACAAAAAACACTTTACTTGTCTTTGGCTAGATCTAAAATTTGTTTAATACTTCAAAAAACAAGATTTCAAGTCTAGTATTGAAGCCATGCAAATCTATTCAAGAAACAAGTGAAGAAGTGCTAATTCATTAAAGCTCAACAGCTGCTCAACAGATAGCTATTTATCAAGGTCTCAACAGCTAGTTTGACAGCTGTATCTATTGAGCTTTACGAAATTCAGATTTCCAGATCTAATTTTTGGCTCATGCTTATGTATTTGTATAGGATTTCTTTTCTCACAACCCTAGACATATATAAGGCTTATTTTAGAGGCCCTCACATAAAAGAATATAAGGAGAACAGATGCAAAAGGTGATCGGTGCCTTATTCTCTCTAAAAGAAGCTACTGCATCTTTGCGCCTTAGGGTTTTGTAACCAAGTACTCTTGATCTTTATTGTTGATGAAGTGAAGAACTTTGCAACCAATATTCTTCTTCCTTAAGTTGGTGAGTGAGTCACATACTGGGATTCATGCAAAGGAGTTAGTCACGTACTGGGATCCGTGCATCAAAAAGGTGGTGTTCATATATTGAAGAGTTCAAAGGTTCTGAAGCGATAGAAGGTTTCTGCTGTAAGTTCATCTACGGGGATTATAGAGTCTATGGACAAAGGTGTTGTACTAGATCCGAAACTTCTCTTTACTATAATGGATTACTTTTCGGGAAGGTTTCCTCCCAAGTTTTTTTACTGTAAAACTAGTTTGTTTTATTGGTTTTCTTAGGTCATCATATCTTGTCTTATTTATTTTTCTGTTACATATGATATTGACATGATATTGGTGTTTGTTTGTTTTAACAAAGTTTATTCATAATAAATCTAATTAACAACTTAGGTTTAAAACTTGTTAATTCAAACAACCGGGGTCTAAATTTTCCAATAAATGCCATGAAGTTATGGTATTTTTGGTTTGTTCAAATTACATTGTTTCACTAGCCAATTTTTTTTTTTTTTGAATGCATAAAGTTACAGTAGTTTTGCTACATTATTTTTGGTTTGTTCAATTCACAATGTTTCACAAAATAATAATATATCAACACAACAAATTGACACATTGAGGTGTTAATTTTTTATAGGTCAAAATTAAATAATAAAATATCATATTAGAACTAACCACAACTAAAACTAAAGTTATTGTGCAAAGAAAGTGCTACATCCACAATGGTTTTCACAACACTTTCAAATCAAACTATAGGTGATAAATTGTTATTGTTAATTTTTAAAATTGCTAATAAAATTACTTTTTTACCCAAATAACAACTTACTACTTATAATTTATTATGAAAATGTCATGAATATAATATTTCTATTTTGAAAATTTTAAGACATCTTGTTGTCGTTGTAACATTTTCAAAACTACTAAGCTATCAATTCTTTACAAGTCAAAATAAAATATAGAAAGAACCAATATGCTTAGGAATAGTGTTTTAGCTTAGTCAATTTTTTTGACTCATTCTAATGCTACTAAAAAACATTTCTTACTTTTTTTATGTTGAAAAAAAAAAAAACCTTTCATACTTATTCAAGGCAATTGGCCATCTTCTTAAGTACACCAAATTTTTTTTATTCTCATATTATCTATATATAAAAAGTGTGAATGCTTTGAAACTACAGTATTTTTGGTTTGTTCAACTTGTAATGTTTCACCGACCACTTTTTTTTTTTTAATGCGTAAAGGTACAGTAGTTTTGCTACATTATTTATGGTTTGTTCAATTTGCAATGTTTCACAAAATAATAAATTATTAACACAACAAATTGGCACAATATTTTCATAATTGTTGAGGTGTTAATTACTTATAGGTCAAAATTAAATAATAAAATATCATATTGGAACCAACCACGACTAAAAATAAAGTTATTGTGCCAAAAAAGTGCTACATCCACAATATTTTTCATAACACTTTCATAACAAACTAAAGGTGCTAAATTGTTATTAATTCTAATTTAAACTTGCTAATGAAAGTACTGTTTTGCCCACCAATAACAACCTACTACTTATAATTTGTTATGAAAATGTCATGAACATAGCATTTCTTTTATGAAAATTTTAAAACATCTTGTTGTCATCACAACATCTTCAAAATTGCTGAGTTATCAATTCTTTACAAGTCAAAACAAAATATTACAAAATTATAAAGGTATTATGAAAATGTTGTGCTATTTGGTTGTGTTTCTAGAAATTTTTAATTGGTTTGGTCAACGTTGTTGAGCCAAAATTGATCATTGTTGAGCCAAAATTCACTGTTTCACATACATTTTTTTTTGGCCCATCGACAAAGAATATCATGCTTTCCTTACGATCAATAATTGTCATGATTGTCTCATATGCAACTCTCTGGTTGTTATTCAACTTTTCAATTAAAGCGAGTTCTTTATCTACATTTGGAACAATTTGCTCATCTTGTATGAGTCTTAGTACAGCTGAATCATTGTCACATTCTCCAATTGGAATCGGCAAATCATACTCTGTGACATGCTTTTCTTGTTGCAAGAGTAATGCCTCTAAATCATTGAGAAATTTATTTGTACACATGTCTCTATTGTAACATATGTTGATGGATAATCTTCTACCATATATGGGTAGAACTCATTCCATAATTCTCTTACTTCAGTTGGCAGACAAAATACCAATATTGTTGCAAACACTTTTTAAAGCTGACGGCATTCGAATGTCTCTTGCCTTAAGCAGACACTATTGTATGCTATTATCATTCTCTAGTAAACTCCTTTGTTTAGCTGCTTGCTTAAAATTTGGAAAGTTGATCCCATTGACAGTTAATAAATCATCAAATCCTGTTGGCCCCTTGACATGATTAAGAAGGACACACATATTGAACGTTTCTCCATCAAATGATGAAATATATATCTTACCCATTACTTTTTTATAAGATCTTCTTCTTGTCCATGTTTTGTTTGTATAATTCCAACAATAATGCTCTAGAAACTCTCTATATAGATAATTTTGTGCATCATGATCAATGACATTCATAGAAAAAAATTCAGTGAACATTGTCTTTTTACTTCGCTCCAAAAAATTAGCAATAGGTTCATGTGGTCTAAAGCATACATGTTGTCTATTTGGAAGATGAATTTACAAATGAAAAATGGTAGGGTACATTCGATACATAGGAAAAGAAAATATCTTCCAACATGCCTCTAGAGCACAAACCCATCTTGCATCAATGTATTGTTGGACCTCATCATAATTTGGGCCTGATCTAACTTCCATAGAGACACGATCTGGGCATTTATACACATATTTATATAAGTACTATACACTCTTGATAATGCAACATATTTCAACATTAATATGGCAAATTGGCAATTATATTTTAGCAATAACCAAGGATTATATGGAACAACTCAAGTGTTGTCTACCATAATTCTGCAATGACATTCAATGGCAAGGGATTATTATCATATTGTTTGTAAACAGGATATGAGTCATTACCTTGGTAGGTTTCTGAAAAGAAAGGCTTTGGGTATCCTTTTTTACATTGCCCATTTTTCATGCACGGTGGTCTTGGATATTGTACTCCCCAAGGACCATGTATCATACATGGTATTTTTACTTTCACAACCTGATCGTAATCCTATGGATTATGCAATTTATCATCTTCATCGAGAATTATAAGCATGTGTGCATGTGGTAAACCCTTTTTTTGGAATTCAAAGATCTGCATATATACAATAACTCTTTCGAGAACCCTCTTGAGCATGATATCATCTTTTAATTCTTCAATTTTCAATTTGAAAACTTTTGCAAGTCTAGACGATCTTGTGCAGTTTGTGCAGGTAAACGCTCATTTCTCCCCATCCTGGATTACACATCATTGTGTTGAATAAATATGGCTTCCCAAACTTTTGAACCAATGACATTGTATCTAAAAATCGTTGGATCATATTGCGCGGTCTTCCCACAAATGATGAAGGTAGAATGGTTCTATGTCCAGGATTTCTTAAATATAAGATGAAAAAGTTGTGCCATTAATAAATGTATGATTAATATTAAATTGGGTAAATTGCAAATTACACCTCTAAATTTTGGGAGTGTTTAGATTTTATACCCTAAAGTTTCAAAATTTGAATTTCACTTCCTGAAGGAGGATAAATGGTTGCCTGTGAAGTCTAATAGTTCCATTATTTCTCCTTTCGCATTAGCGCTAGCTAAGACAAAAGTTCATACCCTTATTAACCAAAATTTGGGAGTATGGAAACAGGACATGGTTCATCAATTGTTTCTACCACCACACAGCCTCAATGATTTTGGGAATTCCCTTTAGCAAAAGGAACCCTCCTGATAGTATTGTTTGGGCACACACCCTATTTGGATTGTTTTCCATTAGCAGTGCCTATAATCTCCTCGTGTCTAGTATTTCGGCTAACCTTGCAAATAGCTCAAATTCCAATCCACAAAAACAGTTTTGGAAGGGAATTTGGTAGCTGCATATTCCTAACAAGATTAATCATTTTATTTGGAGGGCTAGTAACAATGCATTGCCAACAATGGGTAATTTGTTTCACGACAAAATTCCTCCTTGGCTACCTGCGAACTCTGTAAAGCTTGTCCTGAAGATTCATTGCACGCTTTCTAGCTTGCAAGGAAGTGGAAAGTGAATGGAGTTTGTTCATTAGCTTCCACAAAGCAAACTTTGCTCCTCCAACAGATTTTGTGAGCAAACTAATCGATTATTACAAGTTAAAGATGATTACAGGAAGGAAATTTTTGCTATCTCGGGTTGGCTTTTGTGAAGTAGGAGGAATGCTCTTCATTATGGTAGACTTGTGCAACCTATTGCTAACATTAGTGCTTTGGCAGGAAAATTGCTTTGAGAGTTTCTTGTTGCACAGGATGCGGAACTGGAGGTCACTCTGCCATTTAATGTGCAACATTGGCATCCTCCAAATCAAGATTCCCACAAGCTTAACTTTCATGCAGCTATAAGCTTCTAATATAGTTGGAATTGGGGTTATAGCTCATTGTAGACATCTCATTTCTTACCCGATTAATAAACTTTAGTCCCCAATCTCAATGATGAGCTTTAGATGTCTACAAAATGTAATTGGAGTTATTTTGGTAGTTTGGAAGTAATCACAACTCAAAATTGTTCAATTCGCTTTGAAATCGATACTGAAAAATTATCTTTGTTCACTGTTTTGATCATAACTTTTGATCCATAAAAAGGTTTTGAGTGAGATTTGTCTCATTGGAAAGTAGACATCCTAGGCTTCAATTTGAATGAAAAGTTTGCCTAATATGGACTTAAATTGAGTGAATGACTGTTTGAAGTTGGGCTAACTGGGTGATCCAATTTTTTGGGTTTTAAAACTTTATTTTAATGGCCCAAAACATCATTGCTTGATGTGGGCTGGCCCATAGACCCTTGAGCACATCCAGAGATCATTAAACAACCCCCAAAACCCTAATTTTTACTTATAAATATATACCTTATGCCTCCAATCAAAACACTAGCTAGAGAGAGTGATTTTTTGGCCTCCATCTTCTCTAAAACCTTATTTTCTCTTTTGAAAACCCTAAGGCAGCCCCTTAGCACGTTTTTGAAGATAAAAAACCTCTCTTTAGTTAGTTCTAAGGCAGCAAACTAGTTTCTAATCTCTTTCAAAACCTTTTTCAAACAATCTCTTCAAGAATGTCTTTTTATTTTGAGTTGTGATTACTAATGAACTATTGATATATTTGATTCCTTTAATTATCATTCAATCTTATTGTGTAGGTAATGAGGGGCTGGTTAAATATCAATCAAGTTTGTGTTCCATAGCAAGGTAAGTCTCTTTTCATGGCTTTTTCTTGATTTGGTTCTTTTATAATTTGTGTTTTTTGTTGTTCTTAATTAATTTATATGTTATTCATGTTTAGAAATGTGTTCTTTTGTTTGATTTTATTTGTTTTGTTTCATCATGCTTTGATTGGAAAGTTAAATGATTTGATATATTGATGAACATGTTTTGTTGTTGTTCTTGTTTGTTGTTATATCTAATGCATGTTTAGGAGTAGATTTATTTTGATTATCTTTAATATATTTGTTCCTAGTTTAGGTTGTTTAGATTTACATTAGAAGCATGTTAGGATGTTAGATTTATTTTTTTGAAGTTTTGCTTTAGTTTCTGTGTTGCTAGGATTCCTGGGCTGAAACCCATGTGCGCATAATCTTAGCTGCGTACGCAGGCTTGATTATGCACACGTAGGCTTGTTCATGCGTGTGCATAATCCTGCCCAGAAACCCTAATTTTTCTAATTTCATATACAATACTTCTGTCTTGGATTATTTTCATATATTATGGTTTAATATTTGTTTCACATGCTTGTTATTCGTTTGCTTTTTCACATGTTTAAATTAGGGTTTGTCTTATGTTTTCTTGTTTTGATGCCATGAACACGCATTCACATGTTCATGCATGAATGCCATAGGTGCTAAGTTGCTACAAGGTGAGTGAGGTAAGTCATGCATTCACATTCCCATTCATCTTTGAATATGATTTTGCCTTGATGATGGAGCTAAACATGTTTGTTCGGTTGAGTTCTTCTTGAAGTATAGAAGCAATCACATGTTTGCTTGGATCTTTTTATGCGTATGTACTGCCTTGGATATGATGTGATAGTAACATGCTAGGGTCTATGGTGACATATCATGCATCATTAGATGTATGGTAGGCTTTGTTTGTGAGCATGATAGATGTATGGTTAGAGATGTTTGATGTCATGTTGGTTCTAGATGCATGATTAGTGTGTGTGTGAGGTAGATGCAAGTATTGATGTACCTTTAATAGGGTTAAGACATAAGACATAAGACATAGTGATGGGAAGCCAATCTTAGGTTGGATAGTTTTGGGTGCCTAACACCTTCCAAAGATTGCATCTTAACTCTGAACCCATATCTCAGGTAGTAAGATCAAAAGGTCCTTCCGAAAGGATGCTATATATGGTTCCTAAACCATTGCAAAAACTAGGTGGTGACTCCTCCGTTGTGGCCACACTCGTGATTGGCGTGGGGAAGTTATTGGTGCTCTGTCTCAGCTTATTTCAGCTTCTCACTCAGTTGCATATATAGAGGCCGAGGCATGTCGAAGAGCTATCTAGTTTGCTGTTGAAATTAGGCTTCGAGTTGTTTTTTAAGGCAATTCAGCTTTGATGATCAATGCTATTACTCACGAAGGTGCTGAATTTTCTTCCTATGGAAACATTATTGATGAAATTCACTACATTGCTACAGATTTCCAGTTTGTCAAGTTCAATCATGTTAGTCGTGTATGTAATTTTATTGCTAATGTTTTGGCTAAAAAAGCTTAAAACATTTTGGGGTTCCAGGTGTGGATGGAAGATCCACCTGATGACATTGTTCCCCTATTACTTTTTGATGTTCATTAATTTTCCTTGCAATTGAGTTCTAGGCTGCTAGTCTGGTTTCTCAAAGAAAAAAAAAATGAGGATCTAATTGTTAGAATATAGTAGAAATGGTTCTATATTAAGAGCATTAAATTCCTTTTGATTTTATTATTCAAAGAAAAATCTTGAATTATGTAAATATTTCCTTATCAAGTATACTAAAAATTTATTGGAATTCATCTAAATTTCATTGGAAAATGTATCGTAATTTTCTAAAAATAAAAATGCCTTATTTATCTTAACTAGAGCCAAAATCCCCTTGAATTTGCTTGTTACTCTCAGTAATTATTTGATTTTTATTGAAATCAATAGTAATAAATAAAATATAAATAAAAAGTTTCTTGAAATGATTCTCATTAATTTTATCAAAGTGATTGCGTCAATTTTTATATGAATATGCATGTAATTTCTCCAAAAAAAAAAAAATCGTAAATTTCTCTTAATCATTTTTATTAGGAGACATGTCCAATTTTATTTATTTTAGGGTTTAGTTTATTTTTTATAAGAATAACATGCAACAATCATATTTTGATTGTCATTGAAAAGGTACAAAAATATTTAAAACCTCATATTGCACCATGGTATCTAAGATTTCACACAATGACATGGCTAGTAGTTTTTGCACTACACATGGCAGCATTATATCAGTCAAGTGTCAAGCTTCTAGAGTGTCCAACTTCCAGACATCACCAATTCAACTTTGTGGTTGATCTACATTGCTCTAACCTTTTATGGTTTTAGTGCAGTCATAATTTTTTGTTTTTTATTTTTTATTTTTGAACTTTAGTTTTGCCATTTTTAAATTGTGAAATAAATGTAGTATTTGACCTCATTAGCTTGGAATGAAGTTGAGAGTCTTGTAATTTAGTAAAATTACTTGTTTTCCTATTTAAGGAGAACGTGGATTTGAATCTCCTTCCTCTATTGATATTTATAAAATAAAAGAAAAAGACTTGAATGAAGAAAAATATAATTCAAAGAGAATAACATATAGAATTTGAGATATAAAAGTGACTATTTGTGGGCAAAGCACAAAGAGGAATGATTGCATAGTTTTTTAGTCTTTGACCGAATGGGTGAGTTGCAATTTGAAGGAGAGAAAATGATGTGGGTGAATTGCAAAGAGACAAAGAAAGAGCTGGGTGTGTGGCAAAGAGATTGAAGGGCCATTTGGTAGTGGTACTCAAGCAAGGACGAAGCTAGAAGTTTAAGTTAGGAGGGGCGATTTATTTGGTAGTAATACAAAACTTTGAGTATCCATGATATCTAGCATCCATTTCCCTTTGTGTAATGGTATATTATTAGTGGCACACTAGTCTTATGTGGGCGAATTTTTTGAGTTTATTTTGTTAAGAAAATCACCAGGAATTACTAATTTATATCCTAAAATCTGAAAGGATAATGTTGATTTTTTACTGTCATTATACTACCTAAACAAATTTTTGTTGTAACTTGTAAGAAAGAAAGAAAATGACATAAAAGCGACCAGATTGGAATTTGCATTGGAATCCAACTGAACTCGCTCCTCTCAATATCAAAAATAAAAAATAAAAAGGAAAATCTACCAGAGCCATCGTTCCACGCAGCAAACCACCTCCTTTGATTGCCTAATTCCTATCACCAGATATAGACGGTAAAGAATGAACTTCTAGAATTAAAGGAGAGAGGTTTGGAGAGAAAAGGAAAATTCTCATTAATCAATTCAAAAAAATTGTAAAAAGTACATAATTAATTAAGCCCTGTTTCTATATATACACCAACAGAGGAGGGAAAAGCAAAATAGAAAATAACTAATTTCCTAATCTAACGGAAGTACAAGTTGACCATTGGATGTATGACAACTGGCTTATATTACAACTAACTCTATCCTGCTCTACTCACATGACTGCACGTGCCTTCATTAATTAAAATTGTGTTGTTTCCCTTCTTCTCTTTACTCTATTCCTTAATCTGTTCTTGTCATTTTTCTTTTACTTTGTAGTTTTGCTCTGTCGTTTCCCTTCAATTCTGTTTCAACCATCTCAGTCTCAACACTCCCCCTCAAGTCCTGAACTTCAAGTTCTAAGACTGAGAATGTTGTCTGTGAATCTCGTGGAGCAAATATGTCCTTTAGACCCAATTTTCCAGAAAGTCTTGCAAAAGCTTGAAAACCCAAAGCTTTAGGGAATATGTCCGCTACCTAAAAACTAGTATTCACATGAAATGTTTTAATCATACCCTCCATGATCTTATCTCTGACCAAGTGACAATCTACCTCTATGAGCTTTGTTCTTTCATGAAATACTGAATTTGCAGCTATGTACAGGGCTGCTTGATTGTTACAAAACAACATAGCCAGCCTTGCATGATTAACCTTTAAATCCTTAAGAATTTGCAGCACCTAAGTTATCTCACAAGCCACACTTGCCATGGCTCTGTACTCACCTCAGCTGAGGACCTTGAGACAACTCCCTGCTCTTTAGACCTCCAAGAAATCAATGAATCTCCCAAGAAAAAAGCATAGCCAATAAGAGACCTCCTAGTGTCAGGGCATCCAGCCCAATCCGCATCAGAAAATGACTCGATATGCAAATCAAAACTGCTTGGAAAGAAGATACCTCTTCCTGGTGAGCCTTTTATAAATTGAAGCACCCTGTTAGCAGCAAGCAAATGTGGCTCTCTTGTCTGTGACATAAACTGGCTCAGCCTATGCACATCATAGGTGATGTCTGGTCTAGTCAAGGTGAGGTACAATAGTCTTCCAATGAGCCTCCTATACTGGACAGGGTCTACAATTGGCTTGCCTTCATATTTGGACAACCTCAGATTCTACTCCATGGGGAATTTGACTGGTTTGGAACCTAGAATACTTGTATCCTTCAAGATTCCAAAGCATACTTTCGTTGGTTTAAACTTATACCTGCATCAATTCTAGCCACTTCAAGACCTAAGAAATACCTCAAAGACCCCAGGTCATTTAAACCAAATCTGTCATCAAGAACTTTCTTCAAACTTTACACACAAATTGGATTATTGCCAGTCAAAAATTTGTCATCTACATGCACCAAAAGAACTGTAAAAGATTCTCCTTGAGTATATGTAAACAATGAGTAATCAGACTTAGACTGAATGAACCCCATTCGCAAAATAGTTGATGAAAACTTTTCAAACCATTTTCTGGAAGCCTGTTTTAGTCCATAAAGACTCTTATTCAGTTTACATACCAAATGTTTCCCCTTGCTGTGAAAACTAGGTGGCAAAGACATATAGACATCCTCAACCAAATCCTCATGTAGGAAAGCATTGTTAACATCCATTTGGTGAAGGAACCACCCATTCACAATAGCCAAAGATAAGACAATTCTGACTGAAATAGATTTAGGAACAGGAGAGAAGGTCTCTGAATAATCCAAACCAAGCTTTTGGGTAAAACCCTTGACAACCAATCGAGCCTTGTACCTCTCAATGGTGCCATCTAAGTGATATTTGACCCTATAAACCCATTTACAACCAATGGGAGACTTACCAGCAAGTAAAGGAGTTAATGTCCAAGTATCATTAAGTTCCAAAGCCTCAATTTCTTTGTCCATGGCAACCCTCCATTCTGGATACTTAACTGCTTGAAAGAATGAAACAGGTTTTGATGGAACAGAACTAATAGCCAGGACAAAGGAAGAGCACTTAGGTCTAAGATGGGAGTAGCTAAGCATATTTGAAATGTCATAAGGCAAACTAGAAACAGGTTTGGTACTAACTGCTTTACAAGAGTAATCTGACAAGTAGGCAGGTGGTTGGTGGGGCCTTGTTGACCTTCTTAAAGGAGGTAAAGGTGAAGAAATAGGAGTAGAATCAACAATGGGAGATAAAGTGGAAGTAGGCAAGGAAGAATCGGGAACAGGTTCTAAAGTTGCATCAAGCAAAACTGATTCTCAGAGACACCAGAAGGTGGAGGAAGTAATGAGCCAGAATTAAAGGAACTAAACTAATATCAGGTATATGAGCACCAGAGGAAGAAGAAAAGGTGTGAGAATTAGAAACAGGAGAAACACCAAAAGATGAGAAGCATCATAGACCAAATGAGGAAACACAAAAGATCAGATAAGAAATGGGAAGGATGGTCAGGAAGCAGTAAAAGGAAAAATAGTTCATAAAAAATTACATCCCTTGAAATGTGAACTGAATTGGATTCAAGATCAAGAACTTTGTAACCCTTAATGCCATGAGGATAGCCCTAAGAAAACACATTTTCTGGCTCTAGGTGCAACTTATGCCTATTATGTGATAAAGTGGAAATAAAGCATAAACATCCAAGCATTTAGATGATTATAAGATGGGGGAAACTTAAAAAGCAACTCAAAAGGGCATTTGTTACTGAAAGACTTAGAAGGCAGTCTATTAATCAGGTAAACGGTAGTGAGAATACAATCACCCCACAAGCATAAAGGCAGGTTGGATTGAAATCTAAGAGCTCTTGGAACATTGAGGATATGTTGATGCTTCCATTCAACAATAGCATTTTGTTGAGAAGTATCAACACATGTCAATTGATGCAAGATACCTTTGGAATGAAAGAAATCCCTTAAGAAAAATTTAGTACCATTGTCACTCTAATAGTCTTAACAGAAGCATGAAATTGAGTGTGAAACCATATTGGGCAAAGTTAGGAATGAAAAACTGAGTGTCAGATTTATTCTTGAGAAGATAAACCCAAGTACAGCAAGAAAATTCATCAACAATGGTCAAAAAGTACCTAAATCCTTCAATAGTACAAGTAGAAAAAGGACCCCATGGGTCACAATGAACAAGCTCAAAAGGATGAGCAAATACATGATTACTAGAAGGAAAAGGTAACCTTTTCTGCTTAGAAAAATGACATATTTCACAACAATCTGGTTTATTCAAAGCTTCAAAACTAACAAGGTTATTTACAATGCAAGTTTTGAAAAGGAAAGATGACCTAATCTACTGTGCCATAAACTGGAAGAAGATTGACTAGCATTTGCAGTTAAAATAGTAGAAACAGTTTGAGAAGCTGGTACTTGCAGCAGATATAGTCCTTGACATTCCTTACCCAAACTAATCATGCCCCATTGAGCAAAGTCCTGGATAAAACACCAATGTCCAAGGAAAATAAGGCAACAAGAAGAAATGCTTGTAAGCTTACTAATGGAAATGATATGAAACTAAAAGTGGGAATACACAAAACATTAGTGAGTGTCAAAGTGGGTGACAGTTGCACTGTGCCTATATGTGTAACTAAGGCTTGATCCCCATTTGGTAGAAGACACAAGAATGCATAGTAGAAGTAATAGTGTGAGTTAAGACACTGAGTGGACCATGTGGTCAGTGGCACCAGTGTCTAATATCCAATTATTGGACTTGAGGGCATGTCTATCGATAACATGAGCAGAAAAAACTGAATGTGACAAATTTGGTGGAATCCAAAAGGGGTTACCTGAAAAGTTTGAGGAATCAACATTGGAAGATGAAACTGAGGTAGGGTTTAAAGAAGGTTGAATCATAGGAGTAAATGCCATAACAGTGGCAACTTGAGGAGTAGTAGAAGTACCAATTCCTGAACCAGAAGCTGTGACTGCTTTCAAATAATTGAGTAGCTGCTCATACTGAACCTGAGAAATAGGACACTACGGATAGAGAACCTTGAGCAGATGCTTTGCTATGGGCAAATTAAGTACCAAAGGAAGTCTGTGGAGCAAGAACAACTTCAGATTGCAAGTTGTGATTAGGGAAACTAGAACCACCCATACTTCCAAAGTTTCCTGAAGGAAAACTGTGAAACTTGATGAGCCCTGGCTTGATTACTCCCCTTATGCTTGTAGCCTAGAGGATACCCATGCAACTTATAACACTTGTCTGCAATGTGACCACTAAGGCCACAGTAGTGCAAGTGGGTTTTTCCTTCTTAAAATGACCTTTAGCACCACGATTCCCTTGAGTCCTGCCCCTGATTACCAGTGTGATTACCATTGAAACCTTTAGCATGAGTTGCAAACATAGCAGTAGCCTCAGTAGGATATACAACATTAACTCCTTGACCAAAACTCCTTTTTTCTTCTTGTAAGATCAAGAACAGACCTTGCTAATGGATGGAAATGGCTCAACCAACAAGATTTGGCCTATGATATTTCCCATAACTATCATTCAACCCCATCAAAAAATGGAAAACATGTTCCTTATGTTGTGCTTCCAATTGAGAAGCCTTAGAACCACATGTACAAGCACAATTGCATACAGTGAAAGGCTGGAAATTCACAATTCTCCCATAGGCATTTTAAACCCTAGTGAAATATGAACTTATTGAGAGTGATCCTTGAGAAAGGCGTGCGATTTCCTTTTGCAGCTCAAATTGCCTTGTAGTGTTGCCTTGTGAAAGCCTATCTCTGAGATCAATCCACAAATCTCTTGCAGTGTTGATATACATCACACTTGCCTTGAGATCCATGCTGAGAGTTGGTCAACCATGAAAGTACAGTGGTATTACATCTGCACCAAGAATTGTACAATGGCGAAGAAGGATCTGGTTGTGGAATTGAACCATTACAAAACCAAATTTGTTTCTTGAGCTTAAAGCCAAGAATACTGATCTTGCCTAACTTATATAGTTCTCTGGACCAGTTAAAGGTTGCGAAGTAAGAACTATCCTTGGACTCTCAGTAGTTGGAAGAAAATAGGGATTGTTCGCAGATTCATCTGCCAACCTGTGCCTGAGATTGTGTAGAAGACTGTGCTTGATTGGTTGTTGAATCAGAAGCCATGAATGAAAAGCTTCAAGAAAATCAAGAAGAAATAGAAAGATTTCGAAACCTAAAATACTGTTTGGTAACTATGAAAATGAAAGAAAATCAAAGAGAACCACGCTCTGATACCATGTAAAGAATGAAACTTCTAGAATTAAAAGGAGAGAGGTTTTGGAGAGAAAAGGAAAAATTCTCATTGATCAATTTCAAAATTGTAAAAAGTACATAATTAATTAAGCCCCTGTTTCTATATATACACCAACAGAAGAGGGAAAGAGCAAAACAGAAATAACTATTTTCTAATCTAACGGAAGTACAAGTGGACCATTGGATGTATGACAGCTAGCTTATATTACAACTAACTTTGTCCTCCTCTATTCACATGACTAGCACGTGCCTTCATTAATCAAACTGTGTCGTTTCCCTTCTTCTTTTTACTTTGTTCCTTTAATCTTGTTCTTGTCGCCTTTCTTTTACTTTGTAGTTTTGCTCTATCATTTCCCTTCAATTCTGTTTCAACCATCTCAATCTCAACATAGACAAATATATATTTCTCCATCAAAAAAATATAAAAATCTGTTTCAATACACTAGCTATAGTAATAATAATAATTTTAAGTCGTTATCAAATAATAATAATAATAATAATGTTAAGTCAGCGAGAAGTGAGAACTCTTTGAAGTTGAAGTACAAATGGCATCCGCAGTTTAAAGAATTCCACTCCACTCCTGACCACTACCAAAACTAAACTGAACACAGAGATAGCACTTTTTGTTTGAGAATTTGATCAGAGTATTGGCGGTGTCGTATCCTATAAACCTGCCGTGACCGTACGGTGTTCATAACTGGACTAGCAGTAGATTTCCTCGTGTAAAGCCTAAGCTCAACTCCAGATCCAGAGCCTCCTCCGATGCCGACTCTTCTTCCTCTTCTTCTTCTTCTTTTGTTCCTTCCATCGACTCCGATCCTACTAACAAAAACGCCGCCAGGTAATATTATATATATGTGTGTGTGTGTGTGAGAGAGAGAATTTTGGTTGAAATAGTTTATTCATGTGTGCGCTTGTTGTGTTTTTCATCAGATTCTGTATAATAGAAGGGCCTGAAACGGTCCAAGATTTCGCCAAAATGGAACTCTCCTTCCATCTATTTTCTTTCTTTATTTTTTCTGAATAAACATTTGTATTTCAAATGGAGAGATATATAGCAAGAGGAACTCTCAAAAGAAGATAGTAATACTATTGCCTCAACTATGATTATTTCTATACACTGGTGTGGATGGAACTCTTATGTGGAGATATAAGATTAAATTATTAAAAGCATCACCACCACAAATTAAGACTTTGAAGCTTTGCTCTTTTCCCTTGGATAATGCTAACAGCAATCTCTCCAAAAAAAAAAAAAAAAAAAGATAATGGATGCTAACAGCACTTTTTTAAACCACTTCTTTTATTTTTTACCATGATAGACTCAAACCACTTCTGTGGAAGATAGCATGACAGGTAATACCAACAAAATCAACTCTGTGTCAGAGATCTGAAATTGATGATTTCAGTAGTCTGCTATGTAGATCAGAAGAAGAGAACTCAATAATAGATTGCAGTCCACACCACTCTTGGATCAATTTGCATGGACAAAAGCACGAACCATCCAATCTCATGTGTCCACGTGCCATCCACACTGATTTGAAAAGATTAATCAGAAGATGAAGCTTAAACAAAAGATCTGCACACAAATCACCCTTGATTTGAAACTAAGATTTCTTGGAAGATAAAGTAGCCAGACACCATAAAATCACCCCAAAAAGAAGAAGAATTCGACCATAGTGTTTGATTTTGGTCATGCAAGAGCCATGAACCATATTGGGGTAACCAAACATACTCGACACCTTAGGTTTCAACATATATGAGCAATGACATGTGATCATTTTTTTTTTTTTTTGATAAGTAAAAAAAAAAAATTGATAACTTTACAAAAATGAAAAAGAAATGGCCAAAATATCGGTTGAAAATAAATTATGAGTTCGATACCAAGAGCCAAGAGGAAATATGACATTATAAACTTTGAAAGCAACTTCCACAAAACAGGAGACAGTGGTAACAATTAGTGTAAAGTTGAAATTTGCAACTATTATGTGTTGGCTTTAATTCCATGTCAAATTTAATTGTAATTTTGTTCAATCTTTTGTACCATGTACTTTATGTGGGATTTATTTGTAAGGGTTGTGTGTGAGAGAGAGAGTATGAAGACTCAAGGCATCTATTGAAGACAAAAGGAGTTTTCGTAGGTAGCTTGCGATTAGCCATCCCGCGAAGTGATGCATGTGCCCAACACATGACTAGAATGCGAAGAGTCAGGACAGGATGGAGACAGCTGATTTTAGCGAGTGTCTCGCGGGTAAGGCCTTCACGCAAAATACCCGCGAAACAATCTATTTTGCTATATCTGCTCCACTACATCCTCATACACACTATATATACCATCATTACTCACATATTGAGTAGAAAGCTTTTCAAAGAAGAAAACCCTAACCACAAACTCTTGAAAGTGTGAGATTGTCATACCCACAATTCTCTACACCGTCCATTGTGGTTTTCCTCTACTTCTACCTCTCCATTTCCAAATCCTTGAAAGGTTGATAGCCCAAACACTCACCACACCCATACTGAATGTCCAATGAGGTTTTGGTGTTGCTGGGAAGTATTGAAACAAACCAAACTTTGGTGGATGCAATCAGGCGTATTGCGAGATCTAAAAAGCTAGACAAGACATGATTCTGAGAAGCCTTGTTGGAGAAGGAGCTTGGAGGGCTTAGGTGAATTAGGTAGATTAAGCTTGGAGGGTCTCTTGTTATTCGTGTATCCCAATTTATTATCTAGTGGATCGATTTACTACTTGGAGGGCGGAGGAGAGGTTTTTCACCAAGTTCTTCAGTTTCTTCTTCGAAAAGACATCAACGTGTTATCTTGTGTTTGCATCTCTCTTCCCTACTCTTTTAGCTTTCATTTTACTGCTATGATTTGTTGAATATGGCTTAGAGTAGTTGTATTGTTTTTTCGCTTACATTTACTCTATTCCGCAATTAGTTTAAGTTAGAGTAAAATCAACCGAGCTATAATTTTTTGATTTGGAGTCTAAACAACTCTTGTATTTTTAACACAAATCTGAGCTTTCATTAGGTGCACTTGTTGTGGTTTCATTACTTAAGTGCGATCCAAGACCCCTTTTGTGATGGTTTGGTCAAAATCTCTCAATGCTCTACCATACTTTGATGGGAGCAACTATGCATTTTGGAAGGTTCGTATGAGAGCATTCCTTTGTGTTATAGATAAGTCCATATGGGATTCCGTTGAGAATGGGTATGTTAGACCCACAACAGCCAAGTCCGAATGGGACAAGGCAGCTCTTGCTTTGGCAAATGCCAATAGCAAAGCAATTAATGCTATTTTTTGTGGTGTGTCTACTGATTAATTTTACAGGATATCGCATGTGAAGACTGTAAGTGCACAATTGCACCTGGCCCTAAAAACAGTGATGGGCTCAGGCCCAATAAGCCTTGAACAATATGAATTTGTAGAGTGTGGGCTGTAAACCCAGGTTAGAAGCGCTTAAGGAATATAGGACGAGCTAAAGGACTGTAAACACTCAAGAATCAAAAGGAATGCTATAAATCCACCTCCTCGGATATGAGCCGAGGATTGTTCTTATATATAAGTTTCCCTTTCTTTTCTTTCTATATTACAAAAAGTCGGGGCCTATTTCTGTTCCAGACCCCTCCTTAAATACCACTCAATTTGGTAATTGTTGTTACACGTGTTGCTTTCACCTCCCTTTAACCTAGATATTTTTCTTCTTAGTGCCCTTAAATAGTAACCAGAAGCTTCACTTCCACTGTTCAGGCGTCACTTCCTCATTAATGCGGCCAGGGTGGTAGGTGCAGGGTCTTTAATGTGGAGGTGGCAGCCTTTAGGGCTTTTTCAGACACGATGCTTCTGTGACATTCAGGGGTTCATCCCTCTTAACCATTGGTCTCCGTCGTGTCATTTATGAGCTTTTTCGATGGTGTTCCTGACTCTTCTATGCCCATCCGAGGGTGAAACTAGCCTCGGATAGGTCCTCGGGTCCTCGGCCCATGGGCTGACCTGAGGTACCAAGAAGTTTCGAACTCAAGGGCAGGTCGGCCTTCCCTAGTATGACCCAAAGGCCCAAAATACCTACCAGGACCTTTTACTCCCCACAATAGCCCCTCAAAATTCTAATTTTCGATGTCCGAGGAGGAAAAGTAGAGTTTTGATCCGAAGAGAACTTACTCTGCCCACTTCATAAATGATTGCACGTGTGGAAACCGCTTCACGTTCCAGAAGATGCCACATGGCAGTTACACTTTCAAGACGCGCGCATTTATTACTGTAAGTTACACTTTGTCTCCCACGTTCAACGGTAGGATGGACATCCAACGGCTCTCCTTTCTTCACGAAAATTTGGGCGGGACAAAACTAATTTCGAGGCCGCCATTCCGCACGTCGTGACGCTTCGGGAACCTGCGCCTTCATTTAATTTGCTAGGGACTAATCCCATCAAAACATCAACAATCACACTTCGCCTTCAGAAAACCGTGGAAAGTTGCATATCCTCAAACTCCGTAAGTTCTTACTCATCATTCATCTTATTCTTAACCTTTCATCCTCGGATTTTGTCCTCGGCTGTCTTAGTAGGCACCTCCCTTTCTAGAGTCTAACCTTTCATTCCTTTATAATGGGTAGATTTAAGTGTCTTGTTGATACGGCCGCCGGAATGGAAGGCTTTAGAGCCAAATACCACATTCCCGGAGACGTGGGTCTGAAATATTGCCCGGCGGGGGCCGTGGCCGGTTCCAGGAAGGAGGGAGAGGTCATAATCCCAATGGTAGCCTTTGTAGAAGGCGGGATGACCCTCCCAATGAAACCTGTAATGAGGGAGTATCTTCGCAAACCACCGGTTGTGTCCCGACCAATGCCCTCCCCAACGTTTTTAGAGTCTTAGGTAGCGTCGATGCCTTAAATGAACAAATGGGTTTAAACCTCACATGACACGACGTCGTTTTTCTGTACGAAGCCCACAAACTATCCAAAGTAGGTTATTACATTAAGTCCCGGTCCAGTGTCGTTAGGATAATCTCCTGTTTGCCCAAGTCCAACAAAGGCATGAAGGAAGACTACCTGATCGTCTCTGGAAACTGGCATGACGGTCTCCACTGCCCAGTACAGTGGGGGGATCCAGGTGCGACACCTGAGGACTAACCTCCCCACCCAAAACCTCCCTTAACAATAACAAACTTGCACATTGATATATGTTATTATTTGTTTATCTTTGACTCCTGTTGTGTGAATCTGACCACGTTGCTTAATCTCTCATCCTTTCTTGTAGATAAGCGAAACGTGCGCCCTCGCCTGAGTCATTGCAACGTTGCCGACCTAAACAGGGTTCTTCGGTCCGAGGTGTTCGTCAGCGAAGACCGACAGCTTCGAGCCGCTCACCTGATCTTAGGCTACCATCCCATCTCTTCGGACTTCCAGGAGATAGACAACGCTATCATCGCCGGAGACCGAAGACGAAGGAGAATCAACGTAGCCCGGCCGAACTTTCTGGACGACCGAGACCTCCCCGACGCACCTCAAACCGTCTTGTACCTACGTCCCATAGCGGCAATTCCTCTCGCCGTCCATTCAGAGGTAGCAGCTGCCCCTGAAGAACAGGTCTCCTCCTCCCATACGTTAGACGACGAGATAGATCAGTTCCAACTCGAAGAATACAACGAGCCTCGAGGGAACCAGTTCGTCGTACTTTCTGACGAGGAGGAAGATACTGCCGAGCCTCGGAATTGCTGGGCTCGTCGTCGCACTCCCCGAGGACGGATCCGAGGACAGTATGGACAGAATGAAGGACCTCCTCACCGACAGAGCCACGAAGGTCACGGCTAAGAGGACAGGGGCAGCCCAAGTCCCTCAAGCTCTGCCACTTCCCCCTCCTCTAGCTGAGCCGAAGGTTCCAGCCGAGGACCCCAAGAAAAAGAGAAAGGGGGAAGATGAAGGGGCGTCCAACAAAGGCCCCAAGAAACCACGCAACCAACCTCCACCGGCTCCACAGCAAAAGCAGGACAAAGGCAAGGGTAGAGGCCGTTCGGTGGAGAGCGGGGAGATTGGGGTAGTAGCCGATGTGCGCAGGGCACCGGCCACCTGGTCCCCTGACCTAAAACTGGACGGCGCTCCTATCTCCAGCCAGTCCAGTATAAGGGCGATTCAACATGGCCATGCCCACCACTTGGCCGAGGTGTTAGAGCGCCCTCTTTTGCTGCCCAAGGACATGGAGTCCTTGGAAAAAATGAGCCAGCCACAGCTCTTCCTTGCTCTGAAGAGAGACTTGGCGCTGGTAAGTTTTTCCCTTCTCATGAAGAGTTTACTTTTAAAGATATTTATAAGTTTTTGTTGTGTTTGACCCCACCATGTTTCATTGCAGGCTGTTCAGGAGGTCTTCGTAGCTGAAAAGTTTATTGAAGATACTCGGAAGAAGGCCAGGGCCGAGCTGGAGGTCAGGTTGGAGACCGAGAAGTCTCTGGGGACAGCCATTGCTGAAAACGAGAAGCTGGTCTCGGAGGTGGCTAATGTAAGAGGGAGAGAGATGGTGCTAGGTCAAGTCTCAAAACCATGGAGACCCAAATAGAAGGACAGCGCAAGCTCCTCCACGATAAAGATGATGAGATTTCCCGAGCTCAAAGGGAACGCTCGGATTTGGAGAAGGAAATTGCGCTGCTGAAGAGAGAAGCCAGCACATTTCAAAGCTTTTTACAAGCTGCCAAACAGGCGAGCTATCAGGAAGGGGTGGCCAACACCGAGGAGCAGCTGACCGAAGCCTTCGCGGCCTTGTGCCGTGAATACTGCCAGAAGGTTTGGGGGGAGGCCCTAAACGCAGCTGGAATTCCCCCCTCCTCGGAGCTGAGGAAGTCCGAGAACGTCTGGATTCCGCTGGAAATCCAGGAGATTGAGGAGGCTCCTGCTGCCACCCCCACCCCTGACTCAACCCTACCAGAGCTGCCCCAAGTGGTCCCACAGCCAACACCTGATCCTACAGAACCCTTGGGTTCCAACAAAGAACAGGAAGGTGATGGGGACGCCAAGAAGGATCTTAGCCAGGCCTTCGAACACAGTGTCCCACCAACAAAGGAAGCGGATAAAGGGAAACAGATTCTTTCTCCTTTTGAAGTGGAGCTGAGAAAGACTGAAGGACCCAGCACTTCTCACGTGGACCCTCCTTCTGAGGCTTAGGGCCGAGATTAGGGCTTTTCAGTCTCCCCATTTATACTTATTCCTTATGTAATACTTGTTATGCAATTTTAGGAAAGAAAAATTTTATATACCTTTTTATCGCATCGCGTTTGTTTTTACTTCGTTTATTTTGTACTGTTTTATTGAAGTTTATTTGAGTAAACAAATCCAACTACAAGAATTATCTAATTATGACCTCCATATGGCCATACGCATATTATAAACACTTAACGAGAAAGTCACGTGGTTTGAAATATCTCTAATAACAAAAGGCTTCAAGCAACAATTAAACCTCTGCAACATATAGCATTGTTGTTGGTATGACGTGAGGTCCGAAGATCGTTCTTTATATAAACTTAGTTTACAATCAGATGGACAAACTTTAGATCTGAATTAATGGACAGTAAAGCCCTGCGTCCTAAGAACAATAAGAAGTTAGTTTTGACCAAGTCTATGGTCCAAGTAGTAGACTTCATCAACTCATGTGGTTCTATTCTCGAATGGATGTGAATTTCATTAACCATTCATTGCACAACTTTGCTTAACACTTAGGGACATAAAGATTTAAAATTTGATCTTGCAATCAATAAGACAATTCGTTTCAAATGCACTCAATTAATTCCACAAGGTTTGTGGTCCGAGGGCTACACTTAACCAAGTTCCTGTTTGATTTTAGAGAATTGTTACTTCAAATGTTAATTTTCCCAAAGTAGGAGGTCCGGGGACCCGACATAACTAAGGTTCTGTTTAACAAATGACAAGACATCAATTTCCACAAGGTTTGTGGTCCGAGGACTACACTTAACCAAGTTTCTGTTTGATTCTCAAAAAGTTGTTACTTCAAATGTTAATTTTCCCAAAGTAGGAGGTCCGGGGACCCGACATAACTAAGGTTCTGTTTAACAAATGACAAGACATCAATTTCCACAAGGTTTGTGGTCCGAGGACTACACTTAACCAAGTTTCTGTTTGATTCTCAAAAAGTTGTTACTTCAAATGTTAATTTTCCCAAAGTAGGAGGTCCGGGGACCCGACATAACTAAGGTGCTGTTTAACAAATGACAAGACATCAATTTCCACAAGGTTGGTGGTTCGAGGACTACACTTAACCAAGTTTCTGTTTGATTCTCAAAAAGTTGTTACTTCAAATGTTAATTTTCCCAAAGTAGGAGGTCCGGGGACCCGACATAACTAAGGTGCTGTTTAACAAATGACAAGACATCAATTTCCACAAGGTTGGTGGTCCGAGGACTACACTTAACCAAGTTTCTGTTTGATTCTCAAAAAGTTGTTACTTGGAAATTCATGAAATATTAACATTTTTCGAATAAGTACAAACAACAGTGAACTTTATTAATAGTAATACCTTCGTAGGTTATTTACATTCCACGGCCGTGGTACAATATTTTCATCTAAATCAGCTAGCCGATAAGATCCTATCCCTGCTACTGAGACAATACGATAGGGTCCTTCCCAGTTGGGTCCTAGCTTGCCCCAGGCTGGGTTCTTAGCGGTGCCCACAACCTTTCTTAACACAAGATCTCCAGGTGCTAGTGGCCTCAGTTTCACATGGGCATCATACCCCCGTTTAAGTTTTTGTTGGTAATAAGCCATTTAGACCATAGCTGCCTCACGTCGCTCTTCCAGTAAGTCAAGGCCTTTCTCCAGGAGCCCATCGTTGCTCTTGGTACTAAAAGAACTCGTCTTCAGGGTGGGAAAACCATATTCCAGAGGTATCTCTGCCTCGGCTCCGTAAGTCATAGAAAATGGCGTTTCTCCAGTAGACCTGCGCGATGTGGTTCGATATGTCCACAGAACGTGAGGGAGTTCTTCTACCCATCTACCTTTCGCATCGTCCAACCTTTTCTTCAACCCGTTAACGATGACCTTGTTAACAGCCTCGGCCTGGCCATTTCCTTGAGGATAACATGGGGTGGAGTACCTGTTTACGATGCCATGTCACCACAATATTGCCTGAACGCGTTGCTGTCAAATTGAAGCCATTGTCAGACACAAGCGTGTGTGGTATGCCGAACCTAGTAATAATATTTTTCCAGATGAACTTCTTGGAATCCACATCCCTAATGTTTGCCAAAGGCTCGGCCTCGACCCATTTAGTAAAATAGTCTGTTCCCACCAAAAGCCATCTTTTGTTGCCTATGGCCCTCGGAAATGGCCCAACTATATCTAGTCCCCACTGTGCGAAGGGCCAAGGGCTGGAAAGCGGGTTAAGAACTCCTCCAGGTTGATGGATATTTGGGGCGAACCTCTGACATTGATCACACTTCCTAGCGTAATCTTGAGCTTCTCTTGCATATTGGGCCACCAGTAACCCTGAGTCAAAGCTCGGTGGGCTAATGACCTACCCCCAGTGTGGCTGCCACAAATCCCCTCATGTAGTTCTTCCAGAAGCCCTTCGGTTGAATCTGGGTGTACACACAACAAGTACGGCCCTGAAAAGGATCGTTTATATAGTTTCTGATCCTCGGACAACCAGAAACGTGGTGCTTTCCGGCGTATCTTGTCTGCTTCTGATTTGTCCTCAGGGAGAACATCGTTCCTGAGAAAGGATATGACCGGGTCCATCCAACTGTGCCCAGGTCTTACGAGATAAATGCGAGACGCATTGGTGGTGACAAGAGAGGGTTCTAATAAGTCCTCGATAAGGATAACTCTAGGTAAACCCTGAGCCGAGGTCGTTGCCAGAGTAGCTAAGGAGTCTGCATGGGTGTTTCCAGACCGAGAGATGTGAACTAGGACAAAGGAGTCAAACTCGGCTCGCTGACGTTTGACCTGGGCCAAATACTCCTGCATTTTTGGATCTCTGGCTTCCATGGTTCCCATGACCTGGCCGACTACCAGCTGAGAGTCCGAGAATATGGAGACATCTTTCCCACCCATTCTGTGCACCATTCTCATGCCCACTAAAACTGCTTCGTACTCGGCCTCATTATTAGTGGCCGAGAACGCCAATCTCATAGACTTTTCAAAGACAATTTCCTCGGGGGAGACCAGAACAAGTCCAACACCGGACCCTCTCTGATTGGCCGCCCCATCCACATACACTTTCCAGGTCGGAGGTATTGCCGCCGTGATCACTCCAACCGATTTTTCACCCACGGGGAAATCTCCTAGAGCTTCTTCCAGCAATGGCTCAGAAAATTCCGCCACCAAATCAGCGAGGACCTGACCCTTCACCGAGGTACGAGGCTTGTATTTAACATCAAAAGCCCCCAAAATGGTCCCCCACTTCGCTATTCTTCCTGAGTAGTCGGCACTGCGAAGCATTGCTTTGAGAGGCAGTTGGGTCAGCACGACCACTGTATGGGACTGAAAATAATGGGGAAGCTTTCGCGTGGCATGCACAACGGCTAGAAGTGCTTTTTCCAAGGGTAGATAACGCACCTCGGCGTCACCAACGATTTGCTAACATAATACACCGGTCTCTGCACTCCGTTATCTTCCCTTATCAGGACCAGGCTGACCGCGTGGACGGCCACTGCCAGGTAAGCAAATAAAACCTCATGCGCCTCTGGACGAGAGAGAATAGGCGGCCGAGAAAGATAATGCTTGAGTTGCTAAAAAGCTAACTCGCAGTCCTCTAACCATCGAAACCCTTTCCACTTGTTCAACAGCTGGAAGAAAGGACGACAGCGATCGGCTGACCGAGATATGAATCGATTCAAGGCAGCTATCATTCCTGTTAATTTTTGAATTTCCTTTGGGTTCCGAGGAGACTGCAAGTTCTGGATAGCCTTGACCTGCGATGGGTTAACCTCTATGCCTCTATGAGTAATCATATATCCCAAGAACTTTCCGGACCCCACACCGAAGGAGCATTTTGAGGCGTTGAGGCGCAACTTATACTTTCTTAGAATTTGAAAAGTGTCGAACAAATCTTTTACATGGGAGGGTATTGTTTTGCTTTTCACCACCATGTCGTCGACGTACACCTCGATGGTTTTCCCCATCTGCTGTTCAAACATTCTAGTCATCATCCTCTGGTAGGTAGCCCCGGCATTCTTTAAACCGAATGGCATGACCTTGTAGTGATAATTTCCTATTGGAGTAATGAAAGCAGTCTTCTCTTGATCCTCCAATGCCAGGGGAATCTGATGGTAACCCTGGAAAGCGTCTAAAAAGCTCATCCGAGGATGTCCGACAGTGGCATCCACCAATTGATCAATACGCGGCATGGGGAACGAATCTTTGGGACAGGCCTTGTTCAGGTCCGTAAAGTCCACACATACCCTCCACGTTCCATTCTTCTTCTTGACCACGACAGTATGAGCCAACCACTCAGGGTAGAAGACTTCTTTGATAGCCCCCGCCTTCTTTAGTTTGGCTACCTCTTCCTTCACGGCCTCAGAATGTTCCTTGGAGGAGCGCCGAGGTGGCTGCCTTCTTGGGACAATGGCCGAGTTGACATTCAAGCGATGACAAATGAAACTCGGATCAACACCTGGAGCCTCGTAAGGATCCCACGCAAAGACGTCAACATTTTTCCTCAAAAATTCTATCAATTCCATCTTCTCCTGGTATGGCAAAAGTGTACCGACTTGGAAGAACCTCTCCGGGTCGTCGGCCACCGGGAATTTCTCCAATTCCTCACAACGTGTTTCCTCTCCTAGCAGCACTCCTGATGCGTCAGGAGACGTTAACTGCTATGAGCCGTTGGTGACCAAAACCGAAGGCTCAATTTCCGTTTGGTGCAACACCGCAGCTGATATGCACTGCCTGGCCACCGACTGGCTGCCGAGGATTTCCTCAACACATTCCCCCGAGGGGAATTTGACTTTGACATGCAAGGTAGAGGAGACAGCCCCCAACGCATGCAACCAAGGCCTGGCGAGGATGGCCGTATATGGAGAGTATGCGTCTACAACGATGAAATCCACCTCTACCGTTTCTGAGCCGGATTGAACGGGCAAACGAATTTGTCCTCTCGGCATCACGGATCTGCCTTCAAAGCTTATAAGGGGCGAATCATAAGGAGCCAGGTCTTCCGCCCTCAATCTTAGCCCCTTAAATAGATCAGGGTACATGATATCTGCACCACTGCCCTGGTCTATCATCACCCTCCTCACGTCATAATTTCCTATCCTGAGGGTGACCACGAGGGCATCGTCATGAGGCTGAATAGTACCAGCCTTATCCTCCTCGGTAAATCCCAAAACCGGCGAAATGACCTTTGGCCTCTTCGACCTACCACCTCCCCCCTCGGCCTGAGAATGAGAGACTACCATCACCTTGGTCGGGCCTGAGCCTGTCCTGCCAGGTGCAGCGAAGATGACATTGATAGTTCCCAATGCTGGCCGAGAGGAGTTGTTCCTCTGATTATTTAAGGCAACTTGATTGCCCTGCCCGGCAGACTGACACAAATGCTGCTTTAACTTTCCTTCACTGACAAGCTGCTCCAAGTGGTTCCAAAGGGTCCTACAGTTCTCGGTGGTATGGCCCACATCCTGATGATATTGACAAAAGAGGTTTTGATTCCTCTTCGCAGGGTCCCTTGCCATCTTACTAGGCCACCTGAAGAAGGGCTCCTTGCGAACTTTCTCCAGTAACTGATGCACTGGCTCTCGGAACACTGTGTTTACAGCTTGGGGTACTGCCAAGTTGGACTGCCCGGAATAATCTCTCCTCGGTCTACTGTTGTTGTAACGGTCCGACCTGAAATCCCTTCTCTCCTGCGGGATAACCTTTTCCTTTCCCTTTCCTTGCTGCTGGTCCTCCTCTACCCTCTTATATTCATCAATACGGTCCATAAGACGACGTACGCTGCGGACAGGCTTTTTCGTCAAAGACTTTCTCAAGTCGTGGTCTGTAAGAAGACCTACCTTAAAGGTATTTAGCGCCACTTCATCGAAGTCGCCATCTATCTCGTTAAACATCTCCTAGTAACGGTCGGAGTATGTTTTCAGTGTCTCTCCTTCTTTCATTGTCTCTCCTTCTTTCATTGTCATGGACAATAGCGAGTCCAATGGCCGAGGGACTCTGCTACAAGTAATAAACCGCGAAGCGAATGATCTATTCAACTCCCCAAATGAACCTACAGATCCTGACTTAAGGCCGTTGAACCACCGTATGGCCACAGGTCCCAAGCTAGAGGGGAAGACTTTACACATCAGCGTTTCGTTGTGAGAGTGTACAGCCATCCTCTGGTTGAAGTGGCTCACGTGCTCCACCGGATCAGTCCGGCCATTGTAGATGGTAAAGGTGGGCTGAGTAAATCTCCTGAGAAGTCTCCCCTTCTCAATCCTCCGCGAAAAGGGAGATTTGGAGAGCTGGTGCAACGCCCTGCTCATAGCATCGTTGCCTAGGCCCCTAGAAGGAACCCTTTTGCGCTTGCGGGCTGGCTGATCGTCCTCCCCACCGGAGGACGCTGGGCTGGGGGGTAAGCGCGTCCCTGAGTCGTAGCCACCTTCCCCATCTTCATCAGAGGAAGGACTGGACAAGGACGGTGAAGGTTTACGTCTGGCACGACGTAACTTCCTCTTCAAACGGTTAATCTCCTCCTGCATGGCTCTAGAACCATCGTCATGAGTATTGCTAGCCCCACCAGGAGTATGGCTAGCCCTTGGGTACTCTGAATGGACACTTCCTTCACGATCCCTTCGACGTTCGAGACGCTCGAAATGATCTTCAGGTTGCGATCCCTGCGACTCTGCATGGTGGGCGCCTAAGCCTGCCATGATATCCCTACCTCTTCTAGACTAGATTTCCCACAGACGGCGCCAATTGTAAGTGCACAATTGCACCTGGCCCTAAAAACAGTGATGGGCTCAGGCCCAATGAGCCTTGAACAATATGAATTTGTAGAGTGTGGGCTGTAAACCCAGGTTAGAAGCGCTTAAGGAATATAGGACGAGCTAAAGGACTGTAAACACTCAAGAATCAAAAGGAATGCTATAAATCCACCTCCTCGGATATGAGCCGAGGATTGTTCTTATATATAAGTTTCCCTTTCTTTTCTTTCTATATTACAAAAAGCCGGGGCCTATTTCTGTTCCAGACCCCTCCTTAAATACCACTCAATTTGGTAATTGTTGTTACACGTGTTGCCTTCACCTCCCTTTGACCTAGATATTTTTCTTCTTAGTGCCCTTAAATAGTAACCAGAAGCTTCACTTCCACTGTTCAGGCGTCATTTCCTCATTAATGCGGCCAGGGTGGTAGGTGCAGGGTCTTTAATGTGGAGGTGGCAGCCTTTAGGGCTTTTTCAGACACCGATGCTTCTGTGACATTCAGGGGTTCATCCCTCTTAACCATTGGTCTCCGTCGTGTCATTTATGAGCTTTTTAGATGGTGTTCCTGACTCTTCTATGCCCATCCGAGGGTGAAACTAGCCTCGGATAGGTCCTCGGGTCCTCGGCCCATGGGCTGACCTGAGGTACCAAGAAGTTTCGAACTCAAGGGCAGGTCGGCCTTCCCTAGTATGACCCAAAGGCCCAAAATACCTACCAGGACCTTTTTACTCCCCACAAAGACCACCAAAGAAGCTTGGACGATTCTTAAGACTACCTACAAAGGTACCAAGAAAGTTAAGGACACAAAGCTCCAAATGCTTACCGCCCGATTTGAAGAACTTAAGATGAGTGATGATAAGTCGTTTAACTCATTTTATGGGAAGCTCAATGAAATTGTGATTGCCAAGCTCAATCTTGGTGAAAAGATTAAGGATGCCAAGGTGGTGAGAAAGATCTTGAGGTCCTTACCAGAAAGCTACCATGTGAAGGTCACAACTATAGAAGAAAGAAAAGATTTGGATGAGATCAAAATTCAAAAACTCATTGGATCACTCCAAACATATGAGCTGGGACTACCTTCTCACAAGCTAAGCAAATCTCTTGCTCTCAAAACCATTAATGAGAGAATGGATAACTCTTCTGATGAAGATGATGCGGAGAAAGAAGTAGCATTCCTTGCAAAGAACGAAAATTTCTGAAGATGAAGAACAGTGGAAAGTTTTTAACCAAAGGAAAGTTTTCATCATCCAAAGGTGGTAGGAAGGAGTTCAAAAAGAAAGATGGAAGGACTCCCAACCCCACCCCCCTCCCCAAGGAGTTGTGTGCTACGAATGCAACGGCCATGGACACATCAAGAAAGAATGTCCAAACTACTTAAGAGGGAAGGGTAAGCTCTTTGTCACTACTCTTAGCGACTCCAAAAGCTCAAATTCAGACACGAAAGAAGAGTGTGACAGTGATGGGAACTATAGGGCCTTCATGGCAATTACCTCCGTTGAATCTAAGGATGATTTGAGCAATTTGGTGAATGAACTTGATGAGCATTCCAGGGTGAGGAAGTTGAAGAATTGGAAGATGAAGATTATGCCAAAATGAAGGTGAGAGCAACCTTCAAGAAGTATATGATTTTTTGCTAGAAGATTGTGGAAAATATGCCAAGGTTGTGAACCATGCTATGAGAAAGATGGAAAAGATTAAAGAAGAGCATAGGTATACTCTTGTGCAACTTAAAAAGACAAAATGTGAAGTAGAAGGACTCAAGAGAGAGCTAGTTGAAGCTTACTCTAAGATCAAGTTTCTTGAGCTTAAAATAATCCAAGCTAATGTCAAGGTTGAGCGTATCTCCACCAAGAAACTTGACAGCGTGTTGTCCTCACAAAAATCCTCACATGACAAGACCGGTTTGGGTTATACTGAAGAAGAAAGCTCTAGCAGCGAACCTAAGAAGGAAGTCATTACCCAAGAGTATTGAGAAACTTAAAGAAGTGAAGCTTGAGGCTGAGACCCCTGTTGCTAAGAAGAGAACCACTGGCATAAAACCAAAATATAAAGGAAAGTCATTACCCAAAAATCAAAAAGGGCCTCATGTGAAGCATGTATGTCATCAGTGTGGCGTTCAAGGGCACACAAGACTCAATTGTTTCAAGCTTCATACTCTCAAGAAGGCTGACTCCATGCGAGGCCAAGAAAGTTCAAAGAAAAGGCCAAAGGGAACACAACCTAAGGGAGAAAATGAAGGACATCTCATTGGAGACATCATGGAAATGCTGAAGAACATCTCTCTATGCCTTGCTAGCTTCACTCCGAGGTTGGAAAGCTATGTTGGTTGTACCTCTCTATCCAAGGTTCTCACCCAAAACACTCGCAAAGTGTGGGTGAATAAAGGTACTCATGCATGATTGTTCCCTATACCCATGCATTAATTCTTTCAATGTTTAGGGTCATAAGTTCATGCATCATGTTATGCAAAATCTTCTTGTGTCATTGCTTTTGGTTCATAGCATGTTTTTTTTTTTTTTTGCAAGCTGTGTTTTGTTCGTGGTTTTTTTATTGATCTTACTTTTCTTGTTATGTTTTTTAGTGTGTTGAAAAATTCAAAAACTCATAAAAATTGAAAAATCTCCAAAAGTTTGATCGCTTATTTTGTGTATATCACATGTGAATTTGGCCTAGTACCTTCGTACTAATGACGTAGTGCATTTACGAGCTTAGCTTGTTTTGTATGCACATCTATTTTTGTGGAAAAAATCTTGAAATCTATGTGTGATTGTTATAAATCGATCTTCAAGCTTGTCATGAATGATTAGTCAATAGTCTTATTAGTCTTGATACATGCATAGACTTGTGCCTATATCTTTTCTCATGCTTTTATGTTTTTGCTATATAGCTCATCAAATGTCAAATCTCGAAAAGAGATATTGAGCTGCAAAAGCCGTCGCACATAGTAATATTTGACTAGGAAAAAGGAAAAGCGACTTGTATTGAAATGTATGGTACCTTAGAAAGCCAAAGGCTCACTCACAAAGTTGAAATATCAAAAATTTCAGATATTGATCTCAAAATGAGATGTTTTGTTCAAAATTGATCAATGTTATTGTCACACCCCAAACCCAAGTATAAAGATAGGCACGTGACAACTGCCGCACGCTTATAAAGTAAGCACCCTACAAGTGTACAAGGCCTTCTTAGCAACTAAAATTTATCCTCAAAAATTAAATAATAAATCCAAAATACTTCAATAATTTCTTTATGAATAGATCTCCAATAATTTAATAGGAACAAAATCCAAAATTCATGTACATAATGCCAATTGACTAATAAATATAAAATTATTAGAAGACCATCCAATCCCAAAATCACTGAGCTTCTTTTTCTGCTCACAACACAACATTAAAACTCCCAAAACTTGCTATTCTTCACAATCTAAAACTGGAGGGGAATAAGGGGGAGCTGACAACTCAATAAGTAACCAAAATCCTAATAAGTTCCATCAAGCAATAGATCTATAAAGTATAAGATGTAATATGTGTTTCAAAAGTTATAATATACTATGTGTTTTCAAAATAAATGAAGAAGTTTCATAGTCTTAAAATAATAAGTTGCACATAGATCACATACTTTAATCATATATCATAGATGGTTTAGAAAATAGTCAATTTTTCATATATCAAAAGGTATAACTTACAATAAGTCCCAAAAACACATAAGCAGTTCTAGTGACCCAAAATAGTTTATATACTCAACATTTCCCAAATCACATATGAGTTTTAAGGACTCAAAACAGTTCAATATTCAAACGCAATTCATATCTTAACAATCTTATGACTATGGTCACGCTATATTCCCGTGACTGAGTATCAGAGTACCAATAAATAACCCACATTGGCTGGGTATCATAATACCAATGAATAACCCCCATTGACTGAGTATCAAAATACCAATTAATAACCCCCATTGGTTTGGGTATCAGAATCAATTCATAGTCAGACTGTCCATAATCATATATATGAAATCATAATTTCTAACAAAAATATATCTTATTCAAATGCATATACATATAATCATATATTCAATATTTCAATACATTTGTGATATTTCTATCTTTCTTACTTTAAATCAATATAGCTAAAAAAAATTAAATAAAATAAATCTTATAGTCAATGCTCATATATATTTGTGGAAATTCTTTATTCTTTATTTTGAATCAGTATAGCTAAAAACAATTAAACAAAACACATCATATATTCAGTAACCAGATATATTTGTAATAATTCTTTACTTGAAATTAGTGATACAATAGAAATAAAATTGTAACAATCATAAACAAATTTTCAATGGTTAAAAATACATTAATATAAGCAAAATAAAACCCAATTAGGATAAAGTTACTTACCTCAATCCAAAGCCTATTCAAAATCCAACCAATGCAACGTCAACAAGACTACCAAACCCAATATAGATTGGCTTTTTACCAACTGCAAGCCATTCCACTAGTGAATCTGGGGTTTGATAATTTGATGCAAGGTCAAGAAGACAAAATCCAACAACATCAATGTTAGGTCCCCAATCTTTCAGTTTGGCAACTAGAAGAGGACTCCATATGTATCCATAGGGTATATTGGGAGGAGAGCTATAGGATCCACTAAGATATGTAACTGGTCTTAAACTTTAGCTTTTTCTTCCTAAACTCATTAATCATGTCTTGTATTCCAAGCCAAATTAATGCATCAACAATTTGATAAGAAAGTCTATATCCAATTTGTTTGCCTAACACGAGATAGAGGGTGGGGGAATTCACTAGTAAGCGTCCATGTGGCATTGTGAAAAATATATGAAGTGGTACTTTTAGAGCCTCACCAACATTTGTGTGTCCATAGCTGGGGATTGGCAATTATTGCACGTGCTTTAAATGGAATATTGGTAGTGGGTCAGGATCCTGGCATGCAGATGAAAGAGTAATAATTCCTGATTTGATTTCTCTGGATTGATATTTCTGAAGGCCTAGATGGTAATAACCTTTATCTTGACCATATAATTAACAAGAACTTTTGGATCTCCACCTAAAGGAAAGAACTCCAACCCAACAGTCAAGACGAAATCTTTGAAATTAGCATGAGTTGCCTAGTCCTAACCCTGTGGCCGTGCTCCTGCAAACATTTTCCAATGGCAACAAAGGGCTGTACATCTCCTCGTGTTCAAAAATAGCATCACAATCTACAGTAAAGGTATATCTGATCCTTAGTTGTGTCTACAGTTTCTACATCAGCGCTTCATATAAACAACTCCAGTACCAAAATCAAGAGCTTGTGGGGGGGGGGGGGGGGGGGGGGGAGGGATGGCACATCCTCTTAGAAATCTTTAGCAAAAAAAATTCTTAGGGTGGCTAGGGTTTACACGATAAAATTAGGGTATAATTATTGCTAACTTCAATTTAGAATTACTAAGTTACCCCTAAAACAAAATCTCCCTCTTTATTTATTATTAGGATCTGGGTATTCCGAGTTATGACTTTGTAAAGAAGCCAAATGAAAAACTTCAAAGTTATGTAATCATTTCTCTTGTGGAAGATCATATATGTTCATTTCTATAATTGAGATAGTCTACTTGACTTAGTACTAGTTGTGCATGACTTGATTGAATTGATCATTGAAGTTTCACTCTAAACTAAGGACTATTCCACATTTGATGTGTATACTCAATTGCTTATCGATCAAACCCAAAAAGATTTTTGAGTATTTTTATGTTTTTTAAAGTATTTTTATACTTTCGTGCTTTAAGTTTTTGGTCAAAATGCATTTGTGTGTTGTTCTTAATAACTTGTTCAGATGTATTTTCATGAGAAGCTTGCGACTAAGCACTTCCTGCAAAAAGATGTAAAGGCAAAAACTGGAAAACACAAATTTCAGACAGAGACTTTCGCGACTGTTTCGCGACTAAAAGCTTCCCGCGAAGTTTTTGTGCTTCAAGGTGTTTTTCGTGAGTAATTTCGCGACTATCTAACCAGCAAAAAACTCGTATTTTCAGTTTTATAGGGCTGAGGAGACTGATTTTTTAAAAAACACTTAAGTTCACTCCTTTTGCCTCACTTGAACCTCTCTCAACCAAAAACTATTTTTTTCACTCAAAACCCTCCAATTTCAAGTCCAAATCTCTGCAAAATCTCTTCAAAGGTATGTTTCTTAACATTTTTTTTTTTTTTTTTTCAGATTTTCATTCTAGATTATGTAGAATTTGATTTAGGGTTCTTGAATTGGGGATTTTCAAAAAAGAGGTTGGGAACTATGATTTTGGGCAAAAAAATTTCAAAGTCTTGATTGGGCTTTGCCCCATTTGTTTTGTTTGTATCTATGTTGGCCCCTTGTGGCATTTTGATCTTGTAATTAGGCACATTTTCATATGTTCATGCATTGCTCATATGTGTAGTGTAGTGTTGCATTCCATGTGTTTGATAAAATGTCCAAGTGACATTTTGAGTTGTTTTGGACTCCTCTGAGTACCAAATTGTGAGGATTAACATGTTAGGACAAATTTATCATGTCTTGAACATTAAGAATGTGTTTTATACACTTTGACCCATATGCCTTGCCATGCATCACCTAGGCTCACATCATGCACACTTGATGCACATACATGCACAGTGGACATTTTTTTTTTTATAAAAATTTTAGTGATATTCTCATGTTTTAGCACTTAAAGCATGTTCATTTGACACTGTTGTGCTCTGTTTAAGTCATTATACTTATGTTTTGGACTAACTTGACACTAATCAAGTTTGTGTTCTGTCCTTGTGTTTTTGCTCTTGTTTTCTCTTTGTGCTTTATGTCTATCTTGCAGATGTCTCCCTTCAAAAAATCAGCTATAAAAGGGGGAAGTAGCAAAGGAAAAGAACCCGTGATAGATCTTGACAGTTTTACCCCGAAATCAAAGAGGACTAGGTCTTCAATAGGGCTTTATAATGTTGACAAGTTCAGGTCATACGCTGCATCTCAAGATTATGAGAAATATTTCAAAGGTACCCCCCTTGTTGGTTGAAAGGGAAGTTGACCAAGCCTCTCTCCTCGATATGAGCATTCCAAAATGGTTTGCTACTAAGGATTGGAATTTCCTTCTATCAAGCTTTGATGAACAGTATGAGAATATGGTGAAGGAATTCTATGCGAATGTCATTGCTGAGGGAGATGAGATGAAATGTTAAGTTAAAGGAAAGAATTTCACAATAACACCCACTTATCTTGCTATCATTCTACGTATCAATCGGCCTATGTTTCTGAAACCTCCGATGTATGATGAATTAGGTCTTGAGCAGGATTTTCTTTAAGAAACTTTAGAAAAGAACTTGGAATTCTCTTCCAATGAAAAAGCCGTGAGTGTTGCATCACTATCACTTGAATTAAGGCTGCTCACATCAATCATGTTCCACAACCTCTATCCTCTCTCAAGCATCGGTTACATGAATTTCGGTCGGGCTTTATTTCTCCATGACCTGGTCAATCATGAAAAGATTGATATTTGCTCTCATATCTTCCACATCTTAAGCAAAATAGCTGAGAGGACTGCCTCAAGGAACTACCTTCCCTTTAGTTGCCTTATCTCAAAAATTCTGAAGCTC
This sequence comes from Castanea crenata, assembly GCA_020976635.1. Taxonomy (NCBI): domain Eukaryota; kingdom Viridiplantae; phylum Streptophyta; class Magnoliopsida; order Fagales; family Fagaceae; genus Castanea; species Castanea crenata. The sequence continues at coordinate 3,528,085 of JAGHPS010000030.1, read as the reverse complement.
AAGGATTTTCACCCGTCGGAAGATGAGAGACCATACCCACAACCTAATCCAATCAACGCCCGTACCTCAGTGCTAGCATTAGTCACACCCAGAAGGCAACCAAGCAAGAGCTCTATCTCTCTTGCTCTTGATAAGAAGTTAGACATTATTATGTCATCCATTCAAAACATCAGCACTAAGACATCCGAACTTGCATCTATCATGCACTCTCAACACATTCACTTTGACACGAAGTTCACTTCTCTCCAAACTCAATTGGATCAAATTCAAAGGAAGCCAGAGGAAGATGACGACTAACTCCTTTGGCCATTCTGGTAAAAAAGGGGGAGAAAGTTTTGAGGGGGAGCATAGCATAACACATGCACTTCATAGACATATTGGTTAATTTTTTGTGGTTTTGTTGTTTACTTTCTTTTGCCATAGTTTCTAGAACGTGTTTATATACATTGCTTTCTTTTAAACCTTTAACTACTTTGGTTAAATTCCATTTTGATATTCAGTACTTTGTGTTTATCTCTTTGCTTTGTAGCATTTTTTTCTGTACTTTAGTCTATCTTAAGTACTACACACTTGTACCCTTGTTGGATCTTGTATCCTTAATGCAAATATTTGGTATTTTGCATTGGTTTTGTTTTGGACATGCAATTGATTTTTGCTTTGCACTTAATTGCATTGCATGTCTGGATGATCATTTACTAGGTAAATGATCATTGTAGTTATTCATTAATGATTGTTCTTGTATGATCAAGTTATGCTTCATAGTTTATATCTTGTTGTTTACCTTGATCGCATTATACTTGCTTATATATGTTCCTTGTCTTCAACTTGTCATGAGCTTAATGAAAGTTTTGTTTATGTGCAAGTGTTTTAGGATACAGGTTTATGCATGCAAGTGCTTCACAACTTCTAGATTAGGTGTAAATGAGTTTTGCCACTGTTCTCAAACTCACGTTTAAGTCTAGAGTTTGTTGTAGGGTGTTTTGTCACGGAATAGCCAAAAGGGGAGATTGTAAAGTTGTATTTTACAACTTTTATGTGTTGGCTTTAATTTCGTGCCAAATTTAATTGTAATTTTGTTCAATCTTTTGTACCATGTACTTTATGTGGGATTTATTTGTAAGGGTTGTGTGTGAGAGAGAGTGTGAAGACTCAATGCATCTATTGAAGACAAAAGGAGTTTTCGCGGGTAGCTCGCGACTAGCCATCCTGCAAAGTGATGCATGTGCCCAGCACATGATTGGAATGCAAAGAGTCAGGACAGGATGAAGGCAATCGGTTTTCGCGAGTGTCTCGCGGGTACGACCTTCCCGCGAGATACCCGCAAAACAATCTATTTTGCTATTTTGTCATATCTGTTCCACTACATCCTCATACACACTATATATACCATCATTACCCACATATTGAATAGAGAGCTTTTCAGAGAAGAAAACCCTAGCCACAAACCCTTGAAAGTGTGAGATTGTCATACCTACAATTCTCTACACCATCTATTATGGTTTTCCTCTACTCCTACCTCTCCATTTCCAAATCCTTGAGAGGTTGATAGCTCAAATATTTATCACACCCATACTGAGTTTCCAGTGAGGTTTTGGTGCTGTTGGGAAGTATTGGAAGAAGCCAAGCTTTGCAGATGCAATCCAAGCGCATTGCGGGAATCGAAAGTTAGACAAGACACGGTTCCGAGAAGCCTTGTTGGAGTAGGAGCTTGGAAGGCTAGGTGCACTGGGTAGATTAGGATAGAGGGTCTCTTGTTATTCGTGTATCCCAACTTATTGTATAGTGGATCGATTTACCGCTTAGAGGGCGGCAGAGAGGTTTTTCACCGAGTTCTTCAATTTCCTCTTCGATAACATATCGGCGTGTTATCTTGTGTTTTGCACCTCTCTCCCTACTCTTTTAGCTTTCATTTTACTACTGGATTTATTGATATGACTTAGAGTAGTTGTAATGTTTGGTCGCTCGTATTTACTCTATTCCGCACTTAATTTAAGTTAGAGTAAAATCAACCAAGCCGTAATCTTTTTAATTTGGGGTCCTAAACAGCTCTTGTGTTTTAACACAAATCCAAACTTTTAATTATTAAACAACAACCTCTAACGAGGAGTTTGGTACACCCACTCAAACACACCATTTTCAGTTTTTAAACAACATTATACGCATTTTTATACACTTTTTCACCCACATTATTTCACACATGTTTTCAAATAACAAAACAAATGTTTTCAAACACATGTACCAAACACCAAAAAACTAGAACACAATTTTTCTTTTTACCTTTTTTCAATTGACTTGAAGAAATACAACATCATAGAAAGGCCTCAGATATTTCAAAGATATCATTATCTTATAACAAATAATCATCCGATGTAGGCAAAATCGTTTTAGATCATCATTGGCCTCAACTTACCATATAGAATTAAGCAAAATACTATTTCAAATGTATGGTCATTCAAGTGATAATTCTAGCACAGTGTAAGAACAAAATTAGTTATTGTGGGAGTATTCTCAAATCCTTTAATCAGAGTACTATTACGAGAAATTCTATACCACCTTTTAAGATAATACGCACCAACAAAGTATAAAGATGATATAAAAGATGAAATTGTGAAAGATTAAGGCCTTGTTTGGTTAGAGAATTTTCATCACTCAGTTTTCGTCACTCAATTTCGTCATTCATCACTCATTATTCATCACTCATTATTCATCACTTATCACTTAATATACCCAAATTTCTCCAAACACACAACATTGACACTCATCACTTAGTGACTATCTTTCAAAAAAAAAAAAAAAAAGTCAAACTTTGCGGCCAACAGCGTTGTTTCAAAAAAAAAAAAAAAAAAAACCAAAACAGTCCAACATTGCAGCTAAAAGGTTAAAATTTATAGGTTTAATTACGAAAATGCCATTAGAAACAAAGTTTTGGAAACTGAAAACATCTAAATGTGTTTTCAATTTCCATAACTCATCACTCAAATCAAAGATTGAGTGATGAAAACCGCAACTCAAAATTCATCCAAACAAAGCAACTTGTTGTGGAGCCACAAAATTTGGATATTGAGTGATGAAAACTGAGTATTGGATGATGAAAACACTTAAACCAAACAACCTCTAAGCTACAATGAAATTCTCTATAATGCATCCACATTTATAGAGCCATAAATTTAGCTATTTAGCACTACAAAAAGTTAATAGATTTATTTTACATTCTCAGTTTACAAAAACACCCAATATAAGTGATTTTATTTTAACTTTTAACATAATAAAATAATATAAAAAACATAATAAAATAATATATTCACTAAAATAAACAACCATCACAATCACTAATGCCGTGGGTTTGACCTATTTTTCTTCCGATCTGAACACACTAACCCACAATTTTGCAAAATAAAAATAAAATAAATTCATAAATTCCAATTTTCAAAACTATAAACAACCCAACATACCAAGTCTGAAAAATAGAGAGAGCTGAGAGTCATTAATTGAAAAATAGCGTGCAAGGGAGAAAGAGGCAAAATATAAAAAATAAAAAATAAAAAGATGATGAGCGTGAAGATAAAAGAGGGCGTGAAAGTGTAATAAAATACAATTTTTTTCCTTTAGCTTTTTTTGCTGTAATGCACAGCCAACTAAAACAACACAATTACATCTTCTTCTTTTTTTTTAAAAAAAAAAAAACTAAAAGATTGTTCACAGTAGATCAACTTAATATCTTCAAGACCCAGCCAACATCTTCCAAAGAACACAACCTAATCTTGATTGTATTGACCTCCATGAACTCCATAGTGCTAATGACCTCTGAGCTGTGCAGGAATAGAACATGGGGAAGGAACTTGAAAGAGAACTGCAGTTTCACCATGAAAGAACTTTTACAACTGCACCCGCCCACTGCACTTGAATTTTCAGTCATCTGCACACAACACCAGAAGGCTGCCACTAGCCACAGCTGCATCACTAGTATGACATAAGATATTTGTTGACACCTAATGATCAAACAAGACACTGGCGGCTCTACTTGTCAAAAAAAAAATTATATTTGCCAAAAAAATTATATAAATAATTATTTTAAATTAATATATTCTGTGACCACTTAAAAATATTATATATATATATATATAATTTTTTAAAAACATATTATTTACTAAATTAACCTATTATGACCACTTAATAAAAATATTAAATATTTTTATTTGAGACTGAAAAGAATTTGAATTCAATAAATATAAGAGTAATGCTACATTTACAACATTTTCTCAATAAATATTATGTAGTAAACTGTTTCTAATTCTAATTTAGATTTAATATTGACATCTTTTACCCACCAATAATAGACTAATAGCTTATTGCATAAGATTTGTAATGAAATTATGGTAGTCACTTTATTATTCTCATATTAGCATTTTCAACAATTAATAAACAACAACCCTAAAAGTCTAGAACACGATTTTTTTTTTCTTCCTTTTCTTCAATTGACTTGAAGAAATACAACATACATAGAAAGGCCTCAGATATTCCAGAGATATCATTATCTTATAACAGATAATCATCCGATGTCAGCAAAATCGTTTAGATCATCACTGGCCTCATTACCATATATAATTAAGCAAAATACTATTTCAAATGTATGGTCATTCAAGTGATAATTCTAGGACAGTGTAAGAACCAAACCAATAATTGTGGGAGTATTCTCAAATTCTTAAAATCAAAGCATTATTACCAAAAAATTCTATACCACCCTCTAAGATAATATGCACCAACAAAGCATAAAGATGATATTAAAGATGAAATTTTGAAAGATTAAGCTACAATGAAATTTTATATAAGAGCATCCACGTTGGTGGAGCCATAATTTTACCTATTTGGCTCCACCAAAATCTATTTTATTTATTTTACTTTCTCACTTTACAAACCATCCTACATCAATAGTTTTATTTTAGCTTTCAATACAATTAAAACAATATAAACCATACTATAAAATAATATATCTACTACAATAAAATAATATATCTACTACAATAAATAACAATCACAACTACCGTCACCACTACCACCATAAAATAGCAAATAATCGTCTAGTGTAATAATAATTTTTTTTAACCCTAAATTATATATATACAATTTTTTTTTTATTAAAACAATTTCTCTAGCAAATAATGTGTAACAATAATTTTTTTAACCCAAAATTTTGTAATAATTTGTTGTGTTTTAAAATAATTGTAATTTTTATTTAGTAAATTTCATTACAAAAAGACACGTGTCCCACTAACTTCCCTTTATTTATTTATTTTCCTTCACTTTTTCCTCAGCCACCCATGTTTCTTCCCTATTTTCAGCAAATGACTTTTCTTTTCCTCCCCTTACTGTCTTGTCTCTTCTTCTTCACCTAAGACTAAAGATAGTTCTGTTTTTCACACAAAGACAAGAAGAAAGAGATATATTACACACAAAATGAGAGAAGAAGAAGCCACAGCAAAAGAGGAAGAAGCTCACGGTAGAAAAAGAAGAAGCCCGCAGCAGCAGTGGGTTTATGGGTTTATGTTGGAATTGAAAATTGCACATTTGATTTAGAATTTTGCAGTATGTTTGGTTGGTTAGAATTTGGAGGAAAGGAAAAGAAAGAAGAATCTGAGGAAGAGAAGAGAGAAAGTTGAGAAAGGAGAGACTGAGAGCTGCAACGGTAATAATAGAGAAAAAGGAAAAGAAATTATTTATATTTTTCATCAGTATGAACGCATAAATAAAATACAATTTGTTTATTTTACCTTGGAGAGGGGTGTGCACTATAATTGAGAAGCTAAAATATATACATTTAGCTCAACTAATGTGCTTCCATTTTGGAGTTGGTGGTGCTAAAAATAGCAATTTAATTTTTTAGCCCCCACCAATACTAATGCTCTAATGATTATCAAACCATTCAGCACTGCGATCTTATTCTCGTCACCATTATAAATCTAAACCAAACACTCAAATATCTGAGAGAGACAGAGAGAGGTAAAGAGAAGCTATGGCCTGAAGCCTGAGAGACTTTTGCTGCTGACATAGGGTTAAACCAAAGGTGTGAATTTATAGGAAGTCATTTCAAGGGTTTTAGGGGTTTTGCTTGCACAATGGCAAGAGGGTCAAGATCATGGTTCTGGTTTTTTGGCTTGTGAAAGTACGGGTGACCCACAAGTCAAAAAACATTAACAGATGAACTTCTCATTTTGAAAGTTTTTTTTCCTTTACTTTTCAGAGTATCTTGATCTCTACGTCTACACTTCTACTTCTCTGTAATTTTATTCAATAAAATAGTCATAGTTATAAAATTTTAGTTATTTTATTGATCACTTAGTTCTATTGTATATTAAAGTTATATTAAAATATTGTAGATGATTGAAAACATTGAGAAATTACTCACTAATTAGATCTACTATTAATTATTTACTTTTATTTCTTTACCTAACATCTTAGGTTTTGTTTATAAAACTTTATACATTTAGTTATCTTTGTATGTAATCCAACTTTATTTATATTTTGCACGCTGTAAGTGCACTAGAGAAAGTTGAAAAGATAATATAATCCGTGTAGACATCATATTTTGTCCAACCTCAAATTTGGTTAGAAACCCAAGATTTAAATTAAGAGTTTTGTCAATATATTGTGATGTGACATTAAACATTTTAGAATTCTCTTCATTTTAATAATCAAAGTTAAAATAAGGTTTGAGTTGATTGAACTGTTGTGGAAATGAGAAAATTATCGATTAAGGATTTGCCATTAAAATGTGCTTTATTTCTTAAATTGGCAATTGTTTTCTCTTGAGATGCATTAAGGATCATAGGCAAAAATGCAAAACTAACCCTCTAACTTTTAGTTTTTGTCATTTCAGTCCTCTAACTTTCAATTTTGTCATTTTAGTCTTCTAAGTTTCAATTTTTGTCAATGTAGTATTCTGTTAGGTTTCAGTTACTGCTACTGTTAAGTTTGACCTTTAAAAAAAAAAAATTGTAATTAAAGGAAAAAAAAATTAAAAAAAAGCTTGAAAAAAAAAATGAAACTTAAATGAGTTCAATCATGGAATAGAACAGAAGAAATACAAACGCAAAACAAAAAGAGAAAATTAAACCCAACGTTATCCTAAATCACATTATCCTCTTCTCTTCTATATTAGTGATCAAGTTCAACCAACTCTCGTCGTGCCTTTCACTATCAGTAGTACTCTTTGACCACCATGCCACTAGCACTGTAAAATGACACCAGCAACTCCAATGCCCTCGTCAGTGTCAGTTTCGGCCGCGATTGACTCTATCCAGCAATCGCTCTCTGAGCTCTGCCCCAACGAGGACCACCAACCTTGGTACTTCAACAACCCTCAGTGTTTCTGCTCCTTTGCAATCCGTCTCCAATTCATTCTCTAACAGCTCCTTTGCTTATCCCCTTCGCCTGAGTCTCTCGCCACTGCTGCCGCCGCCGCACTCACTGCACTCAAAGGAATTACTGCCGATCTCTCTATAGCAGCAGATGCGGCTTCACTTTACTCCAAACGCAGCAAGATCTTCATCCTCATCAATTGCCGATCGCTCTGCGATTCTCTCCAAGAGCGCACTTCATCCATAGACAATTGGCTTGCTTTGCTCGACTCCGACCTCCTCGATCTCCGCAAAAAGATCGCCGATCTCTCCCGAGATATGAAGCAAACTCAATTCACTGTAATTTTCTCTCTCTTTCTCTCGCTCACTCTAAATTTTTCTGCCATGGCTGTTGATTTTGATTTTAATTTTGGCAAGTAACAAAGAATGAGGAGAGAGTGCATTGTACGCTATAGAAAGAGGGGCAAGGAAGACGAACAAGCAAAGCAGTACAAAGCGCCATAATCATGGACTTAGCGCGAGCTCTAGGGATTGAATCCGATAACTATTCTAAGTTATTGAAGCAAGTCAAGCTCTTCAAAGACAACCTAACGCGTTCCAATTCGATGTCCGAGAGGAAGATTTTGGTGTCTCTTGAGAGACCAAAATGTTCAATTAGTATTTTATTTTCTTTTTCTTTTTTCTTTTTTTCCAATCTTTTTTATTTTCTTTTAATTACAAAAATTTTCAAAAAAAAAATGTCAAACTTAACGGTAGTAGTAACTAAAACCTTACTGAATACCATATTGATAAAAATTGAAACTTAGAGGATTAAAATGATAAAGCTGAAAGTTAGATGACTGAAATGATAAAAACTAAAAGTTAGAGAATCAATTTTACATTTTTGCCAAGATCATATCTAACGTATTATTGGAGTTTGCAGGATTGCTCTGGTGAACTGTAATTAGAATAGTAACTAATCTTGGCACATGCTTAGAATTACCATTTGATATAGGAAGTTAGTAATATTTATCAAAAAATGCTTGTCACTAGTTTTATTTGGGTCCAACAATTTCACATTTATTTTAATTTGGTCCCATAACGTTTAACTCTTGATGAAATTACCTAACTATTCTAACATTTTATGGAGCGTGCTTAAGGTCAATTGATTATTGGTGAGTGTTGCCCAAGTAGCCTAACATTTTGGCTGAAGAGTATTCAACATGTAGTCAATCTTGGACACATCTGCCGACGCTAAGCACAAATTTATGCTTGGACAGCACACTATCTAAGAGAGGCTGTATCTGCTGCCGGCTCATGCTTGGTCAGCACGAATTCATGCTTGGACAGCTAGAACTCTCTCTTTTTGTCTTCTTTTTTTATCCCCTTTTCCTCTATCTCCAACCCAAGAAAAGCCTCCCAAAAACCCAACAAAATCACACCTCAAAAGCTCACTGCAAGAATCCCAAAGGAGCTCAGCTCCAACCGAAGCAACCACAAGCCAGAACCAACAACAACAAGAACCACCATCATTAAACACCGACTGGGTAAACCTTAAACCCATCCCTCATTTCCCTATTTCCCATCTCTATATTTTACACTTTCACTCTGTACACAACACATCCTCACAGAGTCACCACACACACACTCTATTTCCCTATTTCCTATAACAGCTTCATTTTCATAAATAAAGCCTCAAACACCGAGCACACAACCACATATATCAAGCTCTTACCCTACCCTCTTGTTTGCACACACTTGTTCACGCGCCACCGTGGTCTCGGTTCTTGGCAGATCCGTGAGACCCTTCACCTCCGTATCAACTTCTTGTAGATCGGAGAGTGGTTTGAGGGAAGAGAGTATCAGCTTGCCTTAGGGCCATCTCACAATCCAGCCGAGCCCATCAGCCCGTCAGATTACCACAGCCCGAGCCATCCCCTTTGGATTTAAGCCCACATGTACATTAACTTTTGAATAAAATGGGCCACCACATGTTTCATTTAATTATAAAGATGCCATCTTATTTTTTCATATTTGCACATTCACTTGTTTTTATCATGTTTGCATTTTAAATCCACACTCCTGTCTTCATTTAAGACATTTGCCTTGCAACTTGTGTGATGTTCGTGCTTATAGCTTCATGCTTACCTATTGATAGTACAACACAAGCTTACAAGTTACAAATATCACTTATTTAAATTCCATTTCTTTTCTTGAGGTCAAAACTTACACAGTTCAGCAAAAGGATAAAAAGACAAACAAAAATAAAAATTGTTTTAGGTACATTAACACCACACAATTGATAGTACAACACAAGCTTCTACTTTCTTTCTTTATTTTTTCTGAATAAACATTTGTATTTCAAACACAGAGATATATAGTAGAAGGAACTCTCTTCATCTACTTCCGGTGACCAAAAGCATGAAGAAGAACAGAGCAGATGGGGACATTCCCCACGAAGTTACACAGAAAAGTCTAAATTATGGGCCACTAAATTGATTTCCACACATTTCAGCAACATCCCATTTCTCAAAAGAAGATACTAATACTATTGCCTCAACTGTGATTATTTCTGTAGACTGGTGTGGATGGCTCTTATGTGGAGATATAACATTAAATTATTAAAAGCATCACCATCACAAATTAAGGCTTTGAAGCTTTGTTCTTTGCCTTGCATAATGCTAACAGCGATCTCTCAAAAACAAAAAGAGATAATGCTAACAGCACTTGATTAAACCAATTCTTTTATTTTCGGCCATGACAGACTCAAACCACTTCTGTGGAAGATAGCATGACAGGTACTACCAACTAAAACAACTCTATATCAAAATTCTGGAATTGATGATTTCAGTATCTACTATGTAGATCAGAAGAAGAAAAGAAAACTTAATAAAAGATTGCAGTCCACACCACTCTTGGATCAATTTTCAAGGATAAATGCATGAAACCATCCACACTCATGCGTCCATGTATAATCCACATGAATTTGAAAAGATTAATCAGAAGATGAAGCTTAACCCCAAGATCTGCACATAAATCACCACTGATTTAAAAATAAGATCTCTTGGAAGATAAAAGTTGCCAGATTAAGCATAAGATCACCCCAAAACGAAGAACAATTCAACCATAGGGTTTGATTCTGGTAATGCATGAGCCACAAACCATATTGGCGCAACCAAACATACTCGACACCTTAGGCTTTCATCATCTATGAGCAGTGATCATGTCGCATGCTATTAAGTTTACATTTTCTGCAATGTCATTTGTTGACTCAACTGAAAATCTCCAAGTCAAATAAAGCTTGGCAAAAATATAAAATTCAACTGTTATAACTTGTATTATTTATGATTTTTAAGATATCATCTCATGGTCTTGAGAGGCCTAAATCCTAGATGTTTCACCTTCTCCAATTCCCACTCGCTCCATTCAACCCAAATGTCAACGACTCTGCAACCTCCATAGTAGTACAACCTTACCAAGGAGGAAATCAAATGAATGAAGATGAGAAAGTCTGATCTAATGGGATGAAAGTGATGTAGTAAGAATTTATTCAGGTTAAGGAATTTTCCCAAAGTTTGGTTGCTAAGAAATGTGAGAACATGACACACAATAGAATGTTGGGTATAACTCTTATGGGGCTTTTTGGTTTGGAAAGTGTTTGGCTAAGAACTCATCAAGACTAACTAATATGTTTGAACGAGAATTGCAAAGTGGGTGTTTTTGTTCTACAACTAATAAGAGTAATTCACACTAATAAGAGTAATTCACACCAACATTTGTAAAACTTTGCAAAATACAAAAAGCAACAAATTTTACACATTTTGCCCCAAAAATTTTCCACATCAATGAAGTCAAAGTTGCTATAGTAACCATGTATATTTACACAATTACTGTTCATTTGCATTTTATTTTATTTTTTTCTCTCTCAACATATCTCTCTCTCTCTCTCTCTCTCTCTCTCTCTCTCTCTCTCATCACTTTCCCTTCACTCTCTTCCCCTCCACTCTACATGCTCTCTTCTAAACACAAAATCTCTGCACATACCCATCATCAAATACTTCAGCTACAGAAATCTGTCCCTCCAAACACAAAATTCCCACACAATCTCAACATCAAATACTTCACCTACACAAACCCATAATCAAGACTCACAAAATCTGGCTTTTTCTCTTATTTAGCTTCAAGCCTGGTGGACTTCTGTGGGTTTGCTGAATTGATGTTCAAGCTTGGGAAATTTTGTGGGTTTGTTGGAATTGATGATAGAAGGTGTGGGTTTTGTTTTGGTATTGATTTGAGCCTCGACCTTTGACTAGGTTTGGTTGATGGGGGCAGTCAATTGAGGAAGATTGATTGAGGGAACTGGGACGAGAGAGAGAGAGAGAGATGAATTGAGAGAATGATAAAGAAGAAAAAGACAAAAAAGAAAGAACAATGAGAAAAAGAAAGGGAAAGTGTTCAAAGAAAATGGAGTTGGCATGTGTGTTAAAGTCTAGGGGTGGCAAAATCCGACACGACCCGCGAACCCGACACGGTTAACCCGTTTATAAACAGGTCATGGGTTGAGGCTAAACGGGTTCGGGTCAAATTCGGGTTGACACGACTAACCCGTTTATTAAACGGGTCGTGTTCGTGTTCAATCTATTGAACCCGTTTAACCCGTTTGACCCGATTAGCTTATAAAGGTAATTTTACAATTTTACCCTTAAAACCCTAGGTATATAAGCTTAGCTATGAACTATGATTTATTCTCCTCCTCAAACCAGACCTCACGCCTCTCTGCAGAACCTTGTGTCTCTTCGTTTTCATCAAAATCCATTACTGCTCCTGTGACTCTCCTTCTTCTCCTCAAAACTCCAGCCCCTCCTACAGATACAGATTTTACAATCTCTACTATAAAATCAAAACCCTAGCCGCCTCATGTCTCTCAACACTCTACTCTCTCTTCCCCTCAAATCCCTAGCCAACCCCTCTAATATCTCTTCCCCTCAAAATCGTGGTTGCCCTCTCTGCTCTCTATTCTCCTTCACGACTTCACAGCTTCACCAGTTTTTTTGCTTCAGCTTTCAACCACCAAATCCCTAGGAAGGTATTTATCTTATATATTTTTTCTTTGTTTTGTTTTCTTACTTATGAAATTTTCAGTTGTAGATTTTGTTGTTTATTGTGTTAATCTAAAAAATTAACTCCATTCCCAAAATCTGATTAGGGAAAAGGAGAAAAATTTTGCAAATAAATCCGATCGGTTCAGCGATCTAAGATCAAATCGATTTTGAAGCATACATCTTTGGATTAAAGTAAGTCAATTTTGATTGAAAATCATTTCGTTTTTGTGTTTGTTGTGGCACTTTGATTTTCGTTTTCATTGGAGGTGTATTGTGTTTGTTAGGGTTTTGATTTTGGGCGTTTTTGGGCTTCGATTTGCATATGCTTTAATTGATTACAAGCTTTTTAGGGATTTGAATATTGGGTTATGAAACAGTAATGAATTTATCAGTGTTTGTGGTTAGTGATTGGGTATTGCTAAATTTGATTAGTTATTATTGGGTTTTTGGGGTTGATTGGGTTTGTGTTTGAATGATTAAATGCTTGGAATTATATTCAGATGAATTGGGTGCATAAATTGTATGAAAGTTTTGTTGTTTAGGGTATTCAAACAAATTTGAAGCATAAAAGGTTAAATTTTAATACAATTGAATGATGTATTTTGAATGAAAGTAAAAGCCTTTCTTTTTCCTAGATTTAGGGATTTTAATATGATTGATTGTTTAGTACCAATAGTAGACTTGTTTGTATTCTTTTTGTTGATTTTAAAATAACTAGGTCTTGCTCTATGATTTCTTTTCGAGTTTCTTTGTATCTATCATCTTAAAATAAAATAATTGTAGATCCTCTCGTTTATTTTGTTAATCACTATCATGTTGGTTGTTTTGTTATTTTTTTGAGATAAAAGCTAGAAATTTTATTAGATACTATATGATAAACAGTACATGTAACATAAAAATAGGGGAAAACCAGATTTATTTTGCAGAAAAATAAATACAGCAGAAAACAAACACAGCAGAAAAAAAAAACAGCAGAACAAAAACACAGCAGAAAAATAATACTGTGCAGTGTGCAGAAAAACACTGCAGAAAAATAACATTGTGCAGAAAAACACCAATGTACAGAAAAACTACACCACAGAAAAATAATAATGTGCAGAAAACACCACTGTGCAGAAAACACTACTGTGCAGAAAAATATTTGTCACTCTTCACTGTTTAGTATACTAGTAATCACTATATTGTTGATTTTTAGTGCATAATAAGAGATCTTTTTTACTGATATAAAAAAAAGTAGATATGTTATTTTTTGTTGATTTTAAAATAACTAGGTCTTGCTCTATGATTTCTTTTCGAGTTTCTTTGTATCTATCATCTTAAAATAAAATAATTGTAGATCCTCTCGTTTATTTTGTTAATTACTATCATGTTGGTTGTTTTGTTATTTTTTTGAGATAAAAGATAGAAATTTTATTAGATACTATATGATAAACAGTACATGTAACATAAAAATAGGGGAAAACCAGATTTATTTTGCAGAAAAATAAATACAGCAGAAAACAAACACAGCAGAAAAATAATACTGTGTAGTGTGCAGAAAAACACTGCAGAAAAATAACATTGTGCAGAAAAACACTAATGTACAGAAAAACTACACCGCAGAAAATAATAATGTCAGAAAACACCACTATGCAGAAAAATATTTGTCACTCTTGTTTACTGTTTAGTATACTAGTAATCACTATATTGTTGATTTTTAGTGCATAATAGGATATCTTTTTTACTGATATAAAAAAAGAAAGTAGATATGTTTATTTTTTGTTGATTTAAAATAATTTGTCTTGCTCTATGATTTAATTTCAAGTGTTTTATGTTTCTATCATCTTAGGATATCTTTTTTACTGATATAAAAAAAAGAAAGTAGATATGTTTATTTTTTGTTGATTTAAAATAATTTGTCTTGCTCTATGATTTAATTTCAAGTGTTTTCTGTTTCTATCATCTTAGGATATCTTTTTTACTGATATAAAAAAAAGAAAGTAGATATGTTTATTTTTTGTTGATTTAAAATAATTTGTCTTGCTCTATGATTTAATTTCAAGTGTTTTCTGTTTCTATCATCTTAAAATAAAATAATTGAAGATCCATTTGTTTTTTGTGTTAATCACTGTAACGTTATAGTAGATTTGTTTGTTTGTTTTGTTGATTTTAAATTTATTTGTTGTTCTTTATGATTTCTTTTCAAGTTTATTGTTTCTGTCATCTTAGAATTACTAAATTTCTGATCAATAATTTTTCTTTAAATTGGTCTAGATGGAAAGTGATGAGCTGATTTCTATGACATTGAGTATGAAAGAGAAGACCTTGACTTGGAAGATGAACTTGATGAAGTGGCTGAACTTCCTCCACCAAAGAAGGCTAAGACAAAGTCTAAGAATAAGACAAACAACGAAGACAAGAAAAGGAGGAGGACTTCAACCGTTGGCGTTTCTTTCAGATGCTTCCCACAAAAGATGAAGAAAAGCCTACATGCAAATGCAAGAAGTGTGGAAAGGAATATATTGCTGCCGGAGCATATGGTACTGGAAATTTGAAGCGGCATTTGATGGTATGTCCAAGAAAAGACACAACGGATGTTGGGCAACTTATACTTGGCCAAATGCAATGTCTGTAAGTTCACCTAAATTTGATCCTGCAAAATTTAGGGAGTTGTTATGTGCTGCAATTACAATGCATGAATTGCCTTTCAAGTTTGTTGAGTATGTTGGTATACGGGCAGTATTTTCCTACTTGTGTGTTGATGTCCCTAATATCTCTAGAAATACTGCTAAGAATGATATGGTTAAGATGTATAAGAGGGAAAAAGAAAGGATGAAATCTGTGTTGGCATCTATTCCTGGTAGAGTTTGTTTGACATCTGATTTGTGGACTTCTATAGCAACTGATGGTTATATGTGTGTTACAGCTCATTTTATTGATGCTAATTGGGTCTTACAGAAAAGAGTGTTGAACTTTTGCTTTATGCCACCGCCACATAATGGTGTATCTTTGTTTGAAAAAGTCTATAAATTGCTATCTATGTGGGGCATTGAGAATAAGATTTTTGTGTGACGTTGGACAATGCTTCTTCCAATGATATTTCTGTTGACATGCTTAGAACTCAATTGAAAAATAAGAAAGCACTTGTTTGTAATGGTGAATTTTTTCATCTTCGTTGTTGTGCTCATATTCTCAATTTGGTTGTACAAGATGGTTTGAAAGAAATTGATGTTGTTGTTCAAAAAATTCGTGAAAGTATTAAGTATGTAAGAGGCTCACAAGGGAGGAAAAAAAGTTTTTATGAATCTGTTAAGCAAATGGATTTGGATGGTAAGAAAGGTTTAAGGCAAGATGTGCCTACTAGATGGAATTCAACATTTTTAATGCTTCAAAGTGCTCTCTTTATCGACGTGCTTTTCAACACCTAGAGTTAACTGATTACAATTTTAAGCACTGTCCTACTGGTGGTGAGTGGGAAAAGGCAGAAAAAATTAAAAAGTTTTTGGCTGTTTTTTATGATGCAACATTGGTCTTTTCTGGCACAAAATATCCCACAGCTAACTTATATTTTCCACAAGTTTTCATTGTTTATTTTACCTTGAAGAAAGAAAGTGATAGTGAGGATGAGTATATGAGAAAAATGGCAGATCAAATGCTTGTGAAATTTGAGAAGTATTGGATAGAATTTAGTGTTGTGTTGGCCATAGCAGTGGTCTTGGACCCTAGGTATAAGCTGCCTTTTATTGATTGGTGCTATCAGAAGCTTTATGGGTATTCTAGTTCACTCCAATATGTGAAGGTTCGAGAAAAATTATTTGCTTTGTTTGGGGAATATGTGAGTAATGTTTCTGCACCTTCAATATCTTCTGAAATGGCTGGTCAAGCTACTCAAGAAACTGAAGAACAATATGCTAATGAGGGATCTTTGTTTATGATGCAAGTATGTTTTTTTTCTTATTTGTTTATTTATATTATGTTATTTACATTCTGCCTAAATTAATATCTATTATGTTGTTTTTATATGTAGGAATTTGATTCTTTTCATAGTATGGATATGGGTAGGCAGGCACAAAAAACTCAATTGGAGCTCTACTTGGATGAACCAAGAGTAGATAGGAATGCAAAATTAGACATTCTTGCTTTTTGGAAAGGAAATGAATTTCGGTATCCAGAACTTGCTGCTATGGCTCGTGATGTTTTGAGCATTCCTATTTCTACAGTTGCTTCAGAATCCACTTTTAGTGTTGGAGGACGAGTCATTGATCAATTCAGGAGTGCACTTAAACCTGATGTTGTGGAGGCATTAGTTTGTAGCAGAGATTGGTTATATGCAGATATAGGTAATATATTTTTTATTTACATGTTGGCTGAATGAGTTATAAGTTTTATGATGATTTTTTATAAAGAAAATAATATATATGTCAGATTTCATATATGTCAGATTTCCCATATTATGTCAACTTTAAATGGCAAAAACGTTACTCTATGGACAAAATATAATAGTTTATAGATGTTATTTGGCAGACTTGGTACAGTAGACAATATCTATGATGTGTTATCCTATCTTTCATTGTCCAACTTAGCTATCAATATCTATGTAGGATCATGAAATTTCTTCTCCTTTTCTCTTTATGACATTGGGGTAGAAACTAAAACTTTATTTGTGAAATTAGTGTTTTATAGTTATTAATTTATAAAATACGAACTCTGAATTTTATGGAGCTTTTCTAAAAGTTTAAAATTTCAGTATTTCCTTGTAAAGCTCTTTTTAGCTTTAAAAACTCACAGCTTAAGTTCTGCTTAATGCAGAGTTGATATGTATTATTTTTTAAAACTTAAATTTGTCTAGGTACAATTGTATTTTTATCCACATTTATCCAAGTTCATTACTACTAATTACTACTATGTGAATTACTATTATTTACTTAATTGATTGAATTGCTTGATTACCCACAGTTTCTAAATTTCTTATTTATAATGCTTTGATGAGTTTTTAATGTTTCATTAAATTTTTTGACGTAGAACTTGCACAATCAGAGTTGGAAGAGCTCACTGAAGATATAATGACCATGAATATCAATAAGGATGAGCACATAGAAGACACCTCTTCAATGGGACCCTCAATCTCTTCTAATCCAGTTTCTTAATCAGTGATGTCTTTTACTTTTTGATGTGGCATTTGGATGGTTGGACTTGGATTTTTTTGCCATCATGGAAATATTGATCTGCCATGTAATTATTTTGGTTTGTCTTTTAGTTTTTGAGATGGCACTTGGATGCCATGTAATAATCTTGGCTTTTTATTATGGACCATTGACATATTATTGAATTTGAATTTGATTGTATGGGGGTTGGAACCTTTTGGACTAGTAATTTTAATTTGAAGGAATTAGAGAATTATTTGCTATTGTTATTATTTGAATTTTTATTACTTGATTTATGGTTGAATTATAAATTTAGATACATGGGAGTTGATAGCAGGTTATTCGGGTTAAGTTTAATTAAACAGGTTGTTTGGGTCATAATCAAACAGGTTATTATCAAGTTATTGTGTCGATCTTAATTTGACTTACTAATTAAACGGGTTAAACGTGTCGTGTCGGGTTACCTGTTTAATAAACAGGTCGTGTTAGGGTTGAGGAATCCTGACCCGTTTACTAAACAGGTCGTGTTCGGGTTGACCTATATAATATAATACTCACATCCCAACCCGACACGAACCCGACACGCGAACACGAATTGCCACCCCTAGTTAAAGTTGGTGGGCTATGGGTAGGTGTGAAATAATAATAAAATGTGTGAAAAATATTATTTAAATAAAAAAGGGTGTAAAATAGACAAACTAATGTAGATGTTTTGTAAAAGTTGACATGTAAAATAGAAAAAGTATGTTTTTTTTTTTGCAAAATAGACAAAGTTTTTACATCCACCGATGTGGATACTCTAATTGATTAAAAAGTACAATTTGAGATGTAAGATAGAAGAACCTATATGGAGATAATTTAATTGGAACCTTGAAGTAAATTGCAGGTAAAAAAGAAAAGGAAATAGAATATTTTAAATTTCTCTTTGTTCATCTAATAAGTTATTATGTAGGGAAAATTACACTTTGCTCACCTGTGGTTTGCTAGAAAAACACTTTACCTACTTATGGTTTAAAAATTGACACTTTATCCACTTGAGGTTAGCTTCGTTTGTCTCCCGTTACCCACCTTTGTTAAAAACATAATGTAAATTTGTATTTTTATTACCCATTTATGTCTTTCTCCTCTCAAAACATAAAAAACTAAAGAATCAAAGGAAAAAAAGATCTAAAAGTTAGGTTTTGTAAAAATTGAAACCTAACTTTTACATCTTCTTTTCATGTATCAAAACCTAGCTTTTAGAAGTATGTGTCATTCGTTGGACCCTAAACTTAGGGCACGTTTGGTAAACTGTAATGGTAATTACATAGGAATAGGAATAGATATTATAAGGAATACAAAATGTTGTAATATAATGCTTATTACTATTCATTTGTTTGGTGACAACATAATAATAGAACCTTGAAGATAATGGAATGAAAGTATTTTAAATCAAACTTAAGATATATTTTAGGAAATATCTTACTTATATAACTATATTTCCTAAAAAATAACATTTTTTTCAATTTGAAAGAGAGATTAGTTATTTTTTATGATTTTTTTATTTACATCATGTAGCTGGCCCAATTTAATATGTTGATGATTCATAACTGGCCCTAAATTTGGAGACTAAAGCTTTGTAATTGGTGTGATATTTAGAGGACGCAAATATTCTTGATAGTGAGTAGATAACTAAGATTGGGAGCTATAAGTGCACAATTTATACCCGGACCAACCGCGTGACGGACTCAAGCCCAAATAGCCTTATACAATCAAATTTGTAGAATATGAGATTAAAACCTAGGTTTTATAGATATTGGATAACAAATACGATGGGCTAGATCGCCAAAACAATTGCAATGAAATAATTATATGACAGATTCTATCATCGGACGTAAGCCGAGGACAACTTGTATTGCCCTTCCTTTTCTTCTTACAATGGATTATAACTGAACGTACTATGTATCTTCCCCTTTCCCTCTTCTTTTTCTTTCTCTCTCATCTATAATGTCTTTCTCTTCCTTTTATGCCTCTTCTCTTCTTTCCTCTATCTTCCACATATGGATTAAATCAATGATCCAGATCTTTTTCTATTCACCGCCCTCTGAAAGTCCTCAAATAACAGTTGTAAGACTGATTTGTACTGTTCAGATGTCATTTCCCCATTAATGCGGCCAGAGAGGTAGGTGCAGGGTCTTACTACGGTGGTAGCAGCCTTTTCCCTTGATATTTCTCATACGTTCTTCCTCTATATAACTGTGTGAAACATATCTTTACCCACCAAACCTTCCAGAATTCTCTCTCCAAACACCATGACGTGTCATATGATCTTCACTTGACTTAGCCAAGGGGATGTCTCTCCTCAAACAACCCCATCAACCTTTCTAGCAAGAGCTAGCTTGTGGGCTTCAAATGCTCTGCTCAGACAGGCTTACACCACCAAATCAGGCCCAAGACCCAAATGCGTGTTTTGACCATTCTACCCCCACAATAGCCCCTCAAAACTTCATTTTTCTCCCCATCTGGGAAGGAAAATGAAGTTTTGACTCAACACCACAACCTTCACACTCCTTTCAAATCAGCACGCGTGAAAACATCATCTCACCTCTTTTAAACTGCTTTTGATGCTTCGAAATCCGCCACACACGCATTAATTGCTATAAGTAACGTCTTTTCCCCCATGTCCAACGGTGTGATGCACATCCAACGGCTTGGATATTTTTCTCAGATTTGGGCGGGATAACTCCCCTTCAATGTCGTCCCCCATACATCAAAATACCTAGGGAACCAAAATTCAACCCATCACTTCTGAATTCAATCAAATCTCAAAATTTCCCACCTCTTCTCCTCTTAAAAAGCTCGCGAAGAATCGTCTACCTATTTTCCCGTAAGTTCTCAATCTTTTAAGTTCATAATCTTTTAAGTTCATTTCTCCTCGGCTATTATTCTCGACCATTAATTATATCCTTCCCCTCTCTAAATTTTCACTCTTGCCACCACCAAATGGGTAGATTCAAGTGTCTAATAGATACCGATGCCGATATGGAGGATTTTCCGGCTAAATATCGTATTCCTCAAAACGTAGGCTTAAGATATTGCCCCCCAGATGCCACATAGCTGACGATAGGGAAGAAGGAGAAGTCATTATTCCCATCATCGCATTCCTAGAGGGCGGGATGACTCTTCCTACGAAAAATGTAACTAGTGAATACCTCTGCAACCATAGGCTATGCCCAGTTCAATGTACACCCAACATGTTTAGAGTCTTAGGTTGTGTCGACGCTCTAAATGAGCAAATGGGTCTAAACCTCACATGGCACGACGCCGTTTATATGTACGAGTGCCATAAACTTAAAAACGTAAGATACTATCTCAAATCTAGATCTAGTATTGTTAGGCTCATATCCTGTCTTCCTAAATCCAACAAAGGTATGAAGGATGATTACCTAATTGCTTCTGGAATGTGGTACGACGGTTCTCATTGCCCAGTCAAAAGGGGAAACCTAGGTGTGATTCCATAGGAGTTAGATTCCCTAACCTGTGACTTGGTTCTATTAACTTTACCATTTCTGGTTATATTGTATTTTATTCCCTCTTCATTTGGCATTTATTGCTGATCTAACCATACTTGTCTCCTTGGATATTTTTGCAGACAAACAACATGTACGGCCCCGTCTAAGCCTTTGCAGCATCGAGGACCTCAATCGCGTTTACAATCAGAAGTGTTTGTGAGTGAAGACCTGCAAGTGAGGGCAGCCTATCTCATATTGGGATACGACCCTCTGTCAGACGACTTTCAAGATATCGGCAATGCGATCACCACGGGTGACTAGAGACGCAAAAGGATAAACATCTTGAGACCGGGCTTTCTCACTACTCACGAATTACCGGACGATCCCTTCGTTATCCTCTACGTACGCCCAATTACAACAGTCCCTTATTCGACATGCTCTGAAGCGAAGGATGCCTGAGAAGAACCCGAGTCTCCTGGCCTATCCCTTGAAGACGAAATATATCAATTTTGACTTAAGGAAGCATAGAAACCATCAAGGAGTCACATTGTCACCATCTCGGACGAAGAAGACGAACCTACCAAGGGCTTTGGTATCGAAGGTTTGATAGTTGCTCATTTTAATAGTAGTGACGAGGAAGAGGAAGAAATGTCTCAAAAATTAGGGACAGGTTTGAGGGGTCTTCTCACCCAAAGAGGCAAAAAAGTAACAAAAGACGCTTCTGGATCCCGACCCCCAGCTTCCTCCTCCGCCTCCTCCTCTAGGCCCAATTTTTCCTACCCCTTCCCTCAAGAAGAAAGGATCAAATGAGGTCGAAAAGGAGGATTTGGTTCAAAAAAAGAAGCAAAAGCAACAGAGGGCAAGAAAATGCCATGTTCGAGAATCCTCGGTGGAAAGTAGGGACAACCGAGAGTTGGCTGAGGTGTGCCAAGCACAGTCCCACTGGTCACCCCCACTGGAGCTAGAGGGGACTCCCATTCCTCTCCATGCTTCTATAAAAGAATTTCAAAAAGGGCATGGTCATTACCT
Source organism: Castanea crenata (assembly GCA_020976635.1). Taxonomy (NCBI): domain Eukaryota; kingdom Viridiplantae; phylum Streptophyta; class Magnoliopsida; order Fagales; family Fagaceae; genus Castanea; species Castanea crenata. The sequence continues at coordinate 3,506,006 of JAGHPS010000030.1, read as the reverse complement.
AGCAGAAGCCTTGGAGCAACCCATCCTTTTACCCAAGGACATGGAGGCCTTGGACAAAATGAAGCAACCTTAACTCTTCCTTTCCCTCAAAAGGGATTTGGCTCTGGTATGTGTCATTTAACTTATCTTCTTTTTTATAAACTTGCTTATAAATGTTTTGTTATTCTCTACATCCTTCTGTAAATGTTCCTCATATTTATACAAGCCATCCAAGAGGTCTTTGCCACTGAGAAATGGGTAGAAAATGCTCGTAAAAAAGCTAATACGGAGTTCACCATCAAGGTTGAGACAGAAAGAGCTTTAGGCTGAGCTGACCTGGAGAACAAGAAACTCGTTGACAAACTTATGGCAGAAGAGCTATTAAGGAAGAGCGCTGAGGCTGGTCTTAACACAATAAAGGCACAAGTCGAGGAGCAACGCAAACAGCTTCGAAGCCACAAGAAGGACCTGCCACTGCCCGACAGGAGATTGAACACCTAAAGGGTGAATTTAGGAATGGCAACGGGTCGGGTTCGGGCCGGGTTTTTGCATACCCGGACCCGACCCATGGGCCAAGACCCGAAATCCAGACCCGGTCTGATTATTAATCGGGTTTTTTTCCTGGGGCCCATACTCACCCCGTCGGGCCCCATAGGCCCTACGGGCCCCGTTTATCTTCTTGGGCTCAAATCTAGCCCAACAAAAAAAAATTGAAGCCCATTAAATTTTTTTCCTAGATTCAAGCTCATTCAAGCCATTTAACATGGCTCAAATGCCAAAATTTGGCATTTAGGCCACATTATAGGGCAGCCAAATCAAACCAAATTTTAAGTTAATCAAAAATCAATAAATTACCTGTTAATTATACATTAATAAATCACAACTAAGATTTTAAATCAACAAATCACTTAAAAAGGTATAAAATAAATCCCATAAGTCTAAAAAATTACAAAATGTCTTATCCTCCAACCAACAAATGAAAAAGATTAAGAAATTCTTACAAAATGTCTTATCCTCCATAACCGGGTATTTATTTGGGGCGGGTTTTGGGTTGGGTTTCGGATTTTTTTATAAAACCCGGACCCGATCCGAACCCGCTTTGGGTTTTTTTTTTAAAAAACCCATACCCGACCCTATTCTTTATCGGGCCAAGTAAATTGCCATCCCTAGGTGAATTAGCCCAAGCTAAGGAAACTGCTAATGCTGCATCACTCACTTCTTTAAATAAAGGGGTTGAAGAAACAGAAACCCGATTAGTTGAAGAGTTTGCTGAAGTATGCAGAGAGTAATATCAGCAAGTGTGGACGGAAGCCCTCAATGTGGCAGGTGCTCCCACTACATTTGAGTGGAGAAAATTCGAGAGTGTATGGTATCCTCTTGATATCTGTGCACTTGAGGCTACACCTGCTACAGCTGCCTTAGAGACAACATCTCCTACTCAGCCTTCCACCACTCAAAGCACTCTTCCTCCCACACAAGCCTCTATGGGTCCTAGCCAAGTCATACCCCAATGAGAGAACATCAATAAGGACCCAAGCAAGATAGCCTGCCAAGGAGATCCTCCCCCAGGGGCTAAGGATAAAGGGAAACAAACTGTGACCTCGTCCAAGGTCGTGCCTTCAAATGCTCCTCCTACTACTAAAGTCATGGCCCCCAAATCCCAAGAGACCAAGCTTAAAACAAAAGGAGAGGAAGATAAAACGAAAAAGATTGAACCCAAGCTCGCAGAAGATCTCTCATCCAAAAGCAAGACATAAATAACTGAGGACTTCATCTTCGTTCTATGCCTACTTTTGCATTAGTTTAACTTAGTTTTGTCTTTGTTTCATTTCAAACAATTGTATCATGAGTTCAAGACTTTAATTCTGACTTCATTTACTGGGAATATCTGTTCTTTTATTTCGATACAAGTCATATTTATAATATGACTAGTTACAATGCACATAGGACCAATATAGACCTTAGTGGAGGATTTAACTAGCAACAGCAACATAAGAATATATCTGAACTCAAAGCAAAAGAGAGACAGGGTCTGAGGCTAGACTTTATGTAAAAGTTAGGCACAAGAATAAATTACCAATTATAAGAAAGTAAATAGTGCAAGAGTAAAAATATAACCACAGATTTTCCTGACACTTAGAAATAATAAACTAACATGTTAATTTTCCAAAAGTAAGTGATCCGAGGGCCAAACTTAATTACAGTTCTGTTTTACATCTAATAAAATATCAGTTTCCATGAGGTATGTGGTCTGAGGGGCCAGACACCACCAAGCTATTGTTTGATACTTAGAAAAATGAATTGAAATGTTAATTTTTCCAAAGTAGATGATCTGAGGACTAGACGTAACTAAGGTTCTGTTTAACACTTAATAATATATCAATTTCCACGAGGTATGTGATCCGAGGAGCCAAGCATGACCAAGTTTCTATTCGATACTTAGAAAAATAAACTGAAACGTTAATTTCCCCAAAGTAAATGATCTGAGGACCAGTCCTAACTAAAGTTCTGTTTAACACTTAATAATACATCAAATTCCACGAGGTATGTGGTCCGAGGAGCCAAGCATGACCAAGTTTCTGTTTGATACTTAGAAAAACGAACTGAAATGTTAATTTCCCCAAAGTAGATGATCCGAGGACCAGACATAACTAAGGTTCTGTTTAACACTTAATAATATATCAATTTCACGAGGTATGTGGTTCGAGGAGCCAAGCATGACTAAGTTTCTGTTTGATACTTAGAAAAATAAACTGAAATGTTAATTTTTCCAAAGTAGATGATTCGAGGACCAGACGTAACTAAGGTTTTGTTTAACACTTAATAATATATCAATTTCCACGAGGTATGTGGTCCGAAGAGCCAAGCATGACCAAGTTTCTGTTTGATACTTAGAAAAACAAACTAAAATGTTAATTTTTCCAAAGTAGATGATCCGAGAACCAGACGTAACTAAGGTTCTGTTTAACACTTAATAATATATCAATTTCCACGAGGTATATGGTCTGAAGAGCCAAGCATGACCAAGTTTCTGTTTGATACTTAGGAGAAAATGAATTGAATCACAGCACAATGATAATAGAACAAAAATGGCGAAAGTGCCTTTCATTAATAGTAGTACCTTCATAAGTTATTTACATTCCAAGGACGTTTTACAGCCTTTTCATCTAAATCTGCAAGATAATAAGCTCCTATGACAGCTACCGAAGTAATACGATAAGGTCCTTCCCAAATAGGTCCTAGTTTTTCCCACGCTGGATTCTTGGCAATACCCAATACCTTCCTTAATACCAAGTCTCTAGATGTTAGTGGTCTTAGCTTGGCATGGGCATCATACCCCCGTTTAAGCTTATGCTAATAATAAGCTAGCTGAACCATAGCATTGTCTCTCCGTTCCTTAATTAAGTCCAAGCTTTTCTCTAGTAAACCATCATTATTACTTAGGCTAAAAAAGCTTGTCCTCAACGTCGGAAACCCAGTTTCCAAAAGGATCACGGCCTCGGCCCCATAAGTCATGGAGAAAGGTGTCTCTCCTGTGGATCTTCGTAGTGTAGTTCGATATGTCCACAGAACATGTGACAATTCTTCCACCCATCTTCCCTTCGTATCATCCAGCCTCTTCTTGCGTCCACTTACTATAACCTTATTAACTACCTCGGCTTGCCCATTTTCCTGTGGATAAGCTGAAGTGGAGTATCTATTCGTGATACCTAGGTCACAACAATACTTTCTGAAGGCTTTACTATCAAACTGCAAGTCATTATCTGAAATAAGAGTGTGAGGTATTCCGAATCTAGTGACAATGTTTTTCCAAACAAACTTCTTTGCATTCACATCCCTAATATTCGATAAAGGTTCAGCTTCAACCCACTTCGTGAAGTAATTGGTCCCCATGAGCAACCATCTTCTATTCCCTGCGGCCTTTGGGAAAGGCCCCACGATATCTAACCCCCATTAAGCGAATGGCCATAGACTGGTTAAAGGGTTAAGGACACCACTAGGCTGATGAATGTTAAGAGCAAACCTCTGGCATCGATCGCATTTCTTCGCATACTTCTGAGCCTCTTTTTGTATATTAGGCCACCAATATCCCTGGGTAAAAGCTCTATGAGCCAAAGACCTTCCCCTTGTGTGACTCCCGCAAATCTCTTCGTGCAATTCTTCCAAAAGTAACTTCGTTACTTCAAGATGTACACATAGCAAATATGGCCCAGAAAAAGAGCGTTTGTACAATTTTTGATCCTTGGACAGCCAGAATCGAGGTGCCTTCCTGCGTACTTTATCTGCTTCAGATCTCTCCTCGGGCAAGACATCACTCTTAAGAAAAAGTATTATGGGGTCCATCCAACTGGGTCCGAACCTAACTTGATGAATATGGATGGCATCAGTAGCCGTCCGAGCAGGTTTTAACAAATCTTCAATAAGAATCACTTGGGGCAGACCTTCTTCCGAAGATGTTGCCAATGTGGCCAATGAATTAGCATGCGTGTTTCCGCTCCTGGATATATGCATCAAAGTAAAAGAATCAAATTTGGATTGTAAATATCTAACCCTGGCCAAATATTCCTACATTCTTGGATCTCTAGCCTCTAGTGTCCTTACCACTTGGCCCATGATTAATTGAGAATCCGAGAACATTTGGACTGATTTTCCCCCCATTTTCTGAACCATATCCATCTCGACCAATAAAGCCTTATATTCAATCTCATTGTTGGTAGCTGAGAATCTCAATCTTAGCGATTTCTTGAACGTAAGCCCCTCCGGAGACACAAGAACTAATCTCACACCTAATCCTTTTTTATTCTCCACTCCATCAACATACACTTTCCAAATCAAAAGCTCCTTACACGAGATCATGCCAACTGATTTTTCATCCATATGAAACCCCTTTGCACTCTCTTCTAATGAAGGTTCAGCAAATTCTGCCACCAAATCAACAAGGACCTGACCCTTGACAGAGGTGCGAGGCATATATTTAATATCAAAAGTCCCCAAGATAATTCCCCATTTTGCTATCCTCCCTGAGTAATCAGCACTTCGCAATACCGACTTGAGAGTAAGTTGAGTCAAAACAACAACTGTGTGGGATTGGAAATAATGAGGAAGTCTACGCGTAGCATGTACTACGGCCAGAATCGCTTTCTCCAATGGTAAATAACGCACCTCAACTTCATGCAAAGATTTGCTCACATAGTAAATTGGTCTCTATACACCACTATCGTCCCGTATTAAAACCAAACTGATAGCATGAATGGCCACAGCTATATACGCAAACAGGATTTCATCCACCTCTGGCCGAGACATGATTGGTGGTCGAGAAAGGTACTCTTTAAGTTGTTGAAAAGCTAAAGCACACTCCTCGATCCATTCAAATCCCTTCCACTTATTCAACAACTGGAAGAAATGTCTACACCTATCAGCGAACTGAGAGATAAACCTATTGAGAGCAGCAATCATCCCAGTCAATTTCTGATCTTCCTTTGGATTTTGAGGTGGTTGTAAGCTGTGGATTGACTTGACTTGTGCCGGATTTACTTCTATCCCTCTATGAGTCACCATGTAGCCTAAGAATTTACCAGAGCCTACCCCAAAAGAGCATTTAGAGGCATTAAGGCGCAACTTGTACTTCCTAAGCATTTGAAAGGTGTCATCCAAATCTGTCACATGCCTAGGCACCACCTTGCTTTTCACCACCATATCATCCACATACACTTCAATAGTCTTCCCGAGCTGTGACTCGAACATCCTAGTCATCATCCTTTGGTATGTAGCCCCTACGTTTTTCAAACCAAATGGCATCACCTTGTAATGATAATTCCCCGTAGGAGTAATGAAGGTTATCTTCTCCTGATCATCCAGTGCCAAAGGTATTTGTTGATAGCCTTGGAAAGTATCCAAAAAACTCATCTGAGGATGCCCAACTATAACATCCACCAACTAATCTATGCGAGGCATCGGAAATGAATCCTTAGGACAAGCCTTGTTTAGGTCGGTGAAGTCCACACACACTCTCCACTTCCCATTCTTCTTCTTCACCAGCACTGTGTGCACCAACCATTCCGGATAAAAAACTTCTTTAATTGCCCTGACCCTTTTTAGCTTGAGCACCTCTTCCTTGACAGTCTCGGCATGCTCTTTAGTAGAACGCCGAGGTGGTTGCCTCCTCGGAACAACAGTAAGATTGACGTTCAAATGATGGTAAATGAAGCTTGGATCAACCCCAAAGGCTTCATAGGGATCCCAGGCAAATACATCTACATTTTTTTTTTCAAAAACATAATCAATTTCATCTTCTCCTGATCTGGCAGCCGAACACCAACCTAAAAAAACTTTTCAAGGTCATCACCTACAATAAACTTTTCTAATTCTTCACATGTTGCCTCCTCTGCTGTCACCACATTGGTTGCATCCAGAGACGTTAATTGCTATAAGTCCTCCGTAGCCAAGACCGAGGATCCTGATTCAGCCTGATGCAATATTGCAGTTGATATACATTGTCTTGCTACTGATTGACTCTCGAGAATTTCTTCGATCTGTTCCCCTGACGGGAACTTCACTTTGACATGCAGAGTTGAAGATACAGCACCCAAAGCACGCAACCAAAGCCTTACTACGATGGCTGTGTATGGGGAATAAGCGTCAACCATGATGCAATCCACATCAACCACTTCCGAACCTGATTGCACAGGCAAACGAATTTGTCCTTTTGGTATGACAACTTTCCCTTCAAAACTTATTAACGACGAATCATAAGGAGTAAGATCATCTAGCTCTAAATTAAGCCCCTTAAACAAATCAAGGTACATAATATCTGCACCGCTACCCTGATCAACCATCACTATCTTCACATCATTGCCCCTATCCTCAACGTAACCACCAGAGCATCGTCATGCGGTTGAATGGTCCTAACCTTATCTTCATCCGAGAAGCCCAAAATAAGCCGAATACTCCCTTTAATCTTCTTTGACCTTGAGCTAGACTCCTCAGCGAGAATATGGGACACAGACATCACCCTAGTAGGACAAGAGCCAGTCCTGCCAGGAGCAGTGAAAATGACATTTATCGTTCCCAAGGGAGGCCTGGATAAGTTGTTCCTCTGATTGATCAAACCTGAATGGCTTCCCTGTCCATTGGGATGATACAAAAATTGCTTCAACTTTCCTTCACTAACCAACTACTCCAAATGGTTCCATAGTGTCCGACAATTCTCGGTGGTATAACCTATGTCCTGATGATAGTGGCAAATGAGATTTTGGTTCCGCTTCGTAGGATCTCCAGCCATCTTGTTGGGCCATTTGAAGTATGGTTCCTTTCGGATCTTCTCCAGCAACTGATGTACCAGTTCTTGGAATACGGTGTTAACTACCTGAGAAGTGGCTAAACCAAATTGCCCAGCGAAATCCCTCCTCGGCATTTTGTTATCGTATCTATCCGACCTGAAATCCCTCCTATCTTAAGGGATAACCTTCCCCTTCCCCTTACCTTGCTGCTGATCTTCCTCGACGTGTTTGTACTCGTCAATACGATCCATAAGTCGACGTGCACTCCGTACAGGATTTTTGGTCAGAGATTTTCTTTAGTCGTGATCAGTTGGAAGGCCCACCTTGAAAGTGTTAATCGCCACCTCATCAAAATCGCTAACGATTCATTAAACATTTCCCAATATCTATTAGAATACGTTTTCAAGGTCTCTCCCTCCCTCATGGCCATGGACAATAATGAGTCCAAAGGCCAAGGAATTCTACTGTAGGTAATGAATCAAGACCCAAATGCCCTAGTGAGCTCCATGAAGGAACTAATAGAACCCGCCTTTAGGCCATTAAACCATCTCATAGCAACGGGTCACAAGCTGGAGGGGAAGACTTTGCACATTAAGGTTGCATTCTTAGAATGTGCCGCCATCCTCTTATTGAAATGACTCACGTGCTCCACTGGGTCTGTTCTGCCATTATAGATGGTGAACGTAGGCTGAGTGAACTGTCGTGGGAGCTTTCTCTTTTTGATCTCGCGTGTGAAAGGTGACTTGGAGATTTGGTGCAACGCCCTGCTCATAGGATCATTTCCCAAGCCCCTAGAGAAAGACTTTTTATCCCTACGGCCATGAGGATCGTCTTTCTCATACGAGAAAGTCTCGCTAGGAAGAGTTCTGGACCTTGGCTTGTAACTACTGCCTCGAGAGCCCTCAGAAGAAGGATTAGAAAGAGATGGTGTCAGCCTCTGTCTCGCACGGTGCAACTTCTTCTTAAGGTGATCAATCTCCTTCTACATGGCCTTCGCATCATCCTCATAGGGGACTCTGCTTCCACCACGCGAACGACTCCTACCGGTGTGCACCATATGTATGCTACCCTCTCAATCCCTTTCACGTTCAAGATGTTGGAAATGATCCTCATGCTAGGACCCCAGAGACTTTACATGATGCGGATTTGAGCCTGCCATAGTGTTCCAATTCCTTAAACACAAGATTCCCACAAACGGCGCCAATTGTTAGTGCACAATTTGTACCCGGACCAACCGCGTGATGGACTCAAGTCCAAATATCCTTGTACAATCAAATTTGTAGAGTGTGAGCTTAAAACCTAGGTTTTATGGATATTGGATAACAAATACAATGGGCTAGATCGCCAAAACAATTGCAATGAAATATTTATATGAAAAAAACTATCCTCAAACATAAACCGAGGACGACTTATATTGCCCTTCCTTTTCTTCTTACAATGGATTATAATTGAAGGTACTATGTATCTTCCCATTTCCCTCCTCTTTTTCTTTCTCTCTCATCTAGAATGCCTTTCTCTTCCTTTTATACCTCCTCTCTTCTTTCCTCTATCTTCCACGTATTGATCAAATCAATGATCCTGATCTTTCTCTATCCACCGGCCTCTGGAAGTCTTTAAATAACAGCGGTAAGACTGATTTGTACTGTTCAGATGTCATTTCCCCATTAATGCAGCCAGAGAGGTAAATGCAGGGTCTTTAATGCGATGGTAGCAGCCTTTTCCCTTAATATTTCTCATACATTCTTCCTCTCTATAATTGTGTGGAACATATCTTTACCCACCAAACTTTCTAGAATTCTCTCTCCAAACACCATGACGTATCATACGATCTTCACTTGACTTAGCCGAGGAGATGCCTCTCCTCGGACAACCTCATCAACATTTCTAGCAAGAGCTGGCTTGTGGGCTTCAAAGGCTCTGCTCGGACAGGCTTACACCACCAAATCAGGCTCAAGGCCCAAATGAGTGTTTTGACCATTCTACCCCCACAGGAGCAAAGAGCAAATCTTTTAAGATGGATTTCAGGAACATGCCCAAAAATATTATATTTCTCCTTGGCCACTTTTATATTTAAATAAACCATTTTTTTTTAATTTTTATTGGATGACTTTTTATCATTTATTCTATTTTTCTATTTTTAAATTAATATAAAAGAAAAGTCTTTAAATATGCATAAAGATGCTAAATAATCATTTGCATTATGTTTGACTTTTTATTAAAAAAATAAATAAACCTCTAAATACAGGAGCAGCACATGTCTTGCCCGTGCCTCTCTAACTAGTAAAATATAAAAGAGTCAATAGGCTTAGGAATTGTGTTTTGGTTTAGTCAAGTTTTTTTATTCATTCTAATTCTACTAAAAAACCTTTCATACTTTTTTTCTATGAAAAAAAAAAAGAGGGAAATTACACTTTGCCCACTGTAGTTTGCTAGAAAAACACTTTACCTACTTGTGGTTTAAAAATTGGCATTTTATCCACTTGAGGTTGACTCCGTTTGTCTTCCGTTACCCATCTTTGTTAAAAGAAATGGTAAATTTGTATTTATGTTGCCCTTTTATGTCTCTCCTCTCAAAACATAAAAAATAAATTAAAAAAAATTAAGGGAAAAGAAGATCTAAAAGCTAGGTTTTGTAAAAATTAAAACCTAACTTGAACATGCCCAGTATCTAAACAACAATAAAAATATCAACAATGTAAAGCTTGCTTGGATTGCTAAAAAGGTTAATAAAAATCATGGCACTACCCCAAATGATATTGAGGTTCTCCATATATGGCAAAAGGTAAAGGTGAAATGGAACGCTTGGATGCAGATAATCAGTAATATGGAGACCCATCACATCGATTGGAATGAAGCTAAAATCAGAATTAAGGATCCAAAGTTCTGGAAAAAAAAAGTTGGAAGGAATTCTTCTTTGTTAATTTCACTTTTTAATTGATGTTTGTTCGTTACTCGATATGTTTGTTGCTTCTCTGTTTTGTGTTTCCATATTTTCCTTTTTTATTTTTATTTTTTGCATTCATGTTCTTGTCTGGTTGGAAACAAATACAAAGCTAACATGAGAATCCAATTCACACACAATAAAAAGAACAAAATAAATGGAAAAGAACTGAAGAGAGAAAATTGTTCCTTCTATTTTGTATGGATGGGTCGCTCCTTGTTGCTCTTGTAATTTCTTAGCCGCACATCTAAAAGTTGATACATGAAAAGAAGATATATAAGTTAGGTTTTAATTTTTACAAAACCTAGCTTTTAGATCTTCTTTTCCTTTGAATTTTTAGTTTTTTTTTTAATGTTTTAAGAGGAAGAGACATAAAATAGTAACAAAAATACAAACTTACCCCTGTTTTTAATAAAGGCGGGTAATAGGAGACAAACAAAGATAACCTCAGGTGGGTAAAGTGTTAATTTTTAAATCATAGGTAAGCAAAGTATTTTTCAGACAAACCATAGGTGGGCAATGTAATTTTCCCAAACTTCTCATACTTATTCAAGGCATTTGGCCAATCAGGTGAGATGGATTTTTTTCTTCTCAAGTACAACAATTTGTTTTTTTTTTGTTTTATATTATATTTTCTATATATAAAAAGAGTGAATGCCTTGAAGCTGCAATATTTATGGTTTGTTCAACTTGCACTGTTTCACCAGCCACCTTTTTTTTTTTTTTGAATGCGTAAAGTTACAGAAGTTTACTACATTATTTTTGGTTTATTCAATTCGGACATTTCACAAAATAATAAAATATTAACACAACAAATTGGCACAATATTTTCACAATTGTTGAGGTGTTAATTTCTTATAGGTCAAAATAAAATAATAAAATATCATATTAGAACCAACCATAACTAAAAATAAAGTTATTGTGCAAAAAAAGTGCTACATCTACAACATTTTTCACAACACTTTCATAACAAACCATAGGTGGTAAATTATTATTGGTTCTAATTTAAACTTGATAATGAAATTACTTTTTTGCCGACCAATAAGAACCTATTTCTTATAATTTTTTATGAAAATATCAAGGACATAAAATTTATTTTATAAAAATTTTAAGACATTTTATTGTCATCACAATATTTTCAAAACTACTGAGCTATCAATTCTTTACAAGTCAAACTAAAATATAAAAAGAGCAAATAGGCTTAGGAATAGTGTTTTGGTTTAGTCAAGTTTTGGACTCATTCTAATGCTACTAAAAAACCTTTCATGCTTATTCAAGGCATTTGGCCAATCTGATGAGATGAATTTTTTTTCTTCTTAAGTACACTAATTTGTTTTTGTCTTGTTTTATATTATATTATCTATATACAAAAAGAGCGAATGCCTTGAAGCTATAGTATTTTTTGTTTGTTCAACTTGCACTTTTCCACCAGCCTTTTTTTTTTTTTTAATGTGTAAAGGTACAGTATTTTTGCTACATTATTTTTAGTTTGTTCAATTCATAATGTTTCACAAAATAATAAAATATTAACACAAGAAATTGGTACAATATTTTCACAATTGTTAAAGTGTTAATTTCTTATAGGTCAAAATAAAATAATAAAATATCATATTGGAACCAACCACAACTAAAAAAAAATTATTGTGCAAAAAAAGTGCTACATCCACAACATTTTTCACAACACTTTCATAACAAACCATAGGTGGTAAATTGTTATTGGTTCTAATTTAAATGTGCTAATGAAAGTACTGTTTTGCCCCACCAATAACAACCTACTACTTATAATTTGTTATGAAAATGTCGTGAATATAGCATTTCTTTTGTAAAAATTTCAAACATCTTGTTGTCGCCACAATATTTTCAAAATTGTTGAGCTATCAATTCTTTACAAATCAAAACAAAATATTACAAAATTATAAAGGTATTATGAAAATTTTGTGCCATTTGGTTGTGTTTCTAGAAATTTTTTATTGGTTTAATCAACGTTGTTGAGCCAAAATTCATTGTTTCACATATAATTTTTTTTGGCCCATTAACAAAAAATATCATGCTTTTCTTACGATCAATAACTCTCATAATTTTCTCATATACAACTCTCTGGTCGTTATTCAAGTTTTCAATTAAAGTGAGTTATTCACCTACATTAGGAACAGTTAGCTCATCATGTATGAGTCTTGGTACAGCTGAATCATTGTCACATTCTCCAGTTGAAATTGGCAAATCATTCTCTGTGATATGCTTTCGATGTTGCAAGAGTAACACCTCTAAATCATTGTGAAGTTTATTTGTTTGACGTATCTCTTTTATCACTAATGTTGATGGATAATTTCTACCATATATGGGTAGAACTCATTCCACAATTCTCTTACTCCAGTTGATAGACAAAATACCAATATTGTTGCAAACAATCTTCTTAAAGCTGACAGCATTCGAATGTCTCTTGTCTCAAGCAGATGATGTCATATACTATTATCATTCTCTAGCAAACCCATTTGTTTAGCTGCTTGCATAAAAATTGGATAGCTGATCCCATTGACAGTCAATAAATCATCAAATCCTATTAACCCCTTGACATAATTAAGGACACACAGATTGAACTTCTCTCCATCAAATGATGAAACAGTATATATCCTACCCATTACTTTTTTATGAGATCTTCTTCTTGTCCATGTTTTGTTTGTATAATTCCAACAATAATGCTCAGGAAACTCTCAATATAGATAATTTCCTGCATCATGATCAAATATATTCATATAAAAAAAATCAGTGAGCATTGTCTTTTTACTTCGCTCCAAAACATTAGCAATAGATTCATGTGGTCTAAAATGTACCTTTTGTCTATCTGGAAGATGAATTTGCAAACAAAAAAGCAGGATACATTCGATACATAGAAAAAGAAAATATCTTCCAATATGCCTCTAGAGCACAAACCCATCTTACATTAATGTACTGTTGCACCTCATCATAATTTGGGCCTGTTCTAACTTCCATAAAGACCCGAACTAGGCTTTTATACACATATTTATATAAGTACTTTAAAATCTTGATACTGCAACATATTTCAACATTAATATGGCAAATTGGCAATTATATTTTAGCAGTAACCAATAATTATATGGAACAACTCAAGTGTTGTCTACCATAATTCTGCAATGATCATTCAATGACACGAGATTATTAGTATCATATCGTTTGTAAGTAGCACATGAGTCATTGCCTTGGTAGGTTTCTTGCGAGAAAGGCTTTGGGTACCCTTTTTTACATTGCTCATTTTTCATGCACAGTGATCTTGGATTTTGTACTCCGCAAGGACCATGTATCATACATGGTATTTCTGCTTTAACAACCCGATCATAATCCTCTGGATTATGTAATTTATCATCTTCATTGAGAATTATAAGCATGTATGCATGTGGTAATCCCCTTTTTTGGAACTCAAAGACCTGCACATATACAATAACTCTTCCAAGAACCCCCTTGACCACGATATCAACTTTCAATTCTTCAAATTCTGATTTGAAAACTCTTGCAAGCAAGTCTGGATGATCTTATGCAGTTTGTGCAGGTAAAAGCTCATTCTGGATTTCTTCCCATCCTAGATTGCACGTATGTGATGAATAAATCTGGCTTCCCAAATTTTTGAACCAATGACATTTCATCTAAAAATCGTTGGACATAACACGCGGTCTTCCCACAAATGATGAAGGTAGAATGGTTCTATGTCCAACATTTCCTAAATATAGGGTGAAAATATTGCACATGTATGATTAATATTAAATTAGGTAAATTACAAATTACACCCCTAAAGTTTGGAAGTATTTGAATTTTACACCCTGAACTTTCAAAATTTGGATTTCACCCCCTGAAGGAGGATAAATGGTTGCCTATGAAGTCTAGTAGTTCCATTATTTCTCCTCTCCCATCGATGCCAGCAAAGACAAAAGTTCATACCCTTATTAACCCGCATTTGGGAGTATGGAAACAAGGCATGGTTCATCAATTGTTTCTACCACATGAAGCCTCGGTGATTTTGGGAATTCCCCTTAGCAAAAGAAACCCTCCTGATTTTATTGTTTGGGCACACACTCCATCTGGATTGTTTTCCACTAGCAGTGCCTATAAGCCCCTTGTGTCTAGCTTAAATTCGAGTCCACAAAAACAGTTTTGGAAGGGTATTTGGCAGCTGCATATTCCTAACAAGATTAAGCATTTTATTTGGAGGGCTAGTAATAATGTGTTTCCAACAATGAGTAATTTGTTTCACCGGCAAATTACCTCCTTGGCTACCTGCGAAATCTATAAAGCTTGTCCTAAAGATTCGTTGCACGCTCTCTAGCTTTGCAAGGAAGTGGAAAGTGCATGGAGTTTGTTCATTAGCTTCCACCAAGCAAACTTTCCTCCTCCAACAGATTTTTGTAAGCTAACTAATCGATTTTTGCAAGTTAAAGATGATTACCGGAAGGAAAGTTTTGCTATCTCGGCTTGGCTTTTGTGAAGCAAGAGGAATGCTCTTCATTTTGGCTGACTCGTGCAACCTATTGCTAACATTAGTGCTTTGGCAAGAAATTTGCTCCAAGAGTTTCTTGCTGCACAGGATGTGGAACCAGAGGTCACTCTGCCATCTGATGGGCAACATTGGCGTCCTCTAGATCAAGATTCTTACAAGCTTAACTTTGATGCAGCTGTCTTCAAAGCTTCTAATACAACTGGAATTGGGGTTATACCTCATGATTGGCGTGGGGAAGTTATTGGCGCTCTGTCTCAGTCTATTTCGGCTTCTCACTTGGTTGCATATATGGAGGCCCAGGCATGTCGAAGAGCTATCCAGTTTGCTGTTGAAATTAGGCTTCACAAAGTTGTTTTTGAAGGGGATTCGGGTTTGGTGATCAATGTTATTACTCAAGAAGGTGCTGAATTTTCTTCCTATGGAAACATTATTGATGAAATTCACTACATTGCTACACATTTCCAATTTGTCAAGTTCAATCATGTTAGTCAAGTATGTAATTGTGTTGCTGATGTTTTAGCTAAAAAAGCTAAAAACATTTTGGGGCTCCAAGCGTGGATGGAAGATCCACCTAATGACATTGTTCCCCTATTGCTTTTTTATGTTCATTAATTTTTCCTCTCAATTAAGTCCTAGACTACTAGACTGGTTTCTCAAAAATAAAAATAAAAATTGACGACCTAATTGTTAGAACATAGTAGAAATGGTTCTACATTAAGAGCATTAAATTCATTTTGATTTGACTATTCAAAGAAAAAAGCTTGAATTATGTAAGATGTTGTGAAAAAAAATTATTGCAAATTATGAAAATATTTCCTTATCAAGTATGCTAAAAAATTATTGGAATTCATCTAAATTTCATATAAAAATGTATCGTAGTTTTCTAAAAATAAAAATGCCTTATTTATCTTAACTAGAGCCAAAATCCCCTTAAATTTGCTTGTTACTCTCAATAATTATTTGATTTTTATTGAAATCAATAGTAATACCATCAAAAAAAAATTATCAATAAAAAGTTTCTTGAAATAATTCTCCTTAATTTTATCAAAGTGACTGTGTCAATTTTTGTATAATATGCATGTAATTTCTCCAAAAAAAATCGTAAATTTCACTTAATCATTTTTATTAGGAAACATGTCCAATTTTATTTGTTTAAGGTTTTAGTTTATTTTTTAGAAAAATAATATGCCACAATCATATTTTGATTGTCATTGAAAAGGTACAAAAATATTTTAAACCTCATGTTGCACATGGTAATCTAAGATTTCACCATGTGACCATTGGCTAGTAGTTCTGCCACTGCACATGGCAGCCTTATATCATGTAAAGTGTCAAGCTTCTAGAGTGTTCCAATTTCCAAGACATCACCAATTCACTTTGTGTTGATCTACATTGCTCTAACCTTTATGGTTTTAGTGCAGTCATAATTTTTTGTTTTTTTATTTTTTGAACCTTAGTTTTGCCATTTTTGAGTTGTGAAATACATGCATTATTTGACCTCATTAGCTTGGAATGAAGTTGAGAGTCATGTAATTCAGTAATATTACATGTTTTCCTTTCTAAGGATAACATGGATTTGAATCTCCTTCCTTTATTGATGTTTATAAAATAAAAGAAAAAGGCTTGAATGAAGAAAAATATAATTCAAAGATAGTGACATATAGAATTTGAGATATAAAAGTGACTATTTATGAGCGAAGCACAAAGAGGAATGATTGCATAGTTTTTTAGTTTTTAGCTGAATGGGTGAATTGCAATCTGATTCTCTAAAGGAGAGAAAAAGATATGGGTGAGTTGCAAAGAGACAAAGAAAGAGCTAGGTGTGTTGCAAAGAGATTGAAGGGCCATTTGGTAGTGGTGCTCGAGCAGGGACGAAGCTAGAACTTTAGGTTAGGGGGGCAGTTTACTGTTGGTTGTGTGCGGCAGTTTCAACCTTTGACTTTGCTTCTACTTAGCTGTTGATTTTTTTTTTTTTTTTGTCAAAACAAAATTATATTTTTTTTAAGGGCAGTGTTGTTTATTTTGAATAAAATTGGTTAATTAAACTTAATTTTTTTAGTTTACTATTGGTGATTTTTGTTGTTGGGCTTGTATATTTTGTTTCAGATTTTAGATCTATAAATTTTTTTATGATCACTAAAATGAGGAAAATGTTAGAGCTACAAGTTTTATATATATATATATATATATATATATATATATTATTGATATAATAAGTAGTTACTAGTAAGTAAAAAAAAGCTATGAGTGATGGGCCCATATGTGAACCAATAAGAATTTGCTACCAAAATAGTTTGTAAAAATTTTTGTGAGTATAACATTATGTTTAAAAAAATCAATAATATTATTTAAAGGAAACGAAATGTAATTTTATAGAACAAAATTGCCAAAATTAATACACATATATAATAGTAATATTTTAAAAAAAAAAATTGGGGGTAGGGGGGCATTGCCCTTAGTCCAATGATAGCTTCGTCCCTATGCTAAGTATTATTGTTCAAAATGATGTGAAAACTATGATTTAAAAAAGTACTGTGAAAATACGTATTTAAGGTACTTATAATGCAAAAAATATGTTTAGTACCATGTTTTAAATAACATATTTAAAATATAAAAAAACTATGTTTGGTATGTGTATATGTTTTTTTTTGTGTATATGTTTTTTTTTTTTTAAGTAATGAAAAAAAATGATATTTTATTGAAGGAGAGAGAAAAAGAAAGGAAAAAAAAAAAAGGACAAAGTGGTGGGTCTATAGGAGAAAAAAAATGTTTAGTCTTGTCAATGGGCCCAACGATTTTTAACTTATTTACAAAAAGATCACTCAGTAACGTTACTTGAAAACTAAGGGCATGTTTGGTATGTGATTCTAAACAATAGTTTCAGTATTTAAATATTGAAAATTGTGGTTCTAAAAAAACAACGCATTTGGTAAGGGTATTTTCTTAGGAGTGTTTGAGTTACATTGCTTACTTTAGGATGTTTAAACATTTTATTTGGAAAACCCTTCTTGCCAGTTTTCAAATTTTAAACAACGTTGTTCAATGACATTTTTGTAAATATTTTGAAAAACACGAGGCCCACTTGAATAGACAACACATAAAGCTTCCTTTTTCAATTCCAACCAAGGGGCACACTTGTTAGCTTTTTTTTTTTAAAAAAAAAAAAACACACACACACACACACATGCCAAACACACAATTATGTTTTTTCACACATTCAAAAAATGTTATTTAAAACATGGTATCAAACACATTTTTTGCTTTATGAATACTTTAAATACGTATTTTCAAAATACTTTTTAAACCACAATTTTCAAATAATCTTAAACGACGATACCAGAAATCTCCAACCAAACAGCCAAAGAGTCTTTAAAAAATTGGAATAAAAAATCCTTTTGTCAAAATTACGGTGCTAAGTGCTAACCACTTTTTGTTTTGTGAGAAACAAGCCACATGTGATGGGTTTTTAGGGAAGTTTGTGGTATGTTTTTTTCGTTAGAATAATGTATCATCATCTCTATTATGTGTGCGTTTGTTTCTAATAATAATAAAAATAAAAATAAAAACATGCTACAAACTATATATATATATATATATATATATATATATATATATATATATTAATACAAAAACACGCTACAAACATAATATGAGACAATTATCTTTTATTTTTATTTTTATTTTTATTATTAGAAACAAAAACACACATTATAGAGATGATGATACATTATTAAATATATATATATATATATAACCGAAGTTTTTGACTTTTTATTGACTTCTCAAGATCTTGCTACATCATTATTATTTTTTTAAAATAAAATTATTTTTGTTTAGTCCAAACTTAACAAGGAGTAACACTCTATCTCTCTAACAAATCCAACTTAAACTCAAACTCATCATTATCATTTTTTTAAACAAAATTATTTTTGTTTAGTACAAGCTTAGTAAAGAGTGAAACTTTATCTCTCTTAACAAGTCCAACTTAAACTCAAACTCAAACTCAAATATTGATAATTTATCTCCAAATTTGTGAGGTTAATCATAAACATCATAAAAGCAGTGCAAACCCCAATATTTTTTTTAAGCCGAGTAGAGGTATGAGCTCTTCTTCTGTTATTTTTTTCTCATCTACTTTGTTAAGAAAAAAAAAATTATTTTATGGTTTTTCATGTATTTTTTGTACATGAACTACCAAACTCTCTTTAGTCATTTTGTACAAGATAAAAAAGCTTGTAATAATTGAAATTTAAGGTTGTTACTATTGCATATATCTTTGTTTCACCTTACAATATGAAAGTATGTTAGTTTCTTGGGCAGAAAGCTTATATATGATATTAAGAGGAGGTATGGCTTTTATTATTTTAATGTGAGCTCCTGCTCAACATTTTTTAGCTTAGGCCATATGCTGATAAAATTCATTTAAAGTTTAGACCAGTTAAAATTTAAAACTTATTGCTTTATGAGTTTGTATTTGTTTCAATAACTTATTCTTTAATTATATATATATATATTTTTTAATTTTAGAAGTTTTAACATCTGAATTTATGTAATTACACACACACACACACACACACACACACACACACATATATATATATATATATATTATCTATAATTTGTAGGTTTTGAATCTTTTGATTCCTTTTAATAGTTATAGCGATGAATTATTCTTTTGGATATATCACAACTTTTTCTTATATTTTTCTATTGTTTAGTTATATATATTGTGTTTTGTTTTAATAATTTCTAAGTAGTGAATCATATAACTCTTTAATATTTTTTGGTCTTTCAGAAGATTTAATATCTAAATTTTTGAATTTTTTTTTTTTTTTTGCAATATCTAAAATTATCTGACAAATCATACAATGGTATAGTTTCTTATAATCAATTTAAGATTTTATAAAATTATTTTAATTTACCTCACAAATAGATAGGTTCCCGTGTATAGCACGAATTAACAACTAGTAATACAAAACTTTGAGAATCCATGATAGCTAGCATGCATTTCCCTTTGTGTAATGGTATATTATTAGTGGCACACTAGACTTATGTGGGCGAATTTTTTGAGTTTATTTTATGCCATTTTAGCTGGATTAGCGAAATGTCTAGGCCAATACTAATTTAATTCTCTTTACCTTTTAATATATTTTTGTTTTTTGTTTTTGATAGGCAAAACCACCAGGAATTACTAATTTATATCCTTAAATCCGAAAGGATAATGTTGATTTTCTTCTGTCATTGTACTACCCCCAAACAAATTTTTGTTGTAACTTGCAAGAAAGATAGAAAATGACATGATTTTATGCGACCAGATTGGAATTTGTGTTGGAATCCAACCGAACTAGCTCCACTAAAAATCAAAAATTAAAATAAAGGAAAATGCACCAGAGCCATCGTTCCACGTAGCAAACCACCTCCTTCCCTAATTCCTATCCACCATATATAGACAAATATAATAATAATGTTATCAAAAAATAAAAAATAATAATAATGTTAAGTCAGTGAGAAGTGAGAAGTAGTTGAACACTTTGAAGTTGAAGTACAAATGGCAGCCGCAGTTACAAAAATTCCACTCCACTCCTGCTGAACTCCACTACCAAAATTGAACTGAACACATAGAGAGAGAGAGAGTATGATCCGAGTATTGGCGGTGTCGTATCCTATAAACCCGCCGTGTCCGTACGGTGTCCATAACTGGACTTGCAGTAGATTTCCTCATGTAAAGCCTAAGCTCAACTGCAGATCATGGCGAGCCAGAGCCTCCTCAGATGCTGACTCTTCTTCTTCCTCTTCCTCTTCTTCTTCTCCTTTTGCTCCTTCCATCGACTCCGATCCTACTGACAAAAACGCCTCCGGGTAATATTATATGTGTGTGTGTGTGTGTGAAAGAGAGAGAATTTTTGTTGGAATTAATAGTTGATTCATGTGTGTGCTTGTTTTGTTTTTCATCAGATTCTGTATAATAGAAGGACCTGAAACGGTCCAAGATTTCGCCAAAATGGAACTGCTAGAAATTCAAGACAACATTCGGAGTCGTCGCAACAAAATCTTCTTGCACATGGAGGAGGTCTGTCTCTGTTACTGTTCACGTTACAGTTACTGTGGGACTGAGGATTATTTAAGGAACACTCTCTAGTCTCTTCTATTAATATATGTCATTAATTGTGTCTCTTTTTTTCCTCTTTTTTTTTTTTTTTTTTTATACATCATAGGATAGAAATTCAACTTATGACATTCATACTCCATGATGAGTAGTCTTTATCGACTACAATATACTTTACCAATTGAGCAAACTGGAACCCATTATTATTGATTATATATCTTTTTATCCTCAATAATAGCAACCAATACGCTGTTGAAATTATAGGAAAATAGTAAATATTGTAGTGATGTGGAAGGGATGAGAGAAAGAGGGAACATGAATTATGTGGTTTAGTCTAACGGTCTTCATCACTAGGATAAATTCCTAGTGGTTATATCTTTACTGTATGCTCAAATCATGTGTACAATGTATATGTAGAATGAAAATTATAAATTTTTAGGCTTATTTTACTAGAAACATATATACAACATATGTTCAGTGACATCTGATGGTTCTTGGGCATGATCCATGTTTATGCTTTTATTTTAAATTTACTTTTCTTTGATAGTTCTCCTTCTTCCTTGTACAAAGAAATGAAGTTTAGTAAACTATTTGTAGCCGCAGTTTTATAACTATCGTTAAGATATGGTGCAGCGTTTTATTCATTATGCCTAATATAGTTCAAATAAAATAAGTATAGATTTCCTGGTTTTCTACTGTTTTTCCTATCTGATTACATTTTCCTTTTATCAAAATCCTTCAACATGTTTAGGTGCGTAGGCTGAGAATACAACAGAGGCTTAGAAATGCAGAGCTTGGAATTTCAAAGGAAGTGCAAGAGAATGAACTTCCTAATTTTCCATCATTCATTCCCTTCTTGCCCCCTTTGGTGAGCTTTCTCTCATAGAGTTGTCGTATTCTAATGCTGACTACATATTTCAGTAAATTAATTCTGAAAAAAAAAAACCATAAATTTTGCTTTGTTCTTGATGATGATCATGTGGGAGATAATCAATGTATTGCCTGCAGACTTCAGAAAACCTTAAGCAGTATTATGTCTCGTGTTTTTCTCTTATTGCCGGGATTATCATTTTTGGGGGCCTTCTAGCACCCACTGTAAGTTACTTCTGCACCAAATCATTATGATTAATTCTTTCAATGATTCTTACACAGTACATTTGGTGCAGTTGCATTTTTAGTCTGTATGTGTGTGTGTATTTGTGTTTTTACATGTAATATTATCTTGAAGGAATTGTGTTCCAGGCCATGAAATCTTATACCTTTCATTGTATTTTACCTTTTTTAACATCTATCCTCCTCCATTTTCCTTTTCATTGTTTAAAGGGTGGTTCTTAGTTAAATTTTTACTGGAATTTTCCGGTAAGTATAATATATAAATAATGTTTACATCCTTACTTAGGCCATTATATATGTATTTGTCATATTTAGAGGAGAGGAATTATTATTCTGCTGCAATGGAAGGCCATGAAAGAAAATATTTTCAATTAACATATGCTCTATATGGAGTGTGAAAATTAGACTTTCACTTCAATTGGACTTCAGTTGTGAGCCCCATAAAATAAATATTGAATACATGAATTTGCGAAGTAGTGACAAACCAATCTTCCATGGCTGCATCATTTTCTTGATGTAATTTCAAAATAGAAGTTAATGTGTAGTAAGGGTGATTTTGAAATGTTTTCTTTCTTTCTTGTTTTTTAACATACAGAATTTGAACCTATGGCATTCACTTTATGGTGGTTAGTTTTAAAATTAAACTAAATTTAAAGCCATACATAATAGTGTATTAAGTAAACAAGATTCACATACTAATAAAATAATAACCAAAGCTCACAACTATGAACTATGGTTGGCATCTCACAATTACAAAAAAGACCAAAAACACCCCTAACTCTAGTAACTTAGAAAAAAGTTAAATATAAGATGAAGACACTATAACCTAGTGGACTACCATGGGCACTTATTGGACCAAAAAGATTTTTTGATGTAATGGATTCCATAGCTTTAGTTTTTTGATTTCCAAAATCCAAATAGAATATGTTCAATGGAACCATGCTGGCACTTTACTTTCAATATTAGACCAGCAGGGCAAAACATCTGTGATATGATTTGCCAAATCACAATGGCATCAAAATAAGGAAAAGATGGTCCTAATAATATTCAAGTTTAGTCCCTGATGGGAAGGAAATAGGAGATAGAGACCCATTTGATAGAGCATCTGTCAAGAGCACAAACAAAACTTGAGTAGCAGGTAAACAGTCCTAAAATTTTAGTAAAACTAGGAATTTAAAGTGACAATAAACTTCATAAAAAGACATGATTGCTAAGAAAACAGTGGATATGGATGTTGACAAATCTGAATGCTGAATTACAATTCATGTGGATGGTCCTATGTATGTGGTCTAGTTTAGAATAAAAACTGTACATATAGCTGTCCTTAAGGTCTCTAAATTAAGTCTATTCCACCTTCTATTTTGAGCTCTTGAGGAAATTTTGAGTGCTACTAGTAGGAAAAACTGTTCCTTTCTCTCGTGGAAAGATGACAAAAGCTCCATTTGATGCATATAGTTATGGGACTACAATCTTCTGCTGAAACAATTCGGTTGTGCATGTGCTACTAGGCTATATTTCTTTCCCCAAATTTATTTGGATGTGGTTAAATATTTGTACTTTTTGGAATTATAATGTTTCTTGTGTTTGGAAATCTGCTTATTACTTGGGATGACTTGTGTTAGATAAAATAAATCTGTGATTATTCCCACCCTCTAAAGCGGTGTACATAAACAGAAAAATAATTCGGTTGCAAAAATCTTGCTTGTCTCACCCCCCCCACCCCAAAAAAAAAAAAAGCTTTTCCATTTCTTTGTGAAGACCAATAATCTTGTCATACCTAACTAAAGAATGTATGGGGCTGAAGGTCACACTTAATGTAAGAGAGAGCTTTCTAAAAGTTGCCCCATAATATTGCAATTTTCAGATGGTCAACAAATCTACAGAATTTAATTATGAGAAAATGGGGATGCATATCCATTATCAAATAATTCTTGGTTCTTTGGGAAACAATCAAACATGGATCACTTTAGGTTTCTGAATTTTCTTTTCCCCTAATGCTTCCCTTTTCGTAACTCAGTTGGAGCTTAAGCTGGGAATAGGAGGCACATCATATGAAGATTTTATCCGAAGCATGCATCTACCAATGCAGTTGAGGTACAGACAGCTTATACCTTGGTCTCTTATCACTTAGTTTCTCTAGTTTTGTTAGTCTCGAGTTTGATTTTCATCTTCGTCACTATGGTACATTTGAACTATTTCTCAGTTGCCCTTTGTGAAACTGCTTGTTGAAATATGTTTAAAAAATCATGAAAATTTTCATGACCAAAAAACTACATTATCTATAACTTATATGTGGTTCAGAACCTAGACTCATCATCCATGAATCAATTTCTTGTCCTTTTGTATTTGTTGGCCTCCAACCAATTGTAGTAATATCTCTGCAATTAATGTAAATGTAAGCAATTGCCTTGTTCTAAAGATAGAAATTTCTGACCAGCTCCTTGAAGTATTTCAAGTGATACACTTCAATTCTAAAATGACTGAAATTATGTCACTGCTTAAGGGTTATTCGGATGAAAAATAATTCTGGTATATTATTTTGAGATAATTATGTTATATATAAAAAATGTAATTTGGAATATATTTTCAATCTGAGAAAAATGATTGGTGGTGATTAATCTGTAGATAAGCATATTAACTGGCTTTTCATTATCCTTTGTGCTTTGTTTGGATAAGGGAACAGTATTACTTAAAACTAAAATTGTTGACAATAGAGAGTTTTCTGTTGGCTGTCACTAAACTTGCATTGGCACAAATTCTTGCTAAAAAATGGGACTCAAGAAACATTAAGTTCAACCTGTTTTTTGACTGCCCCATCCTCCAAATATTGTCTAGGTATTAAATTTTAGATTTTCCAAACAACTACCCAAGAATGAGAACTTTTTTAAATTAAATTTTTTTTAACATGTAAATTTTTACGGAAGAAAATAAGAGGAGGGTTGGAAGTACGATACTTACAAATTTATAATTCATTCTTAAGATAGTAGATCAAAACTTTTTTTTTATAAATGAGTAAGATTGTAGACCAGGCTTGGAAATAAAAATGTATTGCCTGTTGATTTAATTGCACATATTATTGCTGTTAATTTTGTTGTCCAAGTGAAAAGCTTCAAACTTTAGAAAAGAGCATTTCAGTCATCTTGAAAGGATTGATTGAGATTTGAAACTGAGACAATTATAATTTTCAAGGATCTAGTAAGTAGCTTCAGACTTTAGGTCAAATGAGATGCATGTTATCTGTTATCTACCTTGATATTAATATCTTAAATGATGCCAATACATTGCTGTTTGTAGTTTAATCTATTTACCATTTTTCCTGTCATAAACTGCAGTCAGGTTGATCCCATTGTAGCATCATTCTCTGGAGGAGCAGTTGGAGTGATCTCAGCATTGATGGTGGTTGAAATAAACAATGTAAAACAACAGGAGCATAAAAGATGCAAATATTGTCTTGGAACTGGTATGGATGTTGGAATTTCTACCATATTTTTATTATTAGTTTGTAATTTCTCACTGTTGTTTTTAATGTCTGTGATTGAGATGGTTATACTAAATTATACTCGCTCACTTCGGGTGGACCAAAATGGAGCTTTCAGCTTTGAAGAGAGCCCTTTTGAGCCTACATGGATTAATTCAACTAAATTTAGGATGCATTCTCAGCTTTTAGAGGCCATCATGTCTCTCACACTTAATTGACCATATTTTGTTCATATATTTGTTGTTTTTATGGTGTTGGCATTTTTATGTTTTCCCTTGCTACGATTTATGGAAAGGGTCCTTGGAAAGATCCATTGACAATGCAATAGAAATTTATACTTTTTCACCTATTAAATAAAGGATCTGCTGCTAGCGAATTCTTTAACACTTGCTCCGAAGATCAGCTTCATGAGGATCATTCCCTACCAGAACACACCAAGCACAACCATGGTACAAACCCATCTCTAGTTCACCTTATCCGTTCTTATGCACTCTTGAAAGTATCAAGATCCACCAACTATTTCTATGGGAGTGCTTTTTGGAGTTGTGACATCTAATTCTTATTTTTCATTCTTGTGTCACTGAAAATTTTACGATTTTCAAAAATGTTCTGCCATGGCCAATGGCCATGTAAACAAAATGCTCTTGCGAAAATGTTGGGGTCTCTGGTGTAATGGTGCTGGGTTGAATTTTTATTTTCTGTTGGTGGATTGAATTTGGTTGTTAGTGACGTTGTTTTTGACAGTGGAGAGATGAGACCAGAAATGAAGTGGGATAGCTCAGGTTGGGGTGGCATAGAGGCAAAGTAGAAGGGATTAGGTGGAGAAAATCATAATATTTTTGTTATTTGAATATTAATTTCTGCCAAAATGGCTGAGAGAAAATTTGGCACTGGAAAGAAAC
This sequence comes from Castanea crenata, assembly GCA_020976635.1. Classification (NCBI taxonomy): domain Eukaryota; kingdom Viridiplantae; phylum Streptophyta; class Magnoliopsida; order Fagales; family Fagaceae; genus Castanea; species Castanea crenata. The sequence continues at coordinate 3,479,700 of JAGHPS010000030.1, read as the reverse complement.
CAATGGAAGTTCAATAATGCTTACTCGCTCATTAGTCCACTAGGAGGCCCGGCTACCTCGAATTAGCCAGAAACCTTGTTCTTAGTCTTTTTGTGATCCTAAAGTTTGTAGGTGCCTTGATCATGGGTGGTATTCGTAGTTTTTCTATTGAATCCAAACTTTTTCAACTGGTTGTTGAGGAAGGGGGACGGTATTTTTCTCTAAGGATTTTTGAGTGGTGCAGGTACTTCATGAAGACGGTTTTCATGGGTAAGTCAGTGGCACAATGGCTGATGAAGAGCTTAGAACAGTTAGTCGTTGGGTCTAGTTCAAAGTATTTTTTTTCAATCAGGGAAGGTGATTTTGCTTATACCCTTCAACGGAGCTCCAATGCTTTTGGTGTATTCTTACGGCTGACGGAACTTAAAGTGGGCGGGTCTAGGAGGTCCATTGTCATTCCAGTAGGCAGAGCTAAGAATGGATGGAGGTTGTTTGGGTTAGAGTTAAGGAAGATGTTGGAACCCGATAATTATGCGAATAGTGGGATTGGGCAGCACAAATTTGTGACTCAGCATCTTAAAAATAACTCAGGGATTAAATTTCATACTTCCTTCGCCGAGGTGGTGCGTGGGCATGAGGTGCAGGTCAGACGAAAAAATCATTTTGAGAAGCAAAACCCAGTGGTGAAACAGAACCCGGTGAGCTTGGCTGGTCCGATGATTCTAGAAGGTAGAGTCGCAGGTTCTCGGAGCAATACAGAGGCATTTAGTGTGGGTATAACAAAACCGGTAGGAATTCAAAGGAAATCCCAGCTGAATTTCAAATCAAAGGGGTCTGAACATGATTTTGGAAATAATCGTGATCTGGGAAAGCCTGTCTGGGCAAATAACAGCTTGACCATAGAAGTGATTGCAGAAGGAAAAAGGAGGGTGGCGTGGCATAAAGCTGGTCCGAGGAGTTCTTTAAATGTTTCAAGAGAACAGAGGGAGCCTTGTGGTTCACGGGCTAATTTATGGTCTGAGGTGGACTTAGACAAAGATGGGTCTCTGGTGGGCCTTCATTCTGAGCCCAATGGCCCAAGTAGGCTGGAAGTAAACTTTAGCCCACCAAGGAGAAAACTGGGTTCTGAAAGGCTGAAAGATCAAGCTTTGGCTAAGTCCAAAGCAACTTACGAAGCTTCGGAGGCTCAGGAAGCCATCGGGGTTGATCTCGCACCTACCGAGGAGCCACCGGAGCTATCGGAGATGGTCGTCTCAGTGCGACAACCTGCTCCGACGACGGCGAAGAGCTCGGCGACCCAAACTGAGACCAGTTCTGGGCCGGCGACCCAAACCGAGACCAGTCCTGGGCCGGCGACCGCATCGGTGGTGGACGGTGGTTCTTTTCCCGATGGGTCTTTCGCCGGAGCTTCACCGGCGGAACTGGATAGGGCCGAAATGGGTCTTCTTCACACCATGAGGTCTGATTTGGTGGCAGTTTCTTCTTCGGAACATGTGGGTTGTCCAGCGGAGAATATGGCAGGGGCTATGAGTCTTTTTTCTGGTGAGCCCAGTGCCGTTGAGTCTTTGCTCATTTTGGGTATTGCTGAAACAGAGGGCGAAAGGCCTTTTAAAGGTCTCGAGCTATCTACCTCTGTCCTAAGTCCTCCGAGAGGTGGGATTGAGGCTAACCAATCGGTATGGGCTTTGTCTGAGGTCGAAACAGCTTATGCAGTTGAGGCCCTGGGCGAAGCGGAGAGCTCTTCCCCCTTGATGTCTATTAATCCCCTGGGGGTGATTGTGGAAGCTGAGTTGATTAAAAATACTGAGGTGAGGAGGTTGGATAACAATTTGGCGGTGTCTAATTGGGTGAAACAAAGACTCCCTAGTTTCAGTAAGTTGATGGGACTCCCTTTGGGTCGACATGAGAAGAGGTGCATTATGCTCCTTCAAAGACTTGAGACGGAGATTGAGGCAACTAAGTTGGTGCACGGGAAAGAGGTAGCTCATAGTAAAGTTGCCTCCAAGAATAAAGGGAAGAGGGAGTTGAGGAACTTGACTTCCTTGGTTAATTACGATGGTCGTTAGTTTTATTTTCCTTGTTTGCTGGTTTGAGGTTGCAGTAGGGAGTATTATAGTTTTAATGAAGCTAAGAATGGTGTCTTGGAATGTGCGAGGTTTGAATGACCCGCGGAAGCGTCTGGTAGTTAGAAAGTTATTACGGGATTGGAAATGTGATGTGGTTTGCCTTCAAGAGACTAAACTCGCAGGCATGGATTGTCAGTTGATCGGCAGTTTGTGGAGCTGCCCTTATGTAGATTGGGTGGCCTTGGATGCGAATCAGTCAGCTGGTGGGATTTTGATGATGTGGGATAGGAGGGTTTTAGAAAAGCTGGAGGTTCTAGTGGGTCAATTTTCTGTTTCAATCCGGTGGCAGGGCTTGGGGGACGGTTTTATTTGGGCTTGTTCTGGAGTTTATGGTCCGAATGATAATAACTTGAGGGGGCATATGTGGGATGAACTGATTGGTATTCAGCAACTTTGGGAGGTCCCATGGTGTTACATAGGGGACTTCAACATTGTTAGGTTCCCAAGTGAACGGTTGGGGGGTTCTCGTCTTACCCCGGCAATGGAGAACTTTTCTGAGTTCATTGAGGAGCTTAGCTTGATAGATCTGCCTTTGGAAGGAGGGAGTTTTACTTGGTCGAATGGCTCAGATCAGCCCTCGATGTCTAGGATAGATAGGGCTCTGGTTTCTCTTGATTGGGAGGATCACTATCCGGATGTGACCCAACGGATTTTGCCTCGTCCTATTTCAGATCACTTTCCCATTTTAGTGGAGGCAGGACGGTTGGTAAGGGGGAAAAGTCCTTTTAGGTTCGAAAACATGTGGCTAAAGTCGGATGGGTTCAAAGAGAGGGTTCATTCTTGGTGGAATCGATACTCCGTTTCAGGTACCCCCAGCTTTGTTCTTGCCAAGAAGCTGAAGGCTTTGAAGGCTGACATTATTCAGTGGAACCGGGGTGAGTTTGGAAATGTAGAGCGTCGGAAAAAAGAATTGTTGGAGGCCTTGAGATTATTGGACGTTAAGGAAGGGGAGGTTGGTCTTTCTGAAGTGGAGTTAGGTGAGAGGGCTGGGTTGAGATCCCAAATTCAGAATCTTCTCGCTTTGGAAGAGATTTCGTGGAGACAGAAATCGAGGATGCTTTGTATTAAGGAAGGAGATAACAATACCAAATTTTTCCACAAGATGGCCAATTCTCGGAGAAGGTATAACCATATTAGTATGTTGGAAGTGAATGGGGTTTCCTATGAGGACGAATCCGAGATGGTTGACCAAGCTGTTCAGTTTTATAAAAACTTGTACAAGGAGACAGAGGAGTGGAGGCCTTTTGTGGAAGATTTGGAGTTTGTTCAGATAGAGGGATTGGAGAGGGACTGGCTTGAACGGAGGTTTGAAAAGGAGGAGGTCCTTCGAGTTGTCAAAGAGATGGAAGGAGATAAAGCTCCAGGCCCTGATGGGTTCTCCCTGGCTTTTTATCACCAGTGTTGGGGAACTGTGGAAAGAGATGTCCTAGCTGTATTTGAAGAGTTTTATCAACACAGTAAGTTTGAAAAATCTCTAAATGCAACATTCCTAGCCTTAATCCCTAAGAAGAATGGTGCTTCCAATATTCGAGATTTTAGACCTATTAGTTTGGTGGGGAGTGTCTACAAGATTTTGGCCAAGGTACTGGCAATTCGCATGAAAGAGGTCTTGGATCAGTTGATATCTGAGTCTCAGAACAGTTTTGTGGGTGGAAGACAAATCCTTGATTCAGTGCTCATTGCTAATGAGTGTGTAGATAGTAGGGTGAAAAGTAAGATTCCGGGGGTTATTTGCAAATTAGATATTGAGAAGGCATATGATCATGTGAATTGGGAGACCCTTCTTGATTTGTTGAGGAGAATGGGATTTGGGGCGAGGTGGTGTAGGTGGATCCGCACTTGCATATCTACAGTCCAATTCTCGGTGTTGTTCAATGGGACCACGGCTGATTTTTTTGGGAGTTCGAGGGGATTGAGACAAGGGGACCCGTTGTCGCCCATGTTGTTTTTGATTTTGATGGAGGTGCTCAGTAAGATGTTGCAAAGAGCTGAAGGGGCTGGTTTAATTCGAGGTTTTAGGGCTCACGGTAGACGAGGGGGAGGGGTTTGTATTTCGCATCTTTTATTTGCTGATGACACGATTCTGTTTTGCGATGCTGATGAGGAGCAGATTCTTTATATTCGGATGCTTCTTCTTTGTTTTCAGGCAGTGACAGGTCTTAAGGTAAATGTGCTGAAAAGTGAGATGGTTCCTATTGGGGAGGTTCATAATATCCATGTTTTAGCAGATCTTTTAGGATGCCGGATTGGATCCTTGCCTATGACCTATCTTGGTATGCCTTTGGGGGCGCCTTTCAAGTCCCCTACGGTTTGGAATCCTATCTTGGAGAATTTTGAGCGTAAGTTGGCCGGTTGGAAGAAGTTGTATCTGTCAAAAGGTGGAAGACTAATGTTGCTTAAAAGCACTTTGTCTAGTCTTCCCACTTATTATCTGTCTCTTTTTACCATCTCTACGCATGTGGCCAATAAAATTGAGAGGTTGCAAAGGGATTTCTTGTGGGGGGACTCCAAGCTTCATTTGGTGGGATGGGACAAGGTGTGTGCTCCTTTGAAAAATGGAGGGTTAGGGGTAAGGAAACTTACTACATTTAATAAAGCCTTACTAGGAAAGTGGTTATGGAGGTTTGGGACTGAGGAGACAAGGCTTTGGAGAAGGGTCATAGCCCTTAAGTTTGGGGAAGATTGGGGGGGATGGAAGTCCAAGCTAGGTAGAGGGGCGCATGGGTGTGGCTTGTGGAGAAGTATCCGCATGGGTTGGGAGGATTTCAGCAAGAATACCTACTTTGAGGTAGGGGTGGGGGATAGAGTGAAGCTTTGGACTGACCATTGGTGTGGGGAGTCTCCTCTTCAGTTGTCTTTTCCGAGCGTGTATGGGATTGCATCCAATAAAGAGGCATCAGTGGCCTCTTCTCTTGATCGGTTGGGGATTGAGGAGCGGAGAAGCTGGAATGTTCGTTTTATTCGGAGTCCTAATGATTGGGAGATGCGTGAAGTGGATGATTTTCTTCGAATATTGGGTTCCAATCTTCCTCACACCGAAAATGTAGATCGTATGCGATGGAAATTGACAAAGAATGGGGTATTTGATATTCGTTCGTTTTACAATAAGTTGAGAAGCTCCGCGCCTATTATCTTCCCTTGGAAAGGGGTTTGGAAGGTTAAGGCCCCTCGGCGTGTATCTTTCTTTGTGTGGACTGCTGTTTGGGATAAGATCCCTACAGGGGATAATTTGAGGGGAAGAGGGTTGGATTCTGTCGACTGGTGTATCATGTGTCGTAGTAATGGGGAGACGGCGGATCATTTGTTATTACATTGTGGAAAGGCTTCTAGACTGTGGAGTTTGGTTCTTAGATCGTTTGGGTTTTCCTGGGTCTTGCCTAGATCAATTGCGGATACTCTGTTCGGTTGGTGGAATTGGCTTGGAAAGCATTCGTCTAGCATTTGGAATCTAGCTCCTCTATGCTTGATGTGGTGTCTCTGGAGGGAGCGTAATAGGAGGACGTTTGAAGATACGGAAAGCTCAGACGACCAGCTTTTGGCCTCTTTTAGTGGCACTCTGTTTGATTGGTCTAGGGCTTGGGGACTCACCTCTAGTGATTCTCTCCCTATGTTCCTTAGTTCTCTTCTATGTTCTTAGTTTATTCTCTCTTTTTTTTTTTTTTTTTTTACTTTTCTTTTTTCTTTTTTTTTCTCTTTCTCTTCCTTTTGTACTTTTATCTCTGCCTTATGTTTTTTGCATAAGGTAGTGTTTTTTGAATGCACATATTTTTACCTATCAAAAAAAAAATTTCTGCCAAAAAAAAATTTCAAATCCAAAATACATCCGATGAATTTCTTTTGGATTTGATGATGAGTTTAACGGAGAGAACAATTTAACATTTTGTTGAAGTACAGACTGACATTGATGCAATTGAAAGTGAAAGGGTGACATTGAAACTGGGTGAAAAGGAAACATTGAATCTTAGGACAAAAAACAGCGGGGATGAAGCATAAATACCCCATAAAAGAAAGTCAAAGAAACTTTGAAACCTTAGAACATATGAGATTGTAATGGTTTTGAGTAATTAGAAGCTTCTTCACCCCAGCCTCTCCTTTACTTCTCTCATTCCTTGGAAAATGTAATGACTCTTAGTTTTTTTTTTTAATCTCCTACATGCTAAAACATGTTCACTCCTCCCATACTTTGTGGTTTATGCTTCTGTAATTTTCTCTGGTGCATGGTATTATCCCATGAAATGACTCTTTCTTCAAAATTCTTATTATAAATAAGCCTCCGATTTATGTTGTTAACAATTGCGTTATATGCATATATCCAATCCAATTTGAGTTTTCGTTTAAATGAATAAGTGAAAGCATGTAATTACTTGTTCAGTACTTGAGAATATCATACCTGAGTAGAGAATACGTACTCAGTCTACTTATATCCATTCTTCTAATTGAATGGTGCAGGATATCTTGCTTGTGCTCGCTGTTCAAGCACAGGAGCATTGGTTCTTATTGAACCAGTATCAACGATAAGTGGCGGAGATCAACCTCTGTCACCACCTAAAACAGAAAGATGTTCAAATTGTTCAGGATCTGGAAAGGTTGGACATCTAAAATTTTGGTTTTTATATTTCTTTTTGCTTATATTAATGAGTTTGATGCACGCTTGAATTGCTGGTTCTCCCTGACACTTCAATGTACGAGGCTCATATGCATATAGGGAAACAGTTGATTCATGAACACATGATGTAGATTTTCATTAGATTGGAAAATAGAAAGTAGTGATGCTTTTTTAAAATTATCATTACCTCCATTAATTGGCATGTAATAAGTAGGATCATATAAAACTCAAATGATAGTCTAAACGGGGGCGGATTATTAGTTGCCCCACTAATGAAGAGAATCAAAAGAGAACCTTCATCAGCCATTAGTCTAATTCTTATGAAATTGCAATCCAGGTATACTTTACTACTTCCCACTATTTTCTCTTTGAAGTTATATATTAATACAATGACCAACCTCAGATTTAATGTCCCATTTTTAATTTGGCAGGTTATGTGCCCCACATGCCTTTGTACTGGAATGGCAATGGCAAGTGAACACGACCCTCGGATTGATCCCTTCGACTAGAGCTGCGCCTCATTGCTGCCTCTCTTTTACTTTTTTTTTTTTTTTTTTTTTTTTTAGAATCTCTCTCTTTTACTATTTGAATGTACAATTTTGTTCCAAAGTTGTCTTTGTGACAACACAGTAATATTTTTATGTACATATCTAAATGCCAATAATTGTAACTATTGAGTACTTGGCATAGTTCTCCCCTTCCTCTTTCTTTAGAAGAAAATTAGTGTGTAACTCCGTGCATATGCACAGATGCATTTAAAAATAATCATAATTACATATATATAATTTAGAATCTAATTAAATCTAGACTCTTTTGATTTTGCATTCAACAATTTACTTACCACAAAAATTAAAAAATTAGATGGAACACATGCGCAAAATTGAACTCTATTTAAAATTCAATTTATAATCTAATTAATTTAGACTCTAATTTTTGTACTTAATAATTCATTTGACATACAAATTTAAAAATGAGATAAGACACGTGACGCAAAATTAGATTCTAATTTAGAATTCAATTGAATTTTCTCTTAGTTTTGGCTATTAATATATATATATATATATATATATAACTTATAAATTTGAATTGTTGAATTATTTTTAGTTATGCAAAAAAAATACTCATAAATATAAAATTATTCAAAAATTAATTTTATATGATTTACTTATATTGGACTTCTCGTTTTTTACACTAAATTAACTCATTTAACACAAAAATTAAAAAACCTAAATTAGATGGGATACATAGCACAAAATTAAACTTTAATTGAAATCCAATTTTTACATTGAATTAATTCACTTGGCACAAAAATTTAAAAACTTAGATTAGATAGAACACATGGCGAAAAATTAGACTCTAATTTAATTTCAATTTGAAATCTAATTGAATTTTCTCTCAGCTTTACCTATTATTAATATTATTATTATTATAGATGAGTTATAAATTTAAATTTTTTTAGTTATTTGATTATGTTTTTTTATGGTTTATTATATTAGACTCCTCATTTTCTACACTAAATTAACTAATTTGGCGCAAAAATTTAAAAATTTAGATTAGATGGAACATGTTGCACAAAATTAAACTTAGGGGTGTTCACCAAACTGCATAAACCGCACCAAAACCGCCCGCAAAATGGCATAACCGCACCGCACCGCACCATACCACACTGCATAGTGCAGTGCGGTTTGTGGTTTGCAGTTTTATAATAAGAAAACCGCATAAACCGCACCGCACTGCACTCTCTCTATATATTAATATACTTAATTATTTTTAATATTAAATATATTATTAATAGTTTAATAACCCTAGTTTTCAAACAAAAAAAAAAAAGTTTCATAACCCTTTTTTTTTTATAAGTAGTTTGATAATCCTAGCAAGTGTTGATTAGGAAAATAAGTCCAAAATAAAAAATTAAAAAAAAAACTAGTTCAATAGTTTAAAACTTGGACCAAAACAAAGAGAAAAATTAGTTTTGGGCTGGGTAGAAAAAAATCCAAAATTTGAAAAATATACCAACTTCAAATCATTCAAATTGGATCTTATACACCGCATCGCATATGTGACCGCAAAAATAAGGTGCGGTGCGGTTATGGTTTTGGCTAAACTTTAAACTGCACCGCAAAGTGTGGTGCTAAAAATGGCCCAAAACCGCATCGCACTGCGAACACTCCTAATTAAACTCTAATTAAAATTCAATTTTTACACTAAATTGACTCACTTGGCACGAAATTCTAAAATTTAGATTAAATGAGACATATTACGTAAAATTAAACTCTAATTAAATTTCAATTTAAAATTTAATTAGATTTTGTGTCTGCTTTACCTATTATTATATATATAAATTAAAGTAACCAAATAAATAAATTATCTGACATTGACATCCTTGCCACTCCGCTTCAATTTTCATTCTAAATTATGTTTTCATTAGAAAATTCAAAATTTAACTACAGCACTTGTCTGGTTTTGGAAATTCCATAATGTTCAATTTTAAGATTTCTGAATATTTTGTTTAATTTCCTCCAATATATAATTTCATATTTCCCCTTATTTTTTCAGTTTATTCTCTCTCCCTCGTTATGGCCAAATATAAAAACACCTATTATTTTTTATTTTGTAATTTCAGGATGGTTTTAAAACAGTATGGGGAAGTACAAGCCAGACTGTTACGGATCAGTACAAGTTCTATTCCTATACAGTCAGTACAGATCAACATGTAAGTCAGTCTGGAAAAGAGATTAGTCATTCCAGTTTTCATCAAGTGGGGTGCTTATTAGCATGTAAGGGAGTAGCTTAACAACAATTGATTGGATCCTTATAACTTTGGGCGTTCATACAATGATTCACTAGCAAACTGGAATCACCTTCACATAAAATTTTCAATTCACTTTCTCACCACCACTTTGAGGCTTACAAAGGGAAACACGAATGTTCGTAAAATAAACTATTTAAATCAAAAACCATTTCCCAGTCTGGTTTCCACCAATAATTATAGTCTAACCTCACCAAATCCTTTTGTCAGTTTTACTTCATCAGTCTTTTCCCTGACTAACAAAATGGAAACTAAAGGCTAATGACTATAAACTTACCTCTAGTCTACTAGAAAGCTATATTTCGTTTTTCCTTTCAACTAGGAAGGCCAGTAGAATTACATACTGAACAATTTACATTTCAGTCTGATCCTTTAAATATCCATCTTACACGATTTCCTTCATACAATACAACACGGGAGTAACAAAAGTAAGTCATCATATACACGGTACACCACCACAAGTGAAATTCTTCAGTGAAGACGCAATTAATTATGGGGTTCAATTAATCATCTTGAACTTTGCCTATCTTATATGTTTTCTGACCAATCTTACACTCAATGCCGCTGAATTTACTGGTGAAAATGCATTTCTGCAATGAGCCCCTGACATTTACTCTTTTCATTTCTTCTTCAACTATTCTCTTTAGGGAATCACTGATGTCACCCAATGCCCAAGCTAAGGATATATGGGGGCGTGGATCCTGTAGTCAAAATTGGTGTGGTAAACTACTCTTCTGAAATATAATATATATGCATAAAATTTTGCTGTAAAATAATCTCAGATAAATAAAAGAGTGGTAATAAACCAAACCTTATAGAATTCAGGAAGATTGTGAAGCCTATAAACCTCGTTAACAACTTGAATTTGATTGGTTATCTGAAATAAATTGAAGCCAAATCAATCTCGCAATTATATGAACATAATAGCAGAGGAGATTCTAGAGAAAAGATTTGCTGCAATGTAGAATGGTAGAACTTAGGTTTGGTACCAAGGTGTACTACATTAGGTTCCCCAATTAAATTCAAATACCTGGTTGCATTAACCAATAAAAAATAAATAATGTTATCTTTTACAAAGACAATTAAATTTATGCAACTAAGTGTTTGAATTCAATAGGGGCACCTAATTTATTGTATCTAAGTTTAACCATGTAGAAATATATGAAATATGCATGCTTCTTAAGAATCTATACTTCTAAAATATGCTAAAACAGATCCAGAGCCAAATAAGGCATGACCTTACATGCAGCTAAATATCAAAAAGAAGAAAAACTTAAGGGAGTAAATGAAGAGACTTCATGTATTGACCATTAGCCAATCATGTCTATTCCTCTATGAAACAGACTGATTCAATTTCCATGGACATGCAACCGCAAACCTAACTGTAAATGTCTTATTTAAATGCTATAACTTCTAGATGAGTTTGCTAGGTTCTTTATGAGTTCACCTCATTTCAAAATGTGTAACACTCCTCTTGCATATGACATGAATGGTTGTATATGTATGTTTTGTATAATATCAAACTTAACTTTATTCCCATTAAATTTGGGGAATTTCAAAATACCAATAAATAATTTAGCATAAAGATAGATACAAAGTTAAACTGCATATTTGATGTCTCAGTTTTACACTTTTACATGTATATCTACCAGGACCAGTACTCTGTGCTTCTGTAATAATGATAACTCTATCAAATTGGATTGCAACAAGAGATGTTCCACACCACGACAAAAAATACCCTGTTCCCAACTAGTCATCAATATTGCATATAACTGTACTAATTCCATTCAAAATGACCCAAAAAATAAAGAGGCTAAAATACCTTTTGGTCCCACTAACATTTTGATTGCTGTCATTTGAGTCTCTTAAGTATCACAAGTTGTAATTTAAACCTTCAAATTTAGAATCGTAATCAATGTGGCCCTTCGTCAAGATCCACCAACTTTGAGCTGTTAAAAGATTTTAACATCAGCCAAATTGACAACAATTCTAAAGTTTGAACATTTAGATTGCAGCTTTTAATACTTAAGGAACCAAAATGGCAACAACCCAAAAGAGACCAAAAGGCCTTTTAGCAAAAAAAAAAAAAAAAAACTGAGGCACCAATGACAAATCCAAAACTTGGAAGTTCTACCTTGACAAGGACAGAAAAGCAGGGGAAAAAGGAAGTAAAATAGGAGAGAGAAAGGGGGAGGGGGGTGGAGAGAAAAGAGAAGGATGTCTAGCACACCTCAGCCAATCCTCCCGTATTGACTTCCATGGATAAAAATGTCCGTGTATGATCATCATTAACAAAAACTTCCCACTTACTAAAATCAATCAAATACCTGCCTCCCAAGAAAATTATGTGTTAATGTGGAAACTCATAATATCAAGCTTAACAATTACAGTAAAATTCGTATATGAGAATAGATAATCTGACCGCCTCTGAAATTGAAGCTTCTGCCGAAGCATTGCCACCACTGAATCGATCTGGTGTACCCGGATTGGGACAGTTCTTCCCAAACTTATGTGGAATTCCCTTCCTAAAGCAACTTGAGCAAGTTTTTGATCATCTTTGCAAAGACTATTAAGTGGAACATCAACATCAACAACATGAAGACTGGGTACAAGAGATGCGACCTTCTTCAGAAACAAGGCCAGATCCTTCTTTGGTGTAGATGGTATGTAAACTGAAAGTACATTGTTTCAACAATGGTCTCAATCCAAACACATCACTTGATAAAGAAATTTTAAACTTAGTCTAATCATTGCATTCAAGCCCACCAGAAATTGAAACACACAGGCAAGAAAGAGAAGTCAGAACTTCATTATAATATGTTCCCCATGCACACAATTAGAGCAGAATGTTGGCTCTTTGTCCTCACAAATCATTCTCACTAATGCAGGCACTCAAGAACGATTCATAGACTACAAGCATTTCAAGAGGCATTGATCATTCCATTGAGCCTTCAATCAGGATAAATTTTATAGAATAGAATTTGGAAAAGAAACTAACTCTATTCATTCATTTTTTAAGCTTCTTTTTTTATTTAGGTAATAGAAGTTTTATTGAAAAAATGAACATCATGTTCATGATGATGAACACTCTGGACATGAAGAAAATACAAAAAGCTCAAGAGCTAAAGCTAACAAATTCTAGAAAGCAGGAATTGAAATACGCTGTGTAAGACCCCAAATACAAGCCCACAAATGTTTTGAAACTTTCTAAGCTATTGAAATTAGTTTTTATTCAAATGTTTTGAAACTTTATTTTATAAGTTTTTTTCTTTCTTTCTTTAAAGGGCACAAAGAGGGGCACAACCTTAGTACCCGGGAGAATACAAAGGAAAAACCAAAAGAAAAAGGGAATATACAAAATATTATTTGAAATTCATGTAAGATAGAAAATTAATAAGATTTTGGACAGAAACATAAGTAGTAGTTGAAGCCCACTCATAAAGGAACTTTAGGGAAATTGAAATGTTTGAATTTATTATATAAGATATTTGAATGTTGATTAATGAGCAAAACATGAATGAATTAATTGGAAGCTCTTGTATTGCATATCCAAACATAAGTAGTAAACTTGTCTTTCCCTTTCAATTTCATACAGCCTCCCAAAACTCATACAAATCACACACAAAACAAGCAAAAAAACCATAGGCTCTTACAGCCAGTAACAACCTTATCTGGTTCATGAGTTTCACCAATATCCTATATTGTTGAACACAAGTACGCAGCCATTTCAAAATCACCATTTTGAAAAAGAAAACAGAGAGGAAAAATGCACTAGCATCATTATTGTCATTAGACTCATTACTAGTTGCGAGAATTCTCTGGACCATTAAGAGGGCTGGCATGCGGGTTTGTGTGTGTGTGTGTGTAAGCATAAGAGTTGTTTTCATTTCCTTTTCCCAAGTTCCAAGTCTTTAAGAGACTATGATAATTACTAGCTGAGCTTCTTTGTTGGTCATATCACCAAATGACCAAAGATAATAAGTGAACTCTACTAAAACTCAACTTGGAACCCAGAGGCAATACTCTCAATAGCCCTCTTTTAACATCCAACTCATTCTAGTTTCACTATGCCATCATTTTTTTAATCATCCAGATTTTGGATAGCCAAGTTCATGGATATAAATTAAGTACTGACATGGGTTTCAGTTAACTTAACCGGTAAAATCTCTTATTGTTGAATGAGACTTTACCAAATACCGATTAGTGTCTTAGCCTAATGATAAGAGCAATCATTATGGAGTATATGCCAGAAATTAAAATTCTATTGTAAATTAAGTACTGGCACGTGGTGCTGTTATGATTAACAGCCAAATTTAGCTATCATATACACTAAGGACCAAACCAAACATCAAGTTCAACTTATATCTTCTTTATATTTTTTTAATTAACGTAAAGAAATGAGCTTGTTAAGTAAGATGAGTGAAATAATGAATTACCTGGGATGTAGACATGCAAAGCATAGTTTCCTTCAACATGGGGAAAGGTCCTAACTCTAGCAGCCTGACCAATTTGCAGGTACTCCATATTCCCTTCTCACAAACAAAACGTCAAACACTTGGTGAGCACAATTTATACAAAAATGGAAGTGGGTAATTACAAGAGAGAGAAGAATGGTACCTAGGGAATTTGGGGGTTCGAGAAGGAAGAGAGGAGGTGGGGGCAAAAGGGTCGTTGAGGAGGCTTGAGAGTTTGATGTTTGAGGCGGTGGTGGATTTGGGGTGTCAGTGTCTGAGTCATCAGAGGATGCGTCTCCGTACGAGGCTATCAGGGCATCCATTCTTTCTTTCTTTCTTTCACACTCACAAGTCACAACAAAGACCCTTTTGGCTTTTTTAGCTATTTCTGAGCTGCTTTTTCCAACAAAGTAAATGCCACGTTGTTGAGCACTAAACGAGAAAAGATGGAATCTTTTGTCCTTGAGACCCCTCTCTGCTCTCTCTTTTACCGACTGGAGAATACGACGGTATGTCTATCACTCAACTGATCTTCTTCAATTCGCTTAAGAGCCCTCTCTCTCTCCCTCTCGTTTTCTATTCAAATCAAATCAAGCGTGCACCGTTTACTTTTACAATTGCGAGGGGATTTTTTTTTTTTTTTTTCCATTTACCTTTAAATATCTAACATTTTCATTATCTGTTACTATTCAAAATAATGTTAAAAATTAACATCTTGAGTTTTTAAAATTTAAGGCAAAAGTGGGCAATTAGCCATAGTTACTGAAGAATATAGTTAGTAGACACTCTTTCGAAAGGAAATGTAATATTAACATCTCCAGTCTAAGAGAGTTGATTTTGGGAGCCAAAATCAAGTTTCAAATACTCGATTTCCATGGTCTATCAAGTCTGATGTGGCATTTTATCTACGTGCTGTCCACCTGAAAATCGAGTCTTAGAGACTTGATTTACAAATCAAAAAAATTTCGAGTCTCCCAAAAAAAAATTAAGAAATCTCAAAAATCGCAACCTGGTCGCACCGCCTGGGTCGCGCTGCTAGGTCCGCGGCGATAGCCCTATGGTGGCTGAGCTTGTGCAGGAAGAAGATGAACAACAGATACACAGAGGCAATAATACTCAGAAAAAAGAAGGAGAAGGAAAATAAGAAAAAAAAAAGTGAAAGTTATAAATCGAGTGTCAAATACTCGATTTTCAAGTGGAGTCCACGTGGAAAAAATGTCACATCAGATTTGATCCGACCATGAAAATCGAGTCTCAAAGACTCGATTTATAGCCTAAAATCAACTCTCTTAGACTCGAGATGTTAGTAAGATATATAGTTTATAATCAGTACCTACTAATTATAATATTTAAAAATTAATATTAAATTTCCATTTTGGCCAAAACTTAAGATCCAGTTAAAACTTGAGCTTTTAAAACTCAATTTGTGGTGTTTGTCAGTACCATTACATGGACAAATTTTCCACGTGGAGGGAATTTAACCACATAAAAATCGAGTTTATAAGACTCGAAATCTGCACAGTATACACCCACAGCCACTTTCAAACGCCTCACTCAAACACTCACACTCTCTCAAAAACTCTAAAACACTCTCAGTCTTTCAATCTCTCAAACGCTCTCTCTCAATCTCTCAAAACACTTTCTCAAAGTTCAAACACTCTCACTCGAGTGTCCTAAACCAGTCACCCTCAACCCCTCAGCGTGCAACAAAAATCACCCTCACCCTCAAACGCTCTCCTCTTTCCTCACAATTGGCTTCAGATGATCCCCTCAATCCCTTGGCGTGCAACAAAAATCACCCTCACCCTCAAACACTCTCCTCTTTCCTCACAATTGGCTTCAGATGATCCTCTCACCCATACCTTCAAAATCCCTTTTGTCCCTACCAACAGAAGTTTAGATTTTTTTAAGTTTGAAGGTATGTTTTGCTTATAAAAATTTGAGTTTTTTAAATAATTATTCCATCTAGGTTTAGCCCAAGTGTTTGTGTTTAATAATTTCTGTTGTTAGTGCTTTAGTTTTTCTTGTTAGTGTAAGATTTAAGTTAGACGAATTTGTGTTGTTACTTGTTGTATGATTTGGGTTGCTGACATATTCTGTTTTTGTCTCTATTTTTGTTGGTTTCTGGGTAATAATGCTTGATATGTGTTTAGTTGCTGGGATTAATGTTAGTAAAATCTTTGTTATGGGGTGGTTGCAAATGTTGCAGAACTCTTCCAAAGTGTAATATGTCTTTACTTATAAAATGCATAGAAATGATGCAAATTTCTTCATTAGGCTCAAACTTAGAGAAATTTGTGCTTTTATTTTTGTTCTTGGGTTATAATTACGAATTTAAAAAAAAAAAAATTGGGGCTTTTGAGTTTTGATACCTTATTTTGTTCTATGGAAAATTTAGGGGGGGGGGGGGGGGGGGGGGGTGATTATTGTGAATGTTGTAATTAGTTTTAATTCTATTGTGGGCCGTGCGTAACATGACGGCAAGAGCAATGCGATTGGACAAGTAATAATGCTTATTGAAAAATTAAAGAAAAATTTCCCAAGGTACACAGGCAGTGTACTTGGTACACAACAAAACATCCACAAAGGTTACATAAATAAAAAAAAAAATTCTTTCTCAAATGTAGTTTTCATTGTAGGGTACTTGCCCATGAAGTTGATAGCAGTAGGTTTGGCAAACCCTAGTAACAGCATACAAACCCTGTCAATGGGGATGCTAAAATTACATTTTTAATTTTGCAAAAATTTTACCACTTCAAGGCACTCGATCGTTAAATGTGAATGCTTGTAGCAAAAGTACCTAATCACCTTCGAACACGTCAACATCAAACAGATTTTCACATATAGTATCTCTCTACAAATTTGAATATAATGAGGTGGTTTCGTAGATATATAAACAAATTTAATGAAGCAATAGAACGACGCTTTGCTCTAATTATGCAAATTTGAGGACCAAGAGTTGGAGCAGCACCTAAAGTGAGGATGTAAGGATCAAATTGATGCAAAGCATTCTCTTGATAAAAAGCACCAAATAGATGAACTCAAGTTGCATGTGTGTTCTACTGATCAATTCCACTAGGGATCAGAAATTAAGCTTGATCTTGAGGTTTACTGTAACTTCATTTTCAATTTTCATTTCTCAGATGATGAAAAATGTTACATTGATTTCAAATAATTAAAAATAGATTATTATTGTGAATTCTGATTGTGGTAACTTTGCTAGAACCTTGGGCTTCATATCAAGTTAGGGGCTGGTTAGTTTTCATATATAAGAGGCACCACAATGCAAAAAACAGCCTTAAAATTTTGCCAAACACTATAATATGTGCCATGCATATAAATTATTTTTCAATTCTGACAAAATGCGATCTCATTACACAAGAATTTTGATACCTAACAATGAGTTTGAGAAGAGCCAAGAATTTGAGAGAGGGATCTGGATTTTAATTTTTAAAATTTTTGGCATTGAGTGTACTTGATTCTTGCTGTAAGGGTGGTCATGGATAAAATATCCTTTCTACATAGGTTATCCTTCTAAATCTTATCTCAGCTTAAAAGAATGGCTGCAAGAGCTTTTTGTGTGCAGTACTTCAATCTTGTAAGAGATTTTTAATGCCTATAAACAAGGCTGATAGGGAGTAGTTTGGACAAACCTTACTAATAAAAATAAATAAATAAAGCCACCAATGCATTTCATGGATTTTCATTTTGTTCTTTCTATATATTTGGCATTGATCATATCTACATTAGGTATGAATATATACAGCTTGATATGGAACTGTTCTATTAACTTTTTTTATTTCTAATTGATTGACTTACTTAAGTGTCTTTATCTTTAAAAAAAAAAAATTAATTTATCTAGGTTGTGGTTACTGTTGATTATATGAAGGCAGTAGTTGACTACATAGCATTGTATACTTAAAATATTTTGTCCTCATTTCAAATTTTCTTCAATATAATCATTTATTACTTATATAATGAAAGAGGTGGTCAGTATTGGTTATCTACTTTGAGCAAGCTTATTTATCAAGCCAAGCTCATGTTTCTGCCACTTATGATTTACAACGTACAGATAGATGTGCTCAAATTTTTCTTTGTTGGAAATTTTTTGGTGACCTCTTTTAGCTTCATGTTTTCACACCCATACTAAATGTTCTTCATGCTCTCCTTGTATTATTTATTAAATAGTTTCTCTTTTTGTTTACTGTCAACTATTATATGTTTATGATAAAGATTTTGCTTGTACCTCTTAAATCTTCTTGATGATGCCGAAGAAATCACCAGTAAGCTGCGGGTACTCCTCCGATTAAAGCAACACCTGCAAAGAGAAAATAGATGATCGACAGAGAGCACCGGTGTGGTGCCGGCCAAAAGCCCTCCGACGATCAAGTTAGAGTCTTTTAAACAACCCAAACAACCCTAGAGTGCCAGAGTTGAGATAATTGTGCGTACCTTTGGGTCATGAGGGTTTTGGGGTATATATAGTGGTATGGGGCCGAAATAAACGCCTTGATGAAGAAGTACTTTCCTTTTAAAAGAGTAATTCGTGGATCTTTGCCTATTGTATTGAGCCATTTCCTTATAGGAATCTTCTTGACTAAAGTCGAACGTGTAGCGCAAAAACTTTCCTTATATTCACATAAGCAGAAGTCAAGATAGGCTAAAAATGAAGGTTGGATTACCCCTTCAGCTTTTACCCGCCAAGGTCGCCAGCCCACGTGTACTTTCTACACTGTCGTTAGCCTATGTATGTCTCCACAAAGAACGTCAGCCTATGTATGTCTCCACAAAGAACGTTAGCCAAGGACCTTTACGACCAAGTTCGTCAGCCTTGACTCGTCAGCTTAACGTCGCTCCGTAAGGGGCACAACCTCAAACGTCATAAAGGAGGCATCCTAATGAGGCTGGCTGACGAGTTGTATATTCCCGTCAGCCTTCTTAAAAACGTCACTATCACTTCTATTGCCGTATATTCCTATCTTCTTATTGAAATACATTCTCATAGGGCCATGTTCATTGAGAAAGCGGGTCTCCAGCAAGCATTGCTTGCTTTGGGTGATTAGGAATTGAAGATGAATTGTTTATACTCTTCTTCGGAAACTATTTTGTTATCTTTCCTTCCTTAGCATGATTTGTGTAAAAAAATTTTAGTCCCAATAAAATAGTTATGCTTAGATGTTTTGTTTTGTTGATGCCATTTAATTTCATTTTTTATATATATATTATTTTGCCTCTCTTTAATTTCCTGTGAATTAGTTTGGAAACACCAATTATGCTGCCTTAAATCTTTTTTTTAGAGTAGGGTGGGGGGTTGATGCCACAAGCATGTTTTATGCCACAATTCTTGTAACCATTTTCATGAACCCCCCTATTCCATTTGTCCAAACATGATATATTACAGCTTCTTAAGCCATTCTAGTAACATTAGAAATGAACTCTTACCTTTGAATTTTTTTACCTCTTAAACCTATCTAGTTCCATATTACCTTGGAGATATCACAAGTGATACCCTTCTTTTATATATATATATATAAAAAAAATATCTATCTTTATCGATTTTCCATTTTAACTCAATGCATGGAATTAAAAACTTGATGTTATTGGATCGAAGTCAAGCGGAAATTAGTAATAATAAGGGTAAGTGTTTTAAGAAAGAAAAGGTAGCTAGGTATTTTTATGACAACGTATTAATTACAATCAATAGTGCTCTCCTCCAAAGTTATGTTGTACTCCTATATATGTACAGTATATGTATAGTCTGCATTTGTCCTGATCCCTAAAGCCAAGTTTTGTTTCTTTTTTTTTTACAACAAGTTATTTGCCCCCACACTATTAATGCGAAATTTTGTTGCACTCTTTGCAATATGGAGCCTGGGATCAATGAGGAGCCAGAGATTGTGCACCCTGGTCCAGAAGATCCTTCATTGTTGACGCGACAACGAAATCATCGATCAGGGGACATTTGGAATGGCGAGGTGAAATATCTAGTTCTAACAACCGTTTAATTTTTACGTTGTCTTTGACTTTTAGCAAGTTCCTTCAAAGCTGTATATTTAGTTCTAATGACTGCTATAATTTTTATCCATTTTGCAAGACTCGGGCCCACTTACATGTCGTGGTCGCGTTAAAGAGATGGCAAACATAACGATGCAAGATAATCGGGTGATTAACATTATCAAGCTGGTGGGGCTAGAAGGATTGTTTAGGGCCCCTTCCAGAGAGATAGATCATTACCTAATATCGGCCTTAGTTGAGCGATAGTGGCCGGAGACTCATATGTTCCATCTTTCACATGGCAAGATGTCAATCACCCTAGAAGATGTGGAGGTCATTTTCGGACTTCCTATAGACAGTGAGATCTTGGTTGGGGTGATTGTTGTGGTGGATAGGGGTTGGAGGCAACTATGCATGAAGTTGCTTGGTTTTGGAGTTCCGACGAATGACAACAAAACTGTGGTGGGGCAAATAATTCTCATCAACCGCCTTGTTGAGCGCATTGCAGAGCCATTGCCTCATGATGCAACGGAGGAGCAAGTACATCAGTATGCCTGATGCTATATTTTAGCGCTACTAAGGGATAAGATTTTCATGGACAAGTTAGGAGATAGGGTGCATCTGATGTTCTTGGAGTTCCTGCGAAACCTTCATGATCCGCCAAAGTATAGTTGGGGTAATGGTTGCCTAGCATGGTTGTATAGAGAGTTGTGTCAGGCAAGTGATAAAGAGACATCGCAGATTGGTGGGGCATTGCAATTGGTCCAGTATTAGGAATGGGCGAGGTTGCCATTCTTGTGCCCGAGGATAGAGCCCCCACCTGGATGTGATTATGGCCCATGGCCAAAAGCTCCACTTGCATTTAAGTAAGTATTTTCCTGATATTTATTGTGTTATGCAATGTACTCTTCTTAGTAACTAAGTGGTAATATCTTATCTTATATTATTTGCTCATAACTGTAGGTGGGTGCGGGTGCCAAGCCCAAAGAGTAGGCCATCCAGCACGGCGTTGATCCATTATCGCGAGCAATTAGTTAGAATGCAGCTGGACCAAGTAATAATATACAAAAATTCTGTGGAAGTTATGTTAATTTTCCTTAAGAATATGTTAAAATCATTGCTTTAACATATCTTCTGTTTTAATTTTTTTTTTCCCTTTATCTATGTATTCTCCTTTGTTTCACATTTTAAGCTGTTATGATAATTGTTTTTTGTTTCTATTGTATATTATGTGGCAGCCATATGAGGCAGACTTCGGCCACCATGCTGAGTAAGACTCGAGTCTTTGACACTCGAGTTTTATTGAGTAAAACTTAAGTCTTAGAAACTCAGGTTTTACTTGGCATTTTTATTATTTCCCAAAAACATGCTCTATTTCAGGCAGAGAACAATGCTCTATTTTAGAGCGTTTAGACTAGTGGAACTCAAGTCTATGAAACTCAAGTTTCACTGGGAAATAAATGCTGATCAAAACTCAAGTCTTTGAAACTCGAGTTTTAATAGGCAAATTTTTTTCCCAGAAGCATACTCTGTTTCAAGCAGAGAGCAATGCTCTGTTTCAAGCAGAGAGCAATGCTCTGTTTTTAGAGCATTTAGACTAGTGGAACTTGAGTCTATGAAACTCGAGTTTCACTGGGAATTCCCCCCCCCCCCCTAAACATGCAGCAAACCAAAAACTAAAATGTGTGCACACACCTGCTGAGAAACAGAGATAGAGAAGCTGAGAATGTAATCCACAAATACTCATTTAGAGGTAGAGAAGTTGAGAATGTAAATGCACTTAAATTACATCAAAAGGCGTTCTCAATAGGCACCAAACTATAGAAATTGTTACGCTCTTTGCATAACTATAGTTTTACAATGTAAATGCACTCAAATCACAACAAAAGTCATTCTCACTATATCAACATTCTAAACATGTCCAACCACATTTAATTTGTAATTCTAACCATACTACTCAAATCACAATCTTCATAGAGGTACATTGGATAGAGAATTACAAGTACATTCAACAAAAACCAAAACATTAATTGTGTCGATACAACGTAATCACTTTTCCTAAGATTGGCGGTCCGCACTACAAAAATGTCGTCCATGGAAGCATGCCTGAAAAACGTAAACTAATCATGTATGGAGACAAGACAATAAACATTAGGTAAACATAGAATGAACCCGATCCAAAACTTTTTGCCATCTCTCACCTACCTAGTTTGGAACATGACCGCTTGTGGAAGCGCCACGGGATTGTGGACATTTTCTGCGGTTATGCCTCGAAGCATGACACAGTCCACATGTCTGCCTAGGTTGACTCTCTATCAAATTAGCATCCTCCCTCCGCCATCCCGGTTCTCGATCCTTATTCCTTACTCCATCCATCTCATTCCTTATTCTTGACTTCACTGGTCGACCTTTGGCCCGCAACAATTCTAGATTAGGCAACCACTTTGGCCCCATGGGATCCCTTCACAATGACTGTGACTTAGGAACCACAAATGCATGTGAGAAAGTTGTAAGGGCATAGTCCAAACTATAACATGAGTGAATATATGTGGTCGAATCAATTTATACAGAGTCACATACTCTAATTGCATGTGAACATGGGATCCCTATGTTTTGCCATTTCCCACAACTGCATGTTCTTTCCAGTATGTTGAATTCATAAATGTGGTCTCCCCCTCCTGTGCTACACATGTTGAATGAAGTAACTACCTGATATATCATATTCAGATTGCTAAATTCCTTGAAATAGTGCTTCGCAGATTTACGCCTATTTTCCAACCATGTGGAAAAGGCATATGTACTCCATTTCTTACCCTCTGCTTTTTCATAAGTATACTCCTTGTGCCGGTCGTGGAAATATTGAACAAGTTTGGACCAAGTGAACTCAACTATTGCGACAATA
This sequence comes from Castanea crenata, assembly GCA_020976635.1. Classification (NCBI taxonomy): domain Eukaryota; kingdom Viridiplantae; phylum Streptophyta; class Magnoliopsida; order Fagales; family Fagaceae; genus Castanea; species Castanea crenata. The sequence goes on along the minus strand of JAGHPS010000030.1, from coordinate 3,456,830 downwards.
GGAAAGGCTCGTGCACCTTTTAATACACCATTGAAGCACTCTGATATATTAGTTGTCATTGCCCCAAAATGTCTCACACATCATGTGACTGGGTCCACATATCCACAGACTCTCTCATTAAGTATGTGTATGGAAGATAATGTTGATTTTTTTCCTTGCCATCCTTCCCTGTCACCTTTTTCTTATTCCTAATGGCCTCAATTTTCACCTGCTTAATGGACTCCATTATGGTATCAAATTTAACTACCTGAGTAACATATCCCGCTTTCAACGCCGCTGACTTTAGAGTCGAGTTTTGAAAATGTGTATTGAAGTTGCTAGCAACATGTTGAATGCAATATCTATGAAATACCTGTGTTCTTCCATCATCCCCTTTAGGCCAGTTTGCAATGACCTTTTTGATACCGAGATGTCGGTTAGAAAGTATGCAAATGCCTTCGTCAGGAATCACGTGACCAATCGTATCTCTGAGGCATTGTAAAAACCACCTCCAACTGGACCCTGACTCACAATCCACAACAGCAAAGGCAAGAGGGAATACCTTGTTGTTAGCGTCAGTTGCCATTGCGACCAACAACTTTCCCTGGTATTTACCATACAAATGGGTCCCATCAATACTGATCACCGGCTTGCAATATTTGAATCCATCAATGCATGGACCGAAAGACCAAAACACATAATGCAACATTACGGTGTCATCTTCATCAGGGTCTGTGGTACGAAAGAACACCTGAGTAGTCAGATCCTGATCAATATATGTCATTAGCAACTTTTGCAACTTCTAGTAAGACTCTTCCTAATTCCCAAACATCTTCGCAATCGCCTTTTGTTTTGCATCGCATACCTTGTAGTAAGAAGGCTTATGACCCTCATATTTCGCCACTATCATATCTATGAGATACTTAATTGGGGTAGTGTGATCCTCATTTATCTTCTTAAAGATATCTGATGCAATAAAATTACAAGTTATCATTTTACCATCATTTCGCACCCCAATCGGTATACATATGTGAGGACCCATATACACAATGACCATCCATAGTCCGCGGAGATTGAGTTTCATGACTGCGCAGATATACCACTTGCATGACTCATCCACGCACTTCACAGTAAGTTTTGTAGTAGTCGACCTACTAATCATGAAATGTTTGTTTTTCTTAAGGGCACAAGTTCTTAATGCGCGCTGCACCTCCACTTTATTGGCAAAAGTCAACCCTTTGCACAAATTCATCCCCTCTCTCCAAGTAGATAAATGGTATCTCAATATGTGAAGGATCAACCATATTTTCCCAAGTATTTTCAGAAAATGACAAGGCAAGAGGTGCGTAGGAAGGGATTGTGTTCGTAGGCAGGGATTGTGTTCGTAATGTTTTGGACACTAATATCATTGTCTGTATCAGGTTCGCTACCGTCAAATGTCTCATTGTCATCAATGTCCCTCTCAAGGTCCCCAAAGTCCCTTTGTTCAATCATTTCATCAAACTCATCTCTATCGACAAAATCTTCACCGTTAATGGCAGTAGTCTCATCAACATAGTCTTCATCATCATTGTCATCATCATCATTGTCATCATCATCATGAACATTATCCTCTACATGTGTAGAATACTCATATTGAGCATTCGAAACTATAACCTGTAAACTTGTGGTTGTTTGTTGGAATTCCTCGATACCAACTTCTGCACGGGGCTCCAACTGTATGTACAACTCAATCGTAGTCACTTCGACTATTCTCTCCAACTTGTCAAACATCATCTTTACATGTTTGTCTGCTTTTATCGCTATATACTTGTAATTAATCTTGTCCTTGAAGATTTCAGTTGACATACGATAAGTAATTTGTACGTTGTGTACAACAAGATTCACACACAATTCTTCCATAACTGTCTTCTTCAATTCATCGAGGGTCTTCAACCTATGATCAATTTGGGTGAACTCCATGTTTATACCCGACCTTGCAAATGGCAATCCCTGGTCCGCATCGACGTTCTTAAGCGGACCATCATAGTATAAGATTATATCAATTCCACTCATTGTGAACCTATTTGAGTCAAGTTACTGTGTTAGTTAAAAAACAAAGTAAGTCATCAACCTCACATTTCAAAATTGTAGAGATGATTAATAAAAAGTTTATAAATTATAGCTAACACCCAAGTTCAAAGACTAGATAATACTTTCTTCCCCTCTCAACTGCAAAAACTTAACCAAGAAAATAATTAGAGTACTACAGAATATATTGTTTAGAGTTAAGAATAATTAAAGAAAACATATAGTAGAACAATCAAATGGGCAGAAAAAACAACAGTGAAAGAACAGGAAATAGAAAAAATTTAAATGGGTGTCAAATGATTAATCAAAATTTCACAAATTTATCATTCAATTTCAAAGACTAGACCATATTTTGTCTCCTCCCAACTTGGAAAACTTAACCCAGAAACCAATTGGAGTGGCACATAGTAGGAAGGACACAAAATTTTTCACAACTAATGTTGACAAGAGACCTATTGTGATAATGTACAATAATACAATGTAGCAATAGTCGGTTTAAGTGAACGTGATGTTATTCCAATTTACAACAAATCATGTCAACAGTTGTGAAGCGGACTTACTATACATGCATTATATGTATCATTTGAGGCATAACAGCCTTGAACAGTATTAGCCAGCATTATTTGCAACACCAGCACATAGATTCAAGGCTTAAAGCAAACTGCAAAACTTCTATTTTCTTTAACTTAATATATACCAAAAGCAGGCAAATCCTAGAAATCTAGTGAGAAATGGACGTTTACTGTAGAGTTCATAGACCAAATGTAAATGACAAACGCAAAAAAGCAAGCCTATCCTACATTAGATTGAATGGTCATTGTGGCAATGGGCTAGACAACCCACCTATAAAATTAATGGGATAGTATTTCTCTTTCTTTTTCTTTAAGATGAACAGTCACTGAGAAAACTAAACTAAGATTCCTTTCCTTTGGTTGCAAATTGACTTTGCCATGCAAATTCTAGTCAGTCCAAAGTTGTCCTCCATCAATGTACATACGTTCTATTTACAGACCAATTACTAGGAAGGCATATAATGTGGCTCATAGGCAAAGCTTGGGGAAAGACACACCATGATCTATCACATTACACTAGACATGACCTTCATCATGTACGGATATAGGGTTTGTATGGCTGAACGAGGTGATTTTGGAAATGCTTTGTTGACTTGGACTTCAAGTATAGAGAGATATGGAACAAAAATAAGTTAAATTATCACTCAATTTCATGAAACAAAAACTTAACCCATTTCATGTATATTGTTCAGAGTTAGAGTAATTCATGAAAAGAGAGAGAACAATCAAAAAATGGATCAAACAAACAATAATGGAAAAAAAAAAATTAACAATAAAAAAATGGGTCAAACAAAGCAAGGTATCTTAACTAAGTTATGTTAACTATCTACAAAATAAATAGTCAAAATCTTTTAACCCACACCCAACAACAAATAATACCCAACAAACAAATAATACCCAACTACAATGAAACCCATACCTGATATAGGAATTTGTTGAGAGGGAGGAGCAGTGAGAGAGGCAATGTGGTGAGTGAGGCAGTGAGGCTAAGTGTGGCTGAGAGAGTTCTAAGTGAGGATGATTGTGGGTGAGGCAGTGAGAGCAAAGTGAGGCTGAGTGTGGACTGATATAAGTGTGTGTGCGTGAATGACCTGATATATGTGTATATTTTGCCTATAAAAACTCAAGTCTCTAAGACTCGAGATCTAAGCAATTTTTAATTAAATTTCGAGTCTTATAAACTTGAGATCTATGTGTCAAAAATGGTTTCCACAAAAAAATCGAGTGTCCAAGACTCGATTTTTTGTTTCAAAGAACTTGAGTCTTTAAAACTCGAGATCTATGTGGCATTTTCTGTCCACCTCATCAATTACAAAATGGGCTTAAAGCGAGTCTTTGAAACTTGAGTTTTACCCACATCTCGAGTTTCTGAAACTCAAGATGCTAGTTTCCATAATCCTTACAAACCTGCGTTAACTTATTGCCTGCAAATTCCCTCATTGTGAGGGCATATCTGTTCGGACATTTCATTCAAAATTTTCAGATATCTTGGCATAAAAATGTGTGCCTTTTGTATAGGATTTTAAACATATATTTTCAATTTTTAAACAACATTACACGTATTTTTATACATGTTTTTCACTTATACGTATTTTCAAAAAATACAAACAACGTTACTAGAACAACGTTACCAACAACCCTATATTTTCTATTTTACATAATATTTTTTTCAAAATACTCTTATTATCTATTTTATACAATGTTTTATTAAAGTACCAATTTTTTTTTAATTATTTATCTTTCTTCACACACATCAACCATCGTCTACTCATTTTCTTCATCCTCATAAATCAAAATATATAAAGAAATAATAAAAAATTAAATGCCAAATAAATAGTGCAAGTGTAGAAACCATGCATTTTTACTTTTTAGTAGTTTTTTTTTTTTTACACAAGTTTGCATGGTCAGATGTGAGTGAATTTTGGATTTTATTGACTAAAATGTAGTACATTTTCTATTATATAATCATTGATGCGAGTGTTTTGGTGCACTTCATGATTTTATTTTAAGTTTAAAATCAACCCACATAATTGGGTTTGTATAAATAAAAAAAATATTAAAAAAAAAGCTGTGCATCCCTTTCATTAAATCCAAACCAACCCAATCCTCCCTTAAAAGTTATCATGATTTTCTTATATCTAACAACGTTCTAAAGTATTACTAAACGAGTAGAAATCTCAATTGGAATTTTAAATCCGTTTGACAAAAAAAAAATTGTAAATATGATCACTGATATTAGCTTGAGTCTTTAATTCTTGTAATCAAGATTACAGACTCATAATTCCCAACATGTTTATACACCAAACAATCTCTATTTCTCCCTCAGCAACTAAAGTTAAAATTGAAAATTTGATTACAAGTTACAACTTTACTTAACCATGCATTGCTTTACTAGGTGCCTTCCAATTAAGTGGCATAGCATGATCTTCTTTATTCATGGAACCATGGGTACAAATTCACTTTCCTTAATTATTGTAACTTTTGAATTGTTCAAAAAAATTAAACAATTATACATCGCCTTATATCCAAAATAAAGTAAACCTTTAGAATAAATAATTTTTGGCGAAAAACTCATTTTCGTCTCTACATTTTCACACAATTCTCACTTTGGTCTCTAACTTTTTTTCCCACTGCTTTTACTCCCTATCCTGGAAAACGCGTCTCATTTTAGTCCTTTCCGTCAATGCCGTAACGGCAAAGTCCTACGTGGCAGATGAAACTATTAAAATAAAAAATTATTATTTTTGCATTAAAAAATGCCATGTTAGCATCTAAATTTTTTTTTAAAATTAATTTATTAATTTTAACTAAATTAAAAAATTAAAAACCAAAAATCACATGAATTGAGACCTAAATGTGTCTTGAACAAGAACAACAAGAACACAAACCCAAAAATTAAAATCCAAAAATTAAAAATCTCAAAATCACCATTTTCTTAAACCTAAAACATAAAATCCAAAAATCACAACTCTATAAAATAAGAACAAAAAATTAAACTATAGATCCACATCAAATTAAACATGAACAAGAAATTAAACATGAAAACAAAATTAAAACAAAAAAGACAAAAGAAAATTAAAATCCAATTCATCTTCAACAAGAACTCTAAAGAACACAAATTCATATTTAAACATAAGAACACATGCCCAGATTATCTAGCATTTTCTTGCCATTTCTTGTCAACCAAACACAAACACAAACTAATTTCCAGCAAGAACAAAAACACAAACACAACCCAGAAACAGATCTTCTTTGTCAACCAAAAACGAAAGCAACAAACACAAACCCAACAACTAACGATGATGAAGACGAAGACATGGAGAAGCTTCTAGAGCCATTCATGAAGGACCATCTCGTGGCTCTGATCAAGAAGGGAGTGAGCAAGCACCTAGACTTGATTGAAATTGTGTGTGAGCTCACTGATGCGGACCCCGCCCACCGCAAGATTTTCATCCACGGCCTCGGTTGGGACACCAATGTTGAAACCCTCACCTCCGTCTTTGGCAAGTACAACGAGATCGAGGATTGCAAGGCAATCACCGACTGCATCTCCAGTAAGTCCAAAGGCTACGCCTTTATTCTCTTCAAGCATCGGAGCGGAGCCTGGAAGGCTCTCAAGCAGCCCCAAAAGCAGATCGACAATCGCACCGCCTTATGGCCGAGACCCATGGCCACACCCATCAGTTGCTGATATTTGAACATAAACACAAGATCACAAATTCAAATTTTGAAAAGAAACAAGCACTGAGAGAGAAAAAGAGAGAGTCATGGATCTGGAAAAAAAAACAAAAAACAAAACAAAGATACAAAGACAAATAGAGCAAGTAATAGATTTGGAAAGAACGAAGAAAAAAAAGTATAAAATGAGAGTCGGCCATGGCTGGGATAGCTCTGTTTTCATGTTTAATTTCTTGTTCATGTGTAATTTGATGTGGATCTATAGTTTAATTTTCTGTTCTTATTTTTTAGGTTTGAGAAAATGGTGATTTTGAAATTTTTAATTTTTGAATTTTAATTTTGGGGTTTGTGTTCTTAGATATGGGTTTGTGTTCTTGTTCAAGACACACTTAGATCTCAATTCATGTGATTTTTTTGTTTTTAATTCTGTTTTAATTTTTTTATTTAGTTAAAATTAATAATTTTATTTTTTAATTTAGATGCTAACATGGCATTTTTTTTAATGCCAAAATAAATTTTTTATTATTGTTTTAATAATTTCGTCTGCCACGTAGGACGTTGCCGTTAGGGCACCGACGAAAAGGACTAAAACAAGACATGTTTTCCAAGATAGGGAGTAAAAGCGGTGGAAAAAATAAGAAGTTAGGGACCAAAGTGGGAATCACATGAAAATGTAGGGACGAAAATGAGCTTTTTGCCATAATTTTTTTTTAAGTTCAATCATGATATTTATTAATTCTTGAGAAAAAGTATACCTTAATATTCACGTTTTTCATAAAATAAAAAATAAAAAATATTGGCGTTTATATTTATATAGAAATGATTAAAATTTATTGGCAATAAATTGATGATGAATATATGCTGCATATTGTTCTAAATATGAACGTTTTTGCCCATCAATTGGAACCAGAATGAAACTTGGAATTTTGAACAACTCAATATTCTATTTGAAATAGAGGTAGATTCCTTTCAAATAGATATATAAAAAGATACCCAAAATGATTATTGTAAACTAATTTGTCAAATTTGTGACAAAATAATACACTAGCCATTAAGCCTCTATTTGGATTGCACTGAAGAGCAAAAAAAATTGCATCTGGCATTTTTTGTGTGGGTCTCGTGCACTGTTCATGGGACCTACAAGTACAGATTTCAGTAAATTTTTCTTTAAAATTTGATCCCATTACACTGTTCACACATGTAAAAATTATTTTGCTACAATGTTTTCAGTTTTCAGTTTTCAGAAATAAGCAGAATCCAAACAAACACTCACTGTTAATTGGATTACTCTTATCATGAAAATAAGACAGCCATTGGAATAAGTCTATATGAAATAACAATTCTCTTTCAAATCTTTTTTTAGTAGCCAATAACTTTAATAATGGAAATTATTATTCAGGCAAAACTACAAAGCAACGATAGGATCAAATGTAGATGGATTGAGTCTTTTTATCTACACTGAATTGAACTCAATCTCTGTTTTTCTTTCACCAATTTCTAACTCAATCAAGCTATTTTCTTCTTTATCATTTTCTTTTTTTTCAGTTCAACTAAAATTTTCTTTTCTTTTTCACCCAATTTCAGCTATGTTTAATTTCTATTGTAATTTTGATATTTTTTTTAAATTAAAATTTAATTTCCTCCAATATTTTCATGATATGTTAAAATAGAGATAAAATCTGCAAATAATGTTTTTTGTTTTCTATAAGAAAATATTCTTAGGTAATTTTATAGCCGTCCAAGGAGATAATGAATGTGATTGTAATGACAAAAGCAAGCAAAAATATAGAAATTACTTCACATTCCGTTTAAACTTATAAAAATTCATCATGTAAAAGTTGCAATCTTGAATGGCTAGTTCATGAAAGTAATGAGACATACTAGAAATGCTCTGGTAGTGCAATTTGAATCAATTACTGATTTTTTTCCCTCCCTGAATAACAAATGAATTTACAAATAACGGAATTTAAACTCTATATATTCATTATTCACGAACTATAAAATCTTAAGTGTAAATTTATTTCTATCCAATTTAGTGGGAATTTATACATGCATTCGCTTATAATGTTCATTTACTGAACTCTCTTTATTCATTTTAGTGTAAAATATAATTTTGGTCTTAACATTTTACCATTTTTTTTTGTCTCTAAACTTTAAAATTTTATTTTTTCGATCATAAACTATTGAAAATGTTTCACTTTCAAACTATTGAAAAAAATTATGTTTTCATCCCTACTTTTATCTCTAAACTATGGGGAAAAAACTCTTTACAAAGTTTAAGAATGAAAAAAAAATAATAATAATTTAGGAATGAAAAACAAACTTTTGTAAAGTTTATGGACAAAAATAGTATTTTATCCTTTATTTTATGCATAGATTGATTAGGGATAATTGAGACATTACAATTAGTAAATTAGTATTATGTATGTACAATAATAGATTTTTTTTTTGAGAAGCCAGACTCAGTGGCCATTTATTAATTAACTGGAAAATCTGCAATCACAAAATGAGAAACGTCTGTTGGAACATCCTCTATAGACAACCGAAGGAAAAAAAAAGCCTAGCTCTCTGTGTTAAGGTATGGGCTACAACGTACAACATTGTCTTGTCTTCTAACATGAGAGAAGGAGTAGGTTTGTAACAAACTAGAAATAGACATAATGTTTTTTACAAGGTGTCCTATGCTAGCAAGAGATGAATTACCATCTACCAGAGATTTTATAATGACCTCAAAATCGACTTCAAACACACAGTGCACAAAATCGAGCTCCACAGTAAATTGGATTACCTTACGCGCTGCCAACATCTCCAAAATTTCCACTGAAGGAGGTTTTGTAACTTTTTTTGACAACGTTGCCGTGACTTCTCTTGAGCTGTTTCAGATTATAACTCCAATATCAACTTCATTAGAGTATGCAAACATCCCATCAAAGTTGGTCTTCAAATCATCAGCTATTGGAGGTTTCCATTTTATATTTCTTTGAATTGGACAACAACCACGAGCCTGGTTATTACTCTAAAACTCAACCAGAAGGGAGTGTTGAGAGGTAAAAAAATTTCACTTATGCCACGTGCTCCAATCCTATATAATCACATTTATTTATTCACCAAAAAAAAATATCAAAACATCACCCATAAATTATTTTGAGTCTCCATGAATATTTCTCATCCCATTGGCCCAAAAATATTTCCTATTTCATTATCTAAATTAAGCCACAATATAAACCATCACAAAAGCCCAAAAACTCATATATTATTTTATTATCATTATTTAGCTAAGCCCAAAACTGACTCTACAAGCTCAATGCACACATCCCATTCTTTTTATAGCCCAAGGCTACTTATGCTTGGAAATATTTCAAAATCTCAATTCTCATTGGCAATATCAAAATCTCAATTTACATTAGCACTATTAAAAGCCCAAGCTAGCTACTTGACACTATTTAGTAAAAAGCCCAAAGTTATTAATACTTGGCAAAATACTATAAAATAAGTATTTCACTTAAAGTCCAATAATGAATAATGCTTTAAGTTCTTAAACCTATTACTATAATATTACAAGCCTATGAAATATATCTTGTAAAACCCAAGGTAACCATTTATGTTACGTAATACTATTCATTTTTCTAAAACCCATGGCAAACATACATCAAGCTCATAGATAATTATGAATTTGTGTTACTAATATAAAAGCTCATGGAAAGTTATGATTATTTATCTTAAACTCATGACATTTATTTTTTTCATATCATATTATAGACCCATAATAACTATTTATGTTGTGTAACACTATTCATATTTCCAAAACCCATGGCAAACATATATCAAGCCCATGGAGAATTATGAATTTGTGTTTCTAATATAAAAACTCATGGAAAGTTATAATTATTTATCTTAAACCCATGACATTTATTTATTTCATACCATATTATAAACCCATGGAATTTATGTGGCACTACAAGGGCTAAATTTGTAAAATGATTTTGTTTTAAGGGATTGAAGAGGAGTATTTTGGTATTTTTCATGTGATGCCATGCATGCATAGATCACGTGGGAACAATGATGGGTGTTTAAACTTAAGAGGAACAGTGATGGGTCCATAGCTCGATTAGTTACTAAAGGTTTCCATCAGTAACATGGTATTGATTTTGATGAGACATTAAGTCCAATTGTAAAGGCTTGTTATTGGTTTTGTCTTTGGCTATTCATTTTCAATGGTATTTAAGGCAATTTCGTGTTTCTAATGTGTTTCTTCATGGTTATTGTTGTAAAAGCGGAAGCTTTAATACCAATTTGTTGAGAATAGCAGAAATGTAAATATCTATTTGTTATGTGTGTATCCAAATAACAGTGAGTTTACACAAAATAGAAATAGAAAGACAAAAGAAGCAATTATACGGGAACAAAGATTTACGTGGTTCGGTTTTTGGCCTATGTCCACAAGCGGCGTTGAGAAGAAAGTTTCACTAACAAAAAAAAGAGATTACAAAGGTGGTACCAAAACACTCTCACAAAGGCGAAACCCCAAATATACCCAAAGAGCTCTCAATCACCAAAAGCACGTGACTAGAGAAACCTAAAAATCTCTAGAACAAAGTCACGCCTTAGAACTCTATACAAAATACCAGAGAATAAAGAAACCTATTATAATATTGCAGCACTAATTCACGCTATGCAATTGACAATAATCGCATTATATATGTTTTACCATTAGGTCTTGCCGCACTACATGTCCTACATACATGAGGACTAATATTCCTTAAGTTGGTAAAGGCTTAATGCCAGGGCCGGTCCAAGGCCTAGGCCTAAGGTCCCCACCACAAAAAATATTTTCCCTTTACAAAAAAGGCCCCCTCCCCATTATAAAAAGCCCAAAATTTTATAAAAAATATGAATTTTTTCAAATTGTTGTGCACTTTTTATTATTAGTAATGTTAAAGATAGAGGATGAGATAAGGGAATATACTCACACGCCAATAACAAAACTACATGCTGCAGTTAGTGTCGCGAAACAAGTAATAAACTCCTTCTCAATATCTCATTTTCCCAATGTGAGACAACTCAACAAGACTGAGTATCTTTTTTTTGAGAAACACACACACACACGCACACACACACACCCGCGCGCACACACACACACACACACACATATATAGGGGAAGGGAGAAAAAAAAAAGAGAATACACTCACACGCCAACACCAAAACTGCATGCGACAGTTAGTGTCGCAGAGCAAGTGATAAACCTCTTCTTAATATCACATCTTACCGATGTGGGACGATTCAACAATATTGAGTATCTTTTTTTGAGAAACACACACATACACGCACACACATATATATAGGGGAAGGAGGATGAGATAAGGGAATATACTTACACGCTAACACCAAAACTGCATGCGGTAGTTTGTGTTGCGGAGCAAGTGATAAACCCCTTCTCAATATCACACCATACCGATGTGAGACGACTCAGCAACATTGAATATCCTTTTTTTTGAGAAACACGCACACACACACACACACATATACATATAGGGAAAGAGGGATGAGATAAATAAATACACTCACACGCCAATACCAAAACTGCATGCAACAATTAGTGTCACAGAGTAAGTGATAAATCTCTTCTCAATATCACACATTACCGATGTGGGACGACTCAATAACACTGAGTATCTTTTTTTTTAGAAAAACCCACACACACACACACACACACACACACATAGGGGAAAGATGATGAGATAAGAGAATATATTTACACGTCAACATCAAAACTGCATGCGGCAGTTAGTGTCGCGGAGCAAGTGATAAACTTCTTAATATCACACCTTATTGATGTGGGACGACTCAACAACACTGAGTATCTTTTTTTTTTTTAGAAACACACACACACACACACACACACACACATATAGAGTAAGAGGAATGAGATAAGGGAATACACTCACATACTAACACCAAAACTGCATGCAGCAGTTAATATCGTGGAACAAGTGATAAACCCCTTCTCAATATCACACCTTACCGATGTGTGTGTGTGTATGTTTCTCAAAAAAAGTAATGTTAGGAATATCACAAATTTTACTATAGATTTACAAATTGACATGTTACCAGTCACAAAAAAGTATTTTAAATATCCATTAATTACATTATTAAAGCTCATCAATCACTGATATTGTAACGTTATATTGTGAACATTTTGTATTACCTTTAGTATTTTCCTTTTTTTTTTTTTTCTAATGTGGCTTTTAAAAAAAATTGCAAATGTGTTAGATCATCAATGATGATTAATCTCCCCTAATAGTTTGAAACTTTAATATTTATAAACTAATCTACTACAAAGCCACACATCAATTAATATCATAAATTATAAATTAGATTATAAATGTAATTAACTATGTATCATTTTATATCCAAGATAAATTAATTTTCTTTTTAAATTTTTTTTCTTTTTGTTAAATTAATTTTTCAAGTATGATATTCAATTCTCTATATGAAATTAACATTAGTTTTAGTTAGTATTATTCATTAAATTATGTATTTAATATATCAAATTAACCTTAATTTGATTAATATTTAATAATGTTATTTAATTAATATTTATATATAAAAGGCCTTACATAAATCTTTCGCCTCAGGCCCCAAATTAGGTTGGGCTGGCCTTGCTTTATGCCTATTTAATTGAAGTTCATTATGTGCCTTGACTTGGGCCCCCCCCAAAATTGATATCCGCCCCCCCCCCCCCCCCCCCCCCCCCAAAATTATTTCAACAATTCTTCTGGAGTTGTAGTCTAATACAACTTCAAATAAAAGAAAAACCTTGGCCCACATCCAGGCCCACTAGCCAGCCCCAAATCCTTAATAAAACAAAATATTTCTCCTCTAAACTAAACACACTTCCAGCCCACCCCAGTCCCAAATCTTAAATACCTAATCAAACAAAACAAGGCATTCCATCCTCACCGTTTGAAAAAAAAGAAGAAAAACAATCTAACTGCCACGCCTAAACCTTGGTTTTTTTCCTTCTCAATTCTCAATTCACGCCTCCAATAGTGTCACGCCCCTAATAGTGTCACGCCCCTGCCTTGGAAATAATCTTCTTACCCACTCGCCGTGATGCCGCAACCTCCATTAGCCCGCTAACTGGTTAAGAAATATTATCCTTAAGATTTCACTAAACAAGAACTTTTGGAGTCTCAATTGCAACATTATGAGCTTGATGTGACAAAACATCAAAATTTTCAGAATATGAGTACAATTTCTGAGCTATGTAGGGGATTAATAATTTCAGGAAAGTCTAAAATATATTTTTTGATTGATAGACTTATTCGTCTTGTGTTGACCCTTCCAGTTTCTACAACAACTACAAAACGAGCTTTTTTAGCTATGAAGCTATTAAAAACAAGATTTCGCAATAGAATGGAGGATGAGCTTTTGGCAGATAATATGATAGTTTATATAAATAAGGAAATTGCAAGTAATTTCACTGTAGAGATGATAATAGATGAATTTTATTCCATGAAAAATCGTTGCCAAGCATGATTTGGTGTGAATGTTATTTTTTGTATGTCTACATTGAACTAGACAGTTTTTCATGTTCATTAACGTCTAAGAATATGATAATATATGAAAGTTGATAATTTTGTATTCAATAGACTTATGAATTATATTTAGTATAACTCTACTACAACCCGGCCCCCCAAAATAATTATTCCTGGCTATGCCCCTGTGTGTAGATGGATTGTGTCCCATTTATATCTACACTGCATTGAACTCAATCTCTTTTCTTCTTTCACCAGTTTCTAATTCAGGTAAGCGATTTTCTTCTTTTACTATTTTCTTTTTTCTATTCAACTAAACCTTTTCTTTCAGCCAATAAATAATGCTATAATGTTTAATGCTTAATTTTTCATTGTAATTTGATATTTTAATTTTCTCCAATATTTCCATTGTAATGTTTTTCTTTTCTATAAGAAAATATTCTTAGGTGATTTTATAACCGTCCAAAAAGATAATGAACGTGATTGTAATGGCAAAAGCAAGCAAAAATATAGAAATGACTTCACTTTCCGTTTAAACTTATAAAAATTCGTCATGTAAAAGTTGCAAGCTCAAGTGGCTAGTTCATGAAAGTAATGAGACAAATTAGAAATGCTCCGATCATGCTATTTGAATCAACTACTGAATTTTTTTCCTCCCTAAATAATCAATGTATTTATAAATAACGGATTTTTTTTTTGGAAAGCTACAAATAACAAAATATAAACTCTATATTCTCATTATTTATAAATTTACAGCTAGTTTATAACCCCATGCATATGCATAGATATAGTTAAAGATATATAATAAGATGCATTATATAATTCATATATATATAATTTAAATACTATTGATAGTTATTTTTATATTTTGTTAACTCTTTAAAAAAATTTGTAAGGATATTATTAGGTATAAAATGTAAATTGTCCAAGTTTTTATATATATAAAAAAAATATTGTGAAGCACTTTTTTTTACGATTTATTTATTCTAAATTCTTTGATTTTTGTACTTAATAAGTCACTTAGATGAATATTTATGATGTGGTCCCACATTTGATTCTAAAATTAAGAAATAAGACTTTTCAAAAATAAATAATTTAGAACACATAGCGCAAAATTAAAACTCTAATTTGGAATTCTAATTAGAGTTTCTCTTAGCTTCACCTATATATATATATATATATATATATATATATATATATATATATATATATATATATATATATAGACTAGCTTGTAACCCTATATATATATGCATAGATAGACTTAAAAAGATATATATTAAGATGCACAGTATAATAATATTACATATAAAATTTGAATATTATTAAAAGTCATTCTTATTTTTTTTAACTCTTTAAAAAGTATTGTAAAAATGTTAGTATTAGGTAAATTGTCAATTTTTAAAAATATTTGTATGTTTATTAATTCTAAACTCTTTGTTTTTGTAACTCAATGACATTGCCTAGTTTATCTTGTATAAGACAAATCAAGATTTGAAACTTTGAACCCCCTCCCCCACCCAAAGTTCATCAAGTGGTCATGTTATAGACATAAACAGTCATAAATAATTATGATATGATATCCTTTCAAATGGGATAAGAGAATTCCTATTATTCAACTGTTTACTATTCTCCTTGCTTATCTTAATTGAAGAAATAATTGGAAAATAAAACAAGTACAAAATTGAGTAATAACCTACAGTAGAGACTGATAAGATTCAATTCAACACTTTGTTTGTTCGGATATAATTGTGTCATAGATCTATAATTCAACTTGTTGTAACTTGTAACAACATTTGGTAGCATAGTTCTAACACATTTCCACACATTTTAAACATTATACATATTTTCACACACTTTTTCACCTACACGTATATCAAAAACATCCAAACAACATAATTCAAACTACTCTCCCAAACACCTTCTGTTTTATTTATTTATTTATTATTAAAACTAAATATCATAATAGATTATAAAATATTTAATATAAAAATATTTAAATACCTTGCAACTTTTGATAATTGAATCTTAATCAAGCTTGTAAGCCCCCTCTCCCAAGAAGTTGTGTACTCTCTGACCATGTTTTGAATTGTGTTGTGCACCCTTGTGAATAATCAAGCTTGTGAGTACCCCCTCTTAATAAGTTGTATATTTGTTGTGCATGTTTTAAATTGTGTCGTGCTCCCTTTATTGACACAAATTGATTAGATGTTTATTTGGTGATTGTGTAGGGATGTTTGGGACACTAAATTGGGTTTTTGTGTGCCATCACAATAAAAGGAAATATTAAAGTTTGACTACAAATTTAGTTGTAATCTAAGACTACAACTAACAATAGAAAGATGACAAGTATTGTTGTCATTCGCAATGCATGACTTATGAAACCATACTTTTTTTTTGTTTTTTGAGAAGGTTATAAAACCATACTTAAGTAATTGTACACAATAATTTTAAGTGTGTTATATGCATTTAGCAATTGTCATTTTTTGGTCCCATAGACTTATTATTTTTTTTTAATCATTTGGTCTGTAAGTTCTAATCTGATGTCACTATTGGTCATTCAATTCCATTACGAAAATTGTTGTTAACAATGGTGAAAACAAATGTGAACTTATATGACAACAATGAATTTTTACTGAAGGGTGTATAATTTAAATTTTGACTACAAGAAAAGACAAAAAATCGTGGCCCATAACGTTCAAAAAAGGCCCATAAATCGGGGCCATTAACGCTCTAAAAAGCCCATAAATTGAATTTCACTAGTAGGAGGGAAAAAGATTAAAAAGAAACCATACAATCCTCCAAAAGATGACTCTTTCTTTCCTCTTCCGATATGCTCCCTTGCCTGAGTACTAGGGTTCAGTTTTTGAGCCACAAATTTTCCTCTTTGAGTCCTGACCTTTCCCTCTAAAACAAACAACGGAGTAGTAATGTCAAAGGAAAACGCTGATCCAATTCCAAATGTCCCCAAAATCACAGTCACAGAGGAAGAAAGAGCTCGAATTTCTCGCAACTTCCGAGCCGCTAAGGCTCTTCTTGCTCGCAAACGCCCTCGCCTCCATCACCATTCATCCCCCAGTTTTCCTCACAAGTAAGACCGCCCTCTTCCACTAATTCCCTGTTTGATTGCTGTGACTCAAAATTTTACAAAGAATTCAAATTAAATTTGATTTTTGTCCGTTCTCAATTTATGTGTCAACCAAACGAAGCCTTATATTTCATCCTTCATATTTTTCCTTTTACCTTTATTTTCTGAAAAAAGGTACATTTTACTTGCGATTGGATATAACTGACTCCCAAAAAGCTAAAAGTCAGATATATGAAATAAAGCTGAGACAAAAAGCAAAAAGTTGAAAGCTGTAGCCAAACGGAATATCAAATAAGTCGAATAAACTAAAAACGAAAAAATAAAATATAAAAACCAAATGCACATTTAAATTTTAATGTTAAATTTTTGCTGTTTCTCAACAAAACAACAGATAAATGAGCTTGTTTTTGTTAATTGTGAACAAAATTAAAATGATTGAATGTGGTAGATTTGATCATTCTGGTTCCAGAGTTGGGGATACAAATGGAATTCAAACCAGCATCAAGAGAGTTCCTCTTGCGGAGCTACAGCCAAACACGCCATCCCCGTCTTTTGTGAAGTCAAAAGTTTGTGAAAATATAAGCAGTTCGTGTTCCGGGGGCTTAACTGTTGATCGAAAAGAATTACTTGATTATAGCTCTAGTGCAAGGGCAACTGGTGCTCCTTTAGAGAATGACTGCACGTTGGATTCTTATAGAACTCCTATGAAACAACAAGAATGTTTTGATTTAATTGATTCGGTTTCGATGACTAGCACTCTAGATGATGATTTTGATGAGTCGATTTTGGAAGAAATTGATGCTTTGTGCGAGCAGAAATCTGCTGCAAAAGCAGAAGGGCAGGTTTTAAGTTGTGGCATTGACCCGGGTAGTCATCATGATGGTAATAGTAATGGTGGTCTTAGTGCCAGTTTGGAGTCTATCACTGGGTATGAGAGTGTAAAAATGGAAGGGGCATTGGACTCCGAGAGTGATTTAGACCCTACAACAAAAGGGTCAGAAACTTCTCAGACTATAGAGACTGGGAACATGCCGGAGGAGTACTCAAAATACTTGCAGTCTCTGAATGATCGACAACGTGAAGCAGCTTGTAATGATATTTCAGTCCCTTTGATGATTGTTGCTGGTCCAGGAAGTGGAAAGGTTCCTCTTTACCTCTCTCTGTTGTTTTCATACACATGCATAAAGAAAATGATATTCTTGATTTCTATTTTGGTATATCCCATTTTATATTCATGTATTCTATGATATTTACCTATGGTTGGAGTTCAATTTGCTGCTTTTGATGTCAGACTTCTACAATGGTTGGGCGTGTGTTAATGCTGCTTAAGGAGGTATTGCATCTTTTCTACTCTGAATTACATTTTTCTATGTGCCATCTATTTTCTCAGTTCATTGTTCTTTCTTTTTGATCCTTCCCGTTTCTTCTAATTTAGTATTCTAATCATCTTTATTGTTCCTTATTTTCCACCCATTAAAACATGTCTAGGGAATTAGCCCGTCAAACATCCTGGCGATGACTTTCACTACAGCAGCAGCTTCTGAGATGAGAGATCGCATTGGAGCAGTGGCTGGAAAGGCAACAGCCAAGGAGCTCACAATCAGCACTTTCCATTCATTTTCCTTGCAACTGTGTCGTTTACATGCTGAGAAGTATGCCCACTCTGAGATTGTATGAGATTTATTCAAAATTACAGATGATTAAATATTTGCTTCCGAGCTCTGTTTTACTCAGAAAATTTATAGAAGACCCATTAATACTTTCCACTAGAAAGCTGTGCTAGCCCCATAACACTCTGCAAATATTGTTACCTATAAAAAAAAAAACACTCTGCAAATGTTGTCAATAGCGAACTTCAATTTGAAACACTTTTTGAATTCCTACTTTAAAAATTTGTCTCTTTAATTTTGTCTTATATATGTTAGGAAGAAGTTCTAATGCATTCATACTAAATGAAAAGAGCCTAGCCTTTATGTTGTTTGGCATTAGAGGGCACTCAGGTCAGAGATCTTAACAGTGTTTTGGTGTTAGCTATCTCATAATGGTTATTGTATAGTAACTTTTCCATAGAATGTTTCCCTTGCTTTATTTCTGAAGGTATGTTTTGTTCATATATATATTTTTTGCATGAAGTAGTCTCCTTTCAATAAAATTATTCGTACTTATAAAAAGAGAAGGAAAAAAAAAAATGGTTCCATGTTATTGTCTGTTGTGGAGGAAATTCTGTCTTCTGTTTCAAGAGGATTGGCAACACATGTTCTGCAAACATTGAAACAATCACTGAATGCATTCATTTACTTATGTCAGACAAACGTGGTTTGATTCCAATATCTTTGTCATATATTGTATTCTAATGAATTACAGAATGAACTGCAATTATTTAGTAGCATTATTTTTGTAAAAGAAATAGCTTGAGAATTTTTTGGTGATAAACTGATTTATTATCAAAAGAACACAAAGATACAATGAAAAACAACACAAATAGAATTAAAAAAAAAAAAAAATTCTCTGCGTGAGATGACCTGATGTACCTACCTTCCTTGAAACAACAGAAGAAACTATTACCAGAAAACACTAGAGCTTATTACCCACAAATGATTCGAGTTCCTTTTTTTTTGGGATTATCTTCATTACTAGTATACCACTCTATTCTCTTCTACCTGATATGTCCCCAACAATCTTCAACACTTTGTCCTCAGCAATTTTAAGAGTCATAGTATTTCTTTGTTTGCATAACATGTTAACAGTGGCTGCCGAAGTTATTCTTCTGGAGGTAGCAACCAAGGTTTTTTTGCTCCATTGGTTTAGTCACTCAATCAAGTTCTTGCGTCTAATCAGTACATGTTCATTGACCAAACACTTTCTCAGCATGGATTCTGTTGAGAAATTGAAAGAGAATATTATGGGTTGTACCCTTGTCTTGCATGGGTGATACTTTTTACGAAGGGTCTGGAAGTTTCTAGTGCTGTGTCCCAATCAGCTTTCCCTACCAGCTGTCTCTTTCAAGAATATCCTTTTACCTAATGTAGATTTGTAACCCCCTTGTACTATATATGTAGCATGGAAGTCAAAGGTGAGCAGGGC
Organism: Castanea crenata; assembly: GCA_020976635.1. Taxonomy (NCBI): domain Eukaryota; kingdom Viridiplantae; phylum Streptophyta; class Magnoliopsida; order Fagales; family Fagaceae; genus Castanea; species Castanea crenata. The sequence goes on along the minus strand of JAGHPS010000030.1, from coordinate 3,436,820 downwards.
GCTCCCCTAGGCACCCAAGTGAGACAAGGCGCCACTAAGGCACCTCGAAGGCTCTAAGGTGAGGAGTCTTTACCGAGGTGCTTGCCTGTAGAGTAAAACCTATTGATAGATTATTAACAACTTATCGTTAGAATAATTAATAGAACCAAAACTGTATTAAGCCTATTTTGAAAGCTAGTAAAAGACCTAATTTCTTCATGCAACATGTGTCAATAACACTTGATTATAACATTTCAATACATTAGATACATATGGTTAAAGTTCTATATGTATAAAAATATTTAGAATTTGGAGTCTCACTTTAATTAGGTTAGCTGTTAGGGCCATTTTTTGCCTCATGCCTTGGTGATACAAGGCCTTGGTGCCTTAGGGTCACCTTTTGCCTTTGACTACCTTGATAAGAAATGAATTGTAAGAGGGATGGGTATCAAAAATTTGCAGCTCCACATCCCCCGTGTATAATTTCTCATTTTAGGTAGTACTCAATGTGTATTAGTTGCATTCTTAACTTTCCTGTTTTCTTTTTTGAGCATAGGTAAACCTTTTTTGACTTTCCAATGTATTGAAGACGATTGCTTGGATATTATTTCTGATTAAGACACCTTTCTAAGATACTGAAAAGCTGGCTCAGTAAACATACAGCTTTGTAAGCCAAAGTTCTCTATGCTATGTCTTATTAGTAAACTCAATGGTCATGTTGCTATCATGGAATTGTCCTTACTATGGCCTTGCCTGTTATTGCATATTTGCATTAGGACTTAGGAGGGGAAAAAAAGATAGCAAAATAAACCACTTTTGTTTGACAACTTTTTTTGATAATTACTTGTCTTTGACTTTGGCAGTTTTGTTAAACAGGTTTTTCTCTCTGCTAAAGCTGAAAAACAACCTTATGATAGAACCACTCGTATTTCTGTTATGATTTTTATTGTGGTTCTATCTGAACTATATAATGGCAATCCACCTACTTGTTTAGAGTCCCTTTTTCTATATGGTCTTAGAGGCTATCTGAGGACTAAGATATTGCTCATGTTGTAGGTTAGGGCGCACATCAGAATTCTTAATATATGGGCATGGCCAGCAGAGAAGAGCAATCATTGAGGCTGTGCGGCTGTTAGAAAATGAGAAGAGCAGACAAAATCATAATGCTTCCATACTTGGTGAAGATTCTAATGATATAACGTCTCTGCAACTTTTGAAGGATAAGTCAAAGAAATGGCTGAAGTTTGTGGCTCAGGTTGTTGTTTTTATCTTTGTTATTTATAGTGTGTTGTATTTTATTCAGTCTTCAAAAGCTATATATCTGGTATAAAAAGCTATATATCCACCAAGCATACTCCCATTTCCCTGAAGTTTATTTAGGAAAATTTTCTACCACAAGATTCTATACGATATCTAGAGATTAGGTGAAACCCCGCTTGTGTTGGTGCTTTGTTTCCTACATTTTGTAAAAAGCCGGTCCTAAGCTTGGAGAAAAGAGGAGAGCTGTGGTAAGTTGAGGGCTAGTGTAAACTTTAGTAACTTTTCATGAATGGATCCTTTACAGTTATTTACTAGTTATATGAATAAAAAGAGGCAAGAGGGACTGGGATGCCAAAGACAAAATGGGTAGAATATTGAACAATGATTGAGTCAAATAAATTAAAGCTGTTTAAGAAGTGGGTTTAGACCTTATGTTGACGACTCACCTTTTACAAGTACCAAAATCATGAATGAAAACGTTTATTTCTTTTTCTTAATAAATTCTATGGCTGAATGAGACTACTCAAGTGTCCTGTCTATATCTATCTGTGTATGTTACACCAATGAACTTATGAGGTACCATGCAATTAATTTTTACTCCAGGCTAAAGCTTCTGGAAAGACTCCTGAAGAATGCTGTAAAATGGGTGATGAAATGGGAGTAAGATGTTTATTTGTTGTTTCAGAAACCTTTTTGGTACCTTTCGTTGCATTCGTGTGATTCTCAGGTTTCAATTTGAATCAGGGTGCAATCCTTGGGAACTACAATGACATATTAAAATCTTGTAACGCTCTGGATTACCATGACTTAATCAGCTGTTCTGTAAAGCTGCTTACTGATTTTCCTGAAGGTTGAAATTATCTTAAATAAAGTTAATCAGGCATATATATATATATATATATATTTGTACATTATTCATGTTTTAACCAATGTTTTCTCTTTTGGTTCAATTATTAGTCTTCAAGGAGTCTCAGGATTCATGGAAAGCCATTGTAATAGATGAGTTTCAAGATACAAGTTCCATGCAATATGATTTTCTGCGGATTCTTGCTTCTCATAACCGCATAACTATTGTTGGTGATGATGATCAGGTGCACTTGCTATCTTTTACAGCCTGAGAATTGTGTTTGTGTTAACTTGTTTGTCCTTTTTTTTTTTGTTTTTGTTGGGGTGATTTTGTGTTTGTGCACTGTAAATCCATTTTGTTCGAGTTACTTAATTTTTCTGAAGTCCAATATAACATGTCCTACTGTAGTCCATATTTAGTTTCAATGGAGCTGACATTTCTGGATTTGATTCATTTCGCAAAGATTTTCCAAACTACAAAGAGGTTTGCCCTGCCTTTGACTCATACATGTTCCTTGATTACATTTACAGCACGTATGGAAGTTTGTATAACTAGAATTGAATCTGATTCTTTCTTTGAAATATCTTTATGCTGCAGATCAGACTAAATAAAAACTATCGATCCACACGCTGTATTGTTGAGGCTGCATCTTCTCTTATACAAAATAATATAAAGCGATGCCAGTTAAAAGATGTTCTTACTGATAATTCTTCTGGATCTAAGGTAATTTACTTCTGCCTTATTCTTCAGATTAGAAAAATAATAATTTAAATGTGATTTTCTATCAGTGGTTTGTTACTTAATTTCCAGATAATGTTGCCTATAATACGCAGATAATCATAAAAGAATGTCACAATGAGAGTGCGCAGTGTGCATTTGTTGTTGACAAGATCTTGGAAACTGCTTCTAATGGTTCTGCTGCTAACTGCTCATATGGAAACATTGCAATTCTTTACCGGAGGCAGGTCTAGCTTACTTGCCATTATATAAATTTGCATGATAATAAGTACAAACATTAAATGTCTGCTGTCAAATTATGTTCTTATGTTTTATACTACAGGTATCGGGAAAAGTCTTCCAAATGGCCTTCCGTGAAAGGAAAATACCTTTCAATGTGCACGGTGTAGCATTCTATAGGAAAAAGGTAGTTAACATTTTTCTAGTTTACAAAGATGTTCTCTACCATCATTCTAGTTGATTATGTTTAGAATTTAATGCACATAATTTTTACCATGCAGTGTGTTCATTTTACAGAAATAAAATCTTTACTGTTTTGTGTGATTCTTGACATTACCAGAGATGTTTATTAGGAGGCATTCTTTCTTGAAATTTTTTTTGGCTGCCTATCATGACTAGGTTTTGTAATATACTTCCATAATGAAGGATTTTTTTGGAAACTAAAGATTTTAAATTTATAATTTCTATCTCGTGGGTACCTTTCTGAACTACACGGGTGTGATGCATGTAATAGACATTACTGTTAAACATATATTTTCTTGACCTTATTTTAATCTGAATTTAGGTTGTGTCCTTCACCGTGTGGAATCTAAGTAATAGCCTTTTAGGTTTGGAACATGAGAAGGAAGGCGATTTCCTAATTATATTAAATGTATTTTACTTAAGTTTTGAATTTTTATGTGCACTTGAAACTTTCATAACTATTTAAAGGCACAATATTTAATAATGGTAGTTTCTCAGGATACTCCTTTAAGCTAACGCAAATTAACATGTTTCTTAGCTTGCTTAGGATATTGAATAAGCAGGATCTAATGATTTTCTTACTTAGGAGGTATTTCAGTTTGATGTTTTGTGGTTCGTAATCATACAATTTTGATTTTCTTTCAACTTTCTTTTGATTACTAGGATGTAATTAGTTTCAAGATGTTAGGTTGAAATTTTATCCTTTCATTTACTTATCAAAAAAAAAAAAGATGTTAGGTTGATTTTTTATCTAGGGGAAACTACACTTCATACCCTGTACTTAGGGTAGTTCACTTGACCTAGGGAAAATACACTTTTCCGGCCCTTTGACTTATTTTATTTTTTTGATACTTGAGACTATCCATTTATGTTCACCTCTCATCATGAACATGTTGAACTGATCGGTTGGAAAGAAATATGGACATATATCTGCATGCATGCGTATACATATGTACATATTTAGGTCAAGGTTCAGTCCAACATGATGGGGTTATTTTTCTGTGTCAGAAAGCCTCTGATTCACTCACCTGAATACAAAATAATATTCCAGAGCAGGTAGATGAAAGTCGAATAAATAGTTACACACACGTACATACATGTATGAATGAATATATGCATACATAATTGTGAACTGAAAATATTCACTTGTGTTTTAGTGGAACTCTAACACAATTTAGATTGGTTGATTTTTTTTCCTCCTAAGAAACAAGCGTTTGGATTTTTTATCATCAAGTTTGCTTACTTCATAATTTTGATCCCAGTGTGTTTGAGTGCATAGAAGGAACAAATTCTTTGCCTGCATATATCCAATCTTTTAATTTTAGCTATGCTGTTATGGATGGATTTACCCCTTTTAGATGCTGATGGTTATTATAATCTATTGTACACACTTTCTAAGCTGTTTAAAACTTTCATATGGTTGTGCTTTTAAATTTGTCCAAGTAGTAGAAATCAAAGCTATTTTCTCATGCATGCCAACAGAGTTACTTTTGTTATTTGGTTATGATTTAGCTTGTCTTATAATAGGTAGTCAAAGCCATTATTGCCATGCTTCAAACAACATTGCCTGCTTGTGATGATGGCCCATACCGTCGGGTCTTCAAGGCTTTACTTCCTTTTGAGAAGGAGGAAAAGAAGAGGGTACGTGTATTGTTTTATTTATCTATCTATCTATATATATATATATATATATATATATATATATATATATATATTTAGCTATTGTGCTTGTGTGTGCACTATGCTGCCAGTTATCTTTCTTTTAATCTAGGATATTTCATTCTGTGTGAGGCTCACATATTTGAGTCTCTGTCTCTCTTTCTTGCAGGTAATAGACTATATCGACAAAATTTCAACTATTAGAAAATGCAGCGTTATATTAGCTGCCTCGGACATCTTTAGTGCCAAGATTTCTGGTACCTTCAAGAGGTTCTGTTAAACAAATTATTCTCAATGTTCTTAGATGGGATGGGTAGCTCATAGTATTCAGTTATCTTATATTTGTAGCAGTTTCTTTTTTAATGTTAAGGACGGTATATAATGTGACTTATAATAATGAAGTAATCAGCTCCGGGTTTATTTCAAATATCTGGCATGTGCATATTTGACATTTATGTAATTTTGCGTTGAAAATAAAGTGGCAATGCAGCCTCAAATAAATTGCAGAAATTGATAAGCATAACTACTTTAGGGATATTTAATCCCTGAGGAACTATTACCTCTTTATCAGAATATCTTCTCTTCTCATTCCGAGCAATTGGCAATAAAATTCTGAAATTTTTGTGAGAAACACATGGTGAACAATGAGAACTTAACTTTTATGGGAAATAATTTGACAACTATATTGAATTAATAGCTAGTGTACAGTGGCAGATGAATGACCTGATCCAAACCTGTGTAATCCTAACCCATTGCTAGTGTAGTTTGATGTATAAACGACATTTTCCTTGATTGTGATGCTAATAAAATTACTATGTCACTTTTTGCATGCCTGGTATTGTTACTGTAACATAGATTTTCTTTTGAGAAGTATGAAAGTTGATCTGGATGCTTCACAATTCTTTTAATCTGAAAGATCTCTCTCTCTCTCTCTCTCTCTCTACACACACACATTTGTATTTTTTTTATCAGTTTCTTGTGTTATGGTTGTATGCCTGTACATTATGTAAGATGTCCTAGTATTTACTGAAATATGACCCCTGCAATTGATAACAGGAGTCAGCTTACCCAAGGACGCAAAGTATTGTCGACACTAGAGATGATATCAAAACTTGTAAACAGGGTAAATATATTTGGCCTCACTGCAGAATTGTTGACTGTCATTTCTTATTGGAAACAATTAGTAATTGTTTTTAGATCTTTATTGATTAAAAAAGTGTGTTTTATATGGTGAGAATAGATTAGATAAACTGATTTTTGTGGTTATTTGTTATTTGATCTGGGATTACTATCCAATTATTGGAACCTTGTGTGGTTTCATGGAACTTTGGCCATTTGAAAGATGTTCTTATCTTCCCAAGCTTTTTTATTTTCTTTTCCTTCTTTTCCCTGCTTTCTAAAGTATTTTAAAAAGGTTTGATGCTAGTCTATGCTAGACCCATGATGCAAGAAAAGAAACTCTATGAGGGGGACTTGTGTTTGGGAAACAAAATAAGAATAAATCAAAGCGATAGGACCTAGGAATTAGCATCTAGGGTTTGTTTGGAATCTGCACCAAGTGGTGAAAATAGAAAAATAGAATCTATGAATTAGCTCATAGGTTGCTTGAATTAAGCACCAAATGTTGGAAGAAAACTTACAACCCTTTTTCATTAGTGATCAACTGCTTACAATAGTGAACTTTGGACCCTTTAAGTAGAGTCCCCAAATTTACACATGAAAATAAAATAAACTCTTTTTGAGATTTCATCATAAATGGAAACAAAATCCAAATAGTAATCAAATGTCTTTAATAGCATCAATTAGCGTCAGTCAACATCAATCAGGCCCAACAAAATCAATCAGCATTTTGTTGTCTGCATGAACCCATGTATTTTTTAGAGATAAATTTGAAGGTTGCGTTCTACCTGATTGTAAAGAAATTGACCTTACTTATCAATGCTTACAGGAACAATCAATTTCAGCTATCATAACCTCAGTGGCAAACATGGTGCCTCAGGTTTGGCTTCCCTTTCAGCTTTTTTTATTTTTTATTTTTTTTAAATAGAAATTTCTATAAGAGATAAAAGCTTTGTCGGTAAAATTGATTGAAGATAGTTTTCTTGCGTATGATGCTGTTTTGTTTATGCTCATGTCTTAATTATTTATTTACTACTTTGAATTTGCTTGCATTTAAATAGTTTTATTAGTGTTAGATAATTAACTTCATAACACTAATGATGACTATATAAGTCTTATATTTCTTTTCTATAGCATACTTCTATAATTAGCATGGATTCATGTAAATTGGTATAGAGATGAGGCCATGGACAAACAGGACTGCAAGATGCCTGGACATCTGTTGGATATTTTATAAATTTTCTGAAGTTCCTGATCAGGGTTTGTGATTTGGATGTGATGACATCAGCTTGACCGGGCATCTCTCTGTGGATCACCTCATGGTATATTGCACAGTTGCTTGGGACTTGTGGTAATTAGTCCTTTGTTTATTTAGGGCTAATTGGGCAATCCAAATCCCGTGATCAATCTTTTGTTTTACGGAAAAGGAACTTTGGCAATACTATTAGTGGGCATATTTGGAAGGCAGTTCTACCGTGTCTAATGTGGTGCCTTTGGAGACAAGAATTCCTATACAGTTTGTTAAATTACCGGTTCTCCCAAAAGTTTAAACTATTAGGAGATGGTAGATTTAATCATTTAGTCGCACAATTCTAACACTACCCCTCACTTGTAGGCTCAAACTTCCTATTAATAGGTGAGGCCTAACATGTAGGATTTTAAATGGGAGGTAGTGTGGAGGAGACTAGGATCAAACTTGGGAGGGAGTGTAGAGGAGACGGGAATCAAACTTAGGACCTCTTGCTCTGATATCGTGTTAAGCTACCGATTCTCCCAAAAGCTTGAGCTATTAGGAGATGGAAATTTAATCATTTAACTTCATAATTCTAACACTTATGAAGGAAAAGAGTGATTAATGACATGATTGAAGTTTTTATTTTTGAAGACCTTATTTGAATGGATGTTGATCACTACACCATTTACGTCACCTCGCTTATTGGATTTTCTATACTATATGAGTCCTAGGCAGTTTCTTATATATATATATATATGTATGTATATATATATATATGTATGTATGTATGTATATATATTAATAATTTAAACCTGAATAAAATAAAGGGCAAGTGTATATTGGAGAGTTAGTAAATTAATGACCATTGACTGTTAAAACTATGCTAGCATTTTGGGGTAGCCAAAAATGGAAAATGTGACAAACCAAATGGGATGGAGGAAGTAAAATATATATTTATTTATGGCCAAAATTTTGTCCATCACTACAGTCATAGCTTGTGTTCTGGGTGTTTCTTGTCACCAGTTTATTGGGATCTGGTAGTAATTTCTAAACAAATGGATTACTTATCATAAAAAAATCGAAATAAATGGATTGGAGTTAATTATGTAGAAGGGCAGTTTTATGTGCAAAAGGTGTCGGGAGTCTATAGATCGTCTCCTCCTTCACTGTCCTATAGCCTTTGAGATGTGGAGTATGATCTTTAGCTTGTTTGGTGTTTGTTGGGTGATGCCTCAGAGGGTAGTGGATTTGTTGGATTGTTGGACATGCAAATTCAGGTGTCATCGTAATAGTTATTTGGAGGCTTTTGCCACACTGTTTGATGTGGTGTATTTGGCGGAAACAGAATTCTAGAGGTTTTGAGAGTCGTGAATGGTCCATGATTGAGCTTAAGTCTTTCTTCTTTTTTACTCTTCTCGAATGGTGTCTTGTTTTACCATCTTTTTCATGTATTTCCCTTCCTGTGTTGTTAGATCATTGTTATTTGGCTTCTTGATGTTTTTCCTTTTTGTACATTTCCTATGTACTGGACTGTGTGTTTTTATAAAATTTCTTTACTACTTATAAAAAAAAAAGATCTAATTATAATCCTAGTTTATTACTCATTGAGTGGACATTATAAGTTAACTAGCCAAAATAGAAATTATAACAGTAGAGAGGATTTCACAAACAAAAAGGTAAATATCACTCATTTAAGCTTCCAATTGATGCAAAAAGTAACTCACTTATGACCAAATCTGCTTAAATTTCGTTTTTAGTTCTCTAGTTCTTAATGAAACCTTAATTCAATGAGTTAGCTCCCTGTTTTCTCACACGGGCTGTGTTTAGTGGCTTATGGACAATGGATTTTAATTAAGATGCCATTTTTCAATAATCGATTCCTGAAGATGACATGCAAATTAGGTTAAGAAAATCATTTTTTATGCTGCTCTAGCTTGCTCTTCGTACTGGTCTTCCCTCGTATTGGTTGTATGAACTGATTTGACTACAGCATGTGCAGGTCAAGTTTTGTTGGTAGTTTGCTTTAGCATTTCTTATTCTGTTCTCATCCATACTTCCATGTTCTGATGCTGGACAACCAAAACTGACGAATACCAAATAAGAAAAACAGAAAGACATATTGGGATAATGATCTTCCCAATCAGGAGAAAGAGACGATCACTTTCGTTAGAGCTGTCAAAGAGGAGGTTGGTTAGAGTCTTATCCGATCACTTTCCAATTATCCTAGAGGGTGGTGCAATTCAGAAGGGATGAAGACCTTTTCGTATTGAGAATATGTGGCTTCAGGTGGAAGGTTTTGTGGGGAAGGTGAAAGATTGGTGGGATTCTTATCAATTCCATGATACACCTAGCTACAGAATGGCTATGAAATTAAAAGCCCTGAAGGTAGACTTGAAGAAGTGGAAAGAATTGGAGTTTGGAAATATGGCTGTAAAAAAATACAACTTTGGAGTGATTTGAACGCTTTGGATGCAAAAGAGGAAGCAGTAGTTTGTTCAGAAGAGGAGAAGTTAGAGAAGGCAAGGCTTCAAATAGAATTTAAAAAAATCAGCCTATTTGAAGAGATTAGTTGGAGGCCAAAATCAAGAATGCTCTACTTGAAGGAGGGGGACAGTAACACAAAGTTCTTTCATTAGATGGCTAACTCACATAAAAGGAACATTGCAATTAATAATCTAAAGGTTGATGGGGTCCTGACTTCCGATCAAAAAAGTATAGAGGACTATATTATTCAGTTTTATACAAATTTATTTACGGAACATAAAGTCTATCACCCACATCCAGATGTTTTGAATTTTCCTAGAATCTTTGATGACAAGGCTGGCTGGTTGGTGAGGCCTTTTGATGAAACAAAAGTTTTTGGGGTAGTTAAAGATTTTGAGGGGGATAAAGCTCCTGGCCCAGATGGTTTCCCTACGGCATTTTTCCAAACTTGCTGGATGTTATTAGAGCAGATCTCATGGAGATTTTTCAAGTTTTTTTGAGAGAGGTCAGTTCGAGAAAAGTTTAAATGCAACCTTTATCTCCTTGATTCCCAAAAAGTTAGATGCAGTAAAGGTGAAAGATTTTCAGCTTATTAGTCTGATAGGGGGTTTACAAAATTATCGCTAAAGTATTGGCTAATAGATTGAAAGAGGTGATTGGGGATGTTATTTCGGAGTCTCAAAATGCCTTTGTTAAGAATAGGTAGATTCTAGACTCATGTTTCATTGCAAATGAGTGTTTGGATAGTAGGCTGAGATCAGGAGTTCCAGGGGTGTTGTGCAAGTTGGATGTGGAGAAGGCTTATGATCATGTGAACTGGGGTTTCTTGATGTATATGCTTGAGCGGTTCGGTTTCCTAGAAAAATGGAGGAAATGGATTTATTACTGTGTTTTCACAGTCAAATTCTCAATTTTGATTAGTGAAACTCCATGTGGTTCTTTTGAGAATTATAAAGGCTTACGACAAGGTGACCCTTTGTCTTCATTGTTATTTTGTGTTGTTATGGAGGCAATTAGCAATATCATGGATAAAGTAGTGACGGAAGGTCGATTGTCTGGATTTAGTGTGGGTACCTCCATAGGTAATGACTTACAGGTAACTCATCTTCTCTTTGTAGATGATATATTGGTTATGTGCGATACTGATATCAACCGGATGTTGTTTCTTGCGCCTGACTTTGTCATGGTTTGAGATTGTATCGGGATTGAAAATTAATTTGGATAAGTCTGAACTAGTTCATGTGGGAGTGGTTCCAAATTTTGAGATGCTAGTAGATGCGTTGGGTTGTAAGTAGGGCTCACTTCCTATGAAATATTCCATTGGGTGCAAAATGGAAAGATAGAGCAGTTTGGAATCCCATCATCGAGAAGGTTGAAAGGAGGTTAGCAGGATGGAAAAGATTGTATCTATCTAGAGGGGGGAGACTTACTCTCATAAAAAGTACTTTATCCAATTTATCTACTTATCTCCTCTCTCTTTTCCCAATTCAGATAGATATAGCATACCGTATAAAACAACTTCAACGAAATTTTCTTTGGGGTGGTCTAGGAGATGATTCTAAACTTCACTTGGTGAATTGGTCCAAGGTATGATCTCCTATTTAGTCTAGGGGTCTATCAATTCGAAATTTGAGATATGTGAAGCGCTATTGTGAAAATGGTTGCGGACATTTGGGTATGAGAGAGAAGTGTTTTGGAGAAGGGTTATAAAGGTTAAATATGGAGTTAAGGAGGGAGATTGGTGCTCTAATTCTATTCCAAGCATTGGTTGGTCTACTTTTTCTCGCTACATTTAGTTTTAGATTGGAGATGAGACTAGAGTGAAATTTTGGCATGATGTCTGGTGTGGGGATAATCCTTTGAGTATGTGTTTTCCAGATTTATTCAAAATCAGTAATGATAAGGAGGGTTATGTGGCTGATCTCATGCAGTTTCCTAACGGGGTTCTTTTTTGGGACTTGGAATTCGTGTGAGAAATTAATGAGAGGGAATCAGATTCTTTGTCTATTTTTTAGGATGTTATATATGGAGTCTCTTTGAGTGGTATTGGTGAGGATAAGACATGTTGGATACCTGCTAAGAGCAAGGGTTTTGAGGTAAGTAGTTATTATTAGGCTATGTTGGGTGTATGTACTCAGTCTTCCCTTGGAGAAGTATTTGGAAGCAGAAGGTTCCTTCCAAAGTCGCGTTTTTTGATTGGATTGCAGCTTTAAGAACTATCTTGACTGATAATTTACGTAAGAAGATGGTGTTGATTCTAGATTGGTGTTATACGTGCAAAAGTAATAGAGAATTGGTAGACCATCTTTTACTACATTGTCCTATTGTTAATGAGTTGTGGTCTATGGTGCTCACCTTGTTTGGTACCTACTGGGTGATGCCAAAGATTGTGGTTGAGCTCCTTGCATGTTGGCAAGGAAATTTTGGTCATCATTGTAATGACATTATTTGGATGGTTGTCCCTCAATGTTTGATGTGGTGTATTTGGCGGGAAAGAAATAACCGGTGTTTTGAAGATTCTGAAAGGACTATAGCTGATTTATAATTTTTCTTCTTTAAAACTCTATCAGATTGGATGTCTATCATAGGAAGTTATTCTATTTTTCCGGTCTATGATTTGATGGATGCTTGTAGTTTATGTTTTTGATTATATTGTTCCCTTGCTTTATACTTGCTGTATACTTGGGTGACTCACTATTATGTCTTTGAATAAAATTCTTTTTACTTATCAAAAAAAAAAAAAAAAAAAAATAAAGAAGAAAAAAAGGTTTCTAGGAATCAATCAACACCTAAACTTGCTTGGAATTGGCACCAAGCAAGCCAGCAAAACCTAGGAATCAACAACTAGGGTTGGCTGGAATGAACACCAGACCATTCAGAAAATTTGAATGAAAATTTTATTAATCAAGCAAAACTGTTTCCATTGAGTACAATAGTATGCTCATATAAACTACTAGGACTAAACCCTAATTCAAATTGACTTAAGAAAGCCCAATTATTGAATTACAAAAATACCCTTGATTCTAGGGAATTAAATAAAATACTCTTAAGCTAATTAACTAATAAGACAAATAAAATCCAACGGATCAATAAAAAGTACAATTGACTTATAAAATCAAAACATGCAGCAACAAAAAAAAAAAAAAGACTTCTAAAATCAAACAAAACTAAATTACAACAAAATTGTCTTCATGCTTCCCACATCATGTTTGTATTCTGAGAGGTTCAATAACTAAGATTTACCATCTTCCATTTGTTATCTTACACTAAATTTTGCTATTTTGACATAGATGTGTTTACCTGCTGTTTGCTGATTAATCTTCCAGTAGATTTCATTGAATTACTTTCAACAATTCTCTTTCTCTTTTGTGAAATACAACTTTACTAATAAAGCTTTTAAAATACAATGATATGAGGATGGTTTTCAGTTCAAATGTTCTATTAACATCGTTCCGATTCAGTATACTTATAACTTTTATTCATCATTCTTGTCTTAATTTTTTAGAAATACCTTCTTGAGCAACGGGCAGTTATTGATGTTGATGGAGGAAAATTGTTGAATGAAGACAATGACATCAGATCTGTAAGTATAAAGTGTTCATCCTGAAGTTTCAAATTACTTTGTCCTCACCTAAATCTTGGTGCATTCCCACGGTTGGAATTTGATCTCTTCTCCATGCAGGTTCTTCAGTACTTACTGGATGATGTCTCTGAATTTTTGTCAACTAAATTTGTTGCTGTAGAAGGGGATGCTAAAGTTGCAGCAGAAGGGAAAGGTTGTCTTAATGTGCTAAAAGCTTTTATTGAATTTATATCTGAGCGTGAGAGAGACAATTTTCGTTCCCGGAGACATGATAATGAAAAATCCATCACCTTGACTACCATTCATCAGGTATTTTTCTCTGACATACAATTAAATTTGCTAGGACTGTCCTGTTGCTGTTCTGGTGGTTTTTGGGCAATATTCCTATGCTCAACTTTGTTTTAATGCCTCTCTTCTTCCTTTTGCAGTCAAAAGGCTTAGAATGGGATGTTGTTTTCATAGTTAAGGTACTTGATCACATTGGTTTGCTAGCTTTTCTTGCAACGCTCAAGTGGCTGCACTTATATTACACCAAAATTATCCTCTCAAGTGTGTGATTATGAACTTCTTTCCTTACACAAATCTGTTTGAAGGCGTTTTTGCATTAATGCTCTATTCAATGACACAGGCAAATGAATCTGAAATTCCTCTGTTGCATGAATTTAATGGTGTTGCAAAGGAAAACGGGAACTTAATTGAGGTTATTTGTGTTCTTTCTTGCAAGATTGTCTTTCTGTTTCTTTCTTTCATGAAAACTGTTTTAGTGTGGCACTGACTTATTCTTTTCTTTTATTTTGTAGGAGGAAAGGCGCCTGCTATATGTTGCAATGACTCGTGCTCGGAAGAAGCTTTTCATTCTATATGTCACGATGGACTCTAATTGGCAGGTGTTTGGCATGAAACATCTATACATTCCAGAAACTGACTTCATAATATTACTATAAGCTACTACTCTCTTACGCTTAATAATTTTTTCAAGAAACTGACTTCATTCCACTTCAGAGAAAGACTTGGTTTTATTAGTTAATAATTAATAAAAAATTTAAGCAATCCTTTGATGCTACTAATTACTGGTTTATACATTAAACTTGTATTTATACATCATACTTAGGAAGGGCTGGGATAAGTTTTCTGGTTTCATCAGATGTGAGGGTGGTTTTGGCACAAATTTTCAATTTTGGGAGGATTGGTGGTGTGGGGAAAGAGCTCTTAAAGAAATTCCCTGGTTTATATATGCTGGTCCAAAAGATGGGAGTTTCGGTAGCAGATTTGTTGAGCTGGAGAGAGAGGGGGGGGGGGGGGGGGGAGTCAGATTCAGTGGGATATTACTTTCTATGGTGCTTTACAAAACTGAGAAGGGATGTTGAGGATACTATTTGCTGGGCGCCTATCAAAAGTAAGTTATTTGAGGTACTCTTATTATAAAGTGCTACATATAGGGAGCCTTAGAAGAGTATTTGGAAGGCTAGAGTTCCTACAGAAGTGGCTTTCTTCACTTGGATTGCTCTCTTAGGGAAGATTCTTTCTATTGATAACTTGAGAAGACGGAGGATTCCAATTGTTGATTGGTGCTGTATGTGTAAGCAAGATGGGCAGTCTGTTGATCATCTATTGTTACATTGTCTTGTTGCTAGAAAGCTATGGTTGTTTGTTTTGTGCTTGTTTGGGGTGCAGTGGGTTATGCCTATAAGGGTGGTGGATCTATTGGTGAGTTGGAAGGAGCGGTATGCTAGGCACCTTATCGGAGATATTTGTAATGCTATCCTTCTTTGCACCACGTGGGTAATTCAATGGCTTGGAACAATCGCTGGCAGATGTGAAGCTGACTTTTTTACATACTTTGTGTATCCTTGGATGGCTACTTGAAGTGGTCATTCTTTCTCTAGTCTGCTGGATTCCCTTGATTGCTGTACTTCTAATTGATTTTGATTCATGTACAGTGCATTGTATGGTGGTTTTTCTCTTTTTAGCTAATAAATTTTAATTATTCATAAAAAAATGAAAGTATTGTTCATAATTTAGATAGCTTTGTGTAACATGTCATTAAAAAAAGATTCTGCACCCAATCATACATATACTTCTTATACTATTTAAGTTCATAAATGCCACTAACAGCACTCAGTGATAATTTTACATGCTTGATTTACTTTTTGGTGTGTCTCTTGTATACATCTTGTGTATAAATGTCTCTAGCTTTGCAGGATGTTAGAAGCTTTGTTGTAAATTAGAATGTTAGTAACATTTAAGAAAATCTGAATTTTTAAAAATCCCGTTTAGAAGTCTTCATAGTTGTGAGGAATTTTGGTTTATTTAAAAATAAAATTGATACTTGATAAATACTGTTCTTTAGTTTAGAGAATTGACTATGCTATGTTTATTTTGTGGCTCTTTGAGTAATAAAGTGCTTCGGTGTATCCCTCAGATGCTTCAACCATCAAGATTTCTTAAAGAAATTCCAGATCATCTTCGAGAGGTTCAGGTTTGTCACGATTTTCCTACTCTATAAGTTGTATTGTTGTTAGCGACAATAAAAATCATTGCAACTCATGATACTATCATCTTTTAGAGAATTATATAGTTATGATGTCTTCAATGGTTCTCCAAATAAAATTGGAAAATTCAGCGTTTCTGTAAAGAACATTACATGGATGATTAGCTGTTAGATCTAATGATGCAGGAAAAAAAAAAAGCTTTATTGGAATGTGATTCCAATTGTGATGGAAGATCATAAGGAATTTATTCATGATGAGATCTTAAGAGGGTTTGATGTTTAAGGTTTAAAGTATGGTAAATAAATATTGGATTTGGAATGAATCTTGATGGCTGTTTAGTGTTATAACAGTGAATAGATTCAATAGAACGAGAATATAAGGATAATAAACCCTATGCAATTGCACCTAGGTTTTCTAAGCTGTCACAATTAGGAAGGAAAAAGCACACCCTCAACGCATAAAATAAGTTACTAGAATTTTATTAAATTCAATCTCTTTATATGTGAATGATATTGACCACATAAAATCCTTTATAGGCTATTGCCAATCCCTTTTATAGAAAGATTAGGACTCCTAAGTATCCTTTCCTAAAAGATTAAAAGACTCCTTGTTGTAAAGAAAAGTAGAACTTCTAAAGTAAATAGAAAAAGGACTCAAGACTTATAGACCTTTGGTAGTCTAGTACAATCCATTTTGCCATTCTTCTTGTTTTGAAGTAACATATTTTTAGGTGTTTGGTATGGCAAGTAAATTTTTTTTAAAAAGCAAACCACCAAAACTGGTGGGTTAGTCATCGGAGCTGCTGGTGTCAGAGGTTCGGTGACTGGATCACCAAAACCAGCAGCCGGAATGATGGCTCCATTTTGTCATCGGTGTGTTTTTGTAAAATGTTTTACCAAAATTTTAAAGGGAAAATCTTTTACAAATTTTTTATAAAGGATTTTATGGTCAATGGAAAATATTTTACGAGTTTGACGAAATTTTACATCTAAACAAACACTTGAAAATGGGAAACATTTTTCAGAAAATATTTTACTTCAGAACAAATGGAGTGTCAAAATCCTGAAAATTGCCAAACTAACCCAATTTTGGAAGTAAATTTAAATTGAACCAGTAATGTTCTAATCTAAAGAAACTTAATACTGAGAGTCGAAGACTCAGTACTAAGTCACCTAGGACAAGTGTCAAGAGGGTCCCATATTGGAACTAGACCACAATTCTTGAAACTTTTTGTATTTAATCATGTTTGTCCTTGCATCACTTAATCACTTAAATTAAGCACAATTATTGAATTTAATGAACCATTTAACCTACACAGTTTATGAATTTTACATATGAATTAGAACATTTTGGAATTCAGTTTTGATGTTGTTCACATTAGCTATTTAATATCTTATATTAAGGGTCCGTTTGGTAAGAGATTTCTAGTAACGTTTGTATTTTTTGGAAATACGTGTGGGTGAAAAAGTGTGAAAATACGTGTAATGTTGTTTAAACATTGAAAACTATTGTTTAAACAATGGTAACAAACATGCTCTAATTAACATTTGTAGGGTCTGTTTGGATACCGCTTATTGCTGAAAACTGAAAACACTGTGACAAAATAATTTTTAAATATGTGAATAGTGCTTGGAACCCAATTTTAAAGTTGTTTTTGTTGAAAAAAGTAGTTTGCGGGTCCCGTGAACAGTGCATGGGACCCACTGTTTTTTAATGCAGATGCAGACGTGCACCGAATAATCTGTATCCAAACTCACGCGTAGTCCTTAGTGGTTAATGGATGGCTTGTTTTTGTAGGCTGAAGTTAGTGTACAAGAGTTGCAGACAAAGCAGCAACACATTCCGAATAGAATTGCTCAGTTTTCTGTTGATGTGCCAAGAGAAATGGAACTTTCTGAAGTAGATGTCCCGAATGATTTCCTAAAAACTTGTATTCATAAGGCTTCTGAAGATCTGACAGACCCATTGGAGGCTAGCAATGGAAATGGTTTCTTAAGAAGGTTCTACCATTTATGATTGCTTGATTAATATTATCATGAAATTTTGGTTATATTTTTTTGGAACTGAACTTGATTCCTTTGTCACTGTTTCACAGATTCAATGTGGAGGATAGATCAGTTGTTTCTCACATATTTCATCAATGGGCAAAGAAGAAAGCATTTCAAGATCCCAAGAGGCTGCTTGACAAGGTGATTTCTCGTTATTTCGATTTTTGTTTTGCATTTTCTGGATATTGTAGCAAGTTTTGCATTTGCATGGTATTTGATGGTAAAATATGCGTTGAACAAGATATTCAATCATTCTTTTCTGTCATGTTATTTTCTTTTTTGTTATAAGAGTAAAGCCATGGCACCGATCAATTTATAACACAAGCAAATTTCTGTGTATTTTGAGGATGCGCACAACACCAAGAATTTTTTGCATTTTTAGTGATGTAGTTAGCAAGGTTGGACATGCATTGTGTCAAGTAGATCAACTTAGTGTGACAGTAGTGCTTAAGGTAGACGATGACAATATTGCAGATGTAGTTGGAGATGTTCTTACAATAAATTATTTGGAATTTTGAATATTAACTTTACTTTGATATAATGTAGATGCGCTCTTTTTGGAAAAACTCTATTTTAAAATTTTTATAGGGGTGTTTGGACCGGGGCGGAAAAACAAGGAGTCGCCTTGGCCGAGTGGACTGAGGCGGAGAAATAAGGAGTCGCCACCTAGTTTTATGGTCTAGGAACCATGAATATAGCTCCTTTACGTGGAAGGACTGATTTTAGTAACAGAGTATAGGTATGATTTTGGGAAGGTGTTAGGTGCCCAAAATTGCCTGACTTGTGGGTCAGTTTCCACTCATTGTGTCCTACATCTTAATCCCATTAAAAACACATTCAACATCGCATCTTAAACACACACACACTAGCATAAATCTAAGCATACAACATGTCATTTCATCCCAAACCCTAACATACATCTATCATGGCAAACATCTCATTCAAGGTAGCAAACAAAACAAGGCAGCAAGTATGCGTAGCAGAAGCACAAACATGGCAAGATCCAAATAAAAATGTGATTGCATTAAGAACAACTCATCCAAGCAAACATGTTCATATTCATCATCAAACATATACCCAATGCATATTCATGTGAATGCATGACTTACCTTACTTACTTTACTATGTCTCAGTACCTATGCATCAATGAATTGACATGTGAATGCATGTTCATGGCATCAAAGCAAGAAATACAAAGAAAACCCTAATCTAGCATGTTAAAGGCGAACAAACAATCAAACAGAGAAATAGAGACTTAAAAAAGATAAAAAGGGGGTCAAAACAAAAGCATATGATATGAAATTAACAGAAGCAGAATACCTGAATTAGGGTTTCTGGGCATAAGTATGCGTGCGCATACATAGGCTTGCGTACGCATACTAAAAGCCTGCATGTGCATGCAGAAGCATGTATACATAGGCACACTCAAAAACCCTAACCCAAAATAGAAACGTAGCAGAACAGAGCAAAGCTTCAAAATTGTAAATCTAACAACCTAGCATGCTTTAAAACATAAAAACTACATAAACCTAAACTAAACAAACATTATAAAGCATAAACAAAGCAGGAAAACAGATTAAAACATTATTAAAATGAAGAAATGAAAAGAAAAAGTTTAGAACTTAATACCTCAAATAAGAAGCTTTTCAAGCTTGATTTTGATCGTTCTCCTCAGTCAATTTATGTACAATCAAATATAAAATCAAGACTAAAAAAGGTCTCAATCAAAAGAAAATTGACTTGAGGATGTTTTGTGAAAACTCCCTTTTTGATTCACTATTTCTAGTGAATCTTAGATTTTTCCTTAGGATTTTCTGTGTGTTTCTGAAATATACTATGTAAGGCTTTATATAGTTGAAAAATGGGGGTTTGGAATGGCTTCCAGACGATATGGGATTCGTTCCTAACCTTAGTCTTTAATGCAGAAAACTTGCCTTTCAAAGGTTTTTGAAAGTGTATGCAGGTTGAGGCTTTCCTTGACCTTTTATTTTCCAAAAATAGATTTATTTACTCATAAAAAGTTATATTTTCTATTTTAACATTTCTCAAGTCAATTTGTAATTTGATTGAACCCTAAACCAACCTTGGGTCCTAGAATTTTGGCATCATTGGGGAACAAGAGCCCCGAGTCGTAAGGGGTACAAAATGTGGTGTCTACAGGGTGTCATATGTAATAATGATAATTGAATGAATTCTGGGCTTAGTTCTGTTCTCTTTTTCATACAAGTAGTTTGTGATGTTTGTCTTGTTATCTAGGCAACTAGTATTTACTTAGCACTTTGAGATTCTTATTTTCAGTGGGCAACCTTCGAAAAGCAAACAATATGAATATAACTATTGATTGATGTACTTTATTGTCTTACAGGTTGGCTTTGTAATCGATGAACGCCTTAGAGCCAAGAAAAACAAACACAAGGTCATACAGTTTTTGTAAATTATATTTTATAACAAGTTATTTTTCTTGTCTCCCCTTTAATAAGCTGCACTCCCTTGCAATATGAATCTTCAATTGTGTTCTGTAATTTTAGTTTACATAAACTGTCCTCAAGAAAAATAGCCATATGATTTCTTTGCTTACCTGCACAGCTCCATCCAAGGTATGCTGACATGTTTATTAAATATAGTTTCTTGTAGTACAAGATGGGATGCATATCTAGATAGTTTGGGTAGAGGTGAATCTGTTCAAAGATAGATTCTTGAAGTTGACGTAAAGCAGTATTTAAGGATTTAAGTGAGATGTCAAATGGATCCCACACTGTTTTGATTCAGTTAAGCGATAACTGATACGAAGTGCTTGCTATAAGCTATTTACTAGTAAACAATTACAGAGTATGGTTAGAAAGCCTATATATGTACAGTAGGTTTATACTTAAAGTCTTAAACGATGGAAGGCCTGGACCTTCACGGGAATATTGCAACTGTTCATCCTCTAAA
This sequence comes from Castanea crenata, assembly GCA_020976635.1. Taxonomy (NCBI): domain Eukaryota; kingdom Viridiplantae; phylum Streptophyta; class Magnoliopsida; order Fagales; family Fagaceae; genus Castanea; species Castanea crenata. The sequence goes on along the minus strand of JAGHPS010000030.1, from coordinate 3,415,981 downwards.
AGAACAATATCCAGTTTTAGAGGCATGTTGATGTAAGATGTGCCTATTGATGAGTTGGTTCCCTTCATTGTCTCTTTATGGTGTGTCTATTGAGAGAGGAAGAATTGGTGATCACACTCTAATTAAGGATTGTGGATGGCCAATGATGAAGACACTTAAAAATGAGAGAAAGATGAACTTTGAATCCAAAAAGGGTGGGAGCCTTATGGCACATCTTTCTTCAAACTGGACCTAAAACATGAATCTAGATTGACATATGCTAATTGAGCTTTTCCTTTTTACCCAGAGAAATTGATTTGCTTGAATGACAACTTGAGAAAGTTGATTATTGGTCAGGAGAGAGTGGGGGTAATGAAGGACTATGCTAACTTGTCTAGTTCTAGATATTAATCTTGTAAGCCAGGTTTAGGTCAAAAATATGAGTGGGGTTGAAGTTTCCTCCTTTTGTTGTAATTATACATCCTCTTTTATCTCTTTCTGCACTTCTGCCCCATGTTGCAATTCCTTTACCCAAGGCTCTGAAATTCATGTGGAAGGTTATAGTTGACAGTCTTTCTGTTGTCTATAAGTATACCTGTGTGGAGACCGTTATGGGTTGGGTTGAGATTATGTTGTTCTTAGTCCTGAGTCTCCTTGACCTTGAACCAAAGAAAGAATGAAAAAAGGAAGAAGAAAAAACTAGCAATTATGTATCTAGGCCTTAATTGATGTTCTTATGTTGTTCTTATTATTAGAACAATATATGTTCTTATTATAGAAAATATATGAATTGATGAGGGGGAGATGAGAAGCCCTTAATTGTAAAGAACTAAGATGGTTGGCTGTTTCTTTTCTTTTAGCTAATTATGTATCTCTCTTTGCATTAAGAGTCTTAGACTTTTTCAACTGAAGTTGTGGCTGTAATTCTGGAGAACACGTTTCATAGGAAAGAATCATACTGAGGTCTTTTTAGATCTCCCAACTATTCTATAAATTATGCCTACCACAAGCAGATTTTTTTATCATGCAGTGGTTTACTATGATGCGCTTTACCAGGGTGATGTGCTATCTGTTACATCATACCTTTAGTGCCATCTTCTGCTGTGATGTTAAGAATTTTCCATGTCCAATTTCCATTGGAGGATGTATTTTAAAATTTTTGTGGATTATTTTTGAATTTATTTTTACAATAATGTGGAACTCAGTGAAGGTTACTTTGACGGCTTTTCACCCTCTTTTATTTTTCAGGATGTTTTGAGTGCACTGAAGTCTTGCTTGAGCTGTGATGAAGCATCTCAATATGCAGAATATGTTAGTGTGTTTGCTAATTCTGAGAGTTTGCTACTACTTTCTAAGATAATTATAAATAAATTCAACATATATAATGGTTGAGTAGTCATAGTAACTCCTTGTCATAGTATGCGACTATGGTCATTTTGAATGCACTATTTGAAGTTTTATATAATATTTATATGTGGGTGCTCAATTTTCTTTGATATGATTCTCTTGTTTTACTAGGTTTTGAGATGGGAGCAAATTCCTGCTGATCAACGAGCCCATATGATGCGGGAAAAGCAGGTTTGATGTTTTCTGCTTATCTTGACTGAAAATTGTGGTATCACTTTTTTTGATTTTTTTTTTCCATCCACTCATATAAGTTTCTGATCTACTCCATTAATCTAAAATGTGAATTAAGAATGATGTTTTATTTCCTGAATGAAAAGTTGTTTATTGCTTGTTTGCAGCTGGGTTCTGAAGTTCTAGAACCTGTAGAATTTGTTCAATGGTGCATTAGTACTTGATTTAGTTTTGACCTTCTTCAGGTTGCCAAAATTTTCATAAACAGGCGGAGATAGTAAATTCTTGTTATGACTTTTGGAAAATATCTCTACTGTAGACTGCATTTTTAGAGCTCCCTATTATTTTGCTGAATAACCATCTAATTTTGAGGCAGATTAGCTGGGGATAAGATTTACTCCAATCTTTTGCTTGATGTGAGACAAGTGGAATTTATTTGATTTGTGTGGTTAAATTTTTATAAGAGCATTGAATTCTTTAAATGCCATGTGTCTTTACATCTTGATTAAAATTGGAGGATGGGAGGGGATCCTTTCCCTTATCAAAATAAATAAAAATAGAAATGGGAGGGGATCCTTTCCCGATTAGCTGTTCCTGTTTGGTTCATGAAAACGTATTTGTGTTTCTGAAGCATGTTTTATTCTGATCTGATTAGATGTATGATCACCATATATTTATGTTTATTACCAGTACAATGTGTATTTTGTATAAAGCAAAGCAATTGATAGCCAATTAGCTTTGTTTCATACAACATTTCCTCCTTCAGTCCCATATGAATGTGGTGGAAGATATGATTGGGAAATCAGAGCATACTAAGTCGTGTAACTTATTAATTTAAAAAATAAAAGGAACGAGGAAGAGAGTTATAGCACTTTGATGAATGATAGAGTTATAGCATGTAAGTTTAGCTAGATGACTTATGGTTAGGTTTTTATCTTTTCTTTCCAATCAAAAAGTTGTGTACTCATTAATTAATAAAAAAAAGGAAAGAGGAAGAGAGTTATAGGCTTATAGCACTTTGATGAAGGATAGAGATTGCGTATAATTTTAGCTAAATGACATATGATTAGGTTTTTATATTTCCCTTCCAATCAAAAAGTTGTTTTTGTCATCTTTTTGTTTTACACATTGTTTCGTCCTTTAATTTTAGGGTCACCTTGTCAATTATGCATGATATACCTGATTTAGAAAAGGTGTATTTTGTATAAATTGATCAATGTAAAGTCATTGGTTAGTAAAAATTGCAATCTTGTTTCTTGTTTTGTCAAAACTGTGGTTGATATCCAAAGCTTTCCTTCATAGCAGCCTATGTACTATGGTGCCCATCCTGCTTTGCTTATGATTAAAAAAAAAAAGAAAAAAAAAGAGAGAGAGTTTTCCTTATTGTCAGGACAGTAGAAAAACTCTCATTTTAATAGGTATCCAAAAAAATCTCTCTCTCTCTCTCTCTCTCTCTATCCATCTATGTAAATAAAATGTACATATGCTTTTTCTTTTTTGTTTGTAAGTTAAACACGTATCTTATGGGTCTTGAACATCGCCACCTAGAACTTTTAGGGGGAGGACGTACCAATTGAAATATAGCTCATTGGCTAAATAATTTACATATGATCCTTGTATGTTTGTCTGAGTGAGGACTGAGTCCATTTCTTTTTTCTTTAAGTTCTTTGGATATAACCACTGAGGGTTGTAGTTCAGTGATTAGAGTCTTGGTGTGGTATAGGTTCTAAGTTCGAACTACCATGGGGCGTGGATCCACAACTTGAGACCCCTCCTTATGGGACTGTCTAGGCCTTTCAAGCATTGGTTACTTAGTGACTGTGGGGACTACTATGGTCACACACATGTAGAGTTGTTACAGGGACCCTTATCTTTTTCTTTTAAGATTCTTTAGGGGGTGGGGATAGGAAGAAATTTTGTTAGAGCATTTGCATCAGTTCATGCAAAATTTCCTTCTATTTTACACGAAAAAACCTACTTATTCTATTTTACACACCCACTCTTATAAAACATTCACATCAGTTTGTCTATTATACACGTTTATTTAAATAAAATATTCATTTCCTTCCCACCTTCATCTCTCTCACAGACCCAACACAACCCAGCACAGCCATCGGCATCAGCCACCATCGACGCCTCCGGCCTCCAATCACACCAGAATCCCAAAGAAAACTAGTAAAAAAAAAAATAAAAAAACCCAATAAAAAAAAAAAACCAAAAAAATCCAACACGACCCACACGGCCACCGTCATCAGCCACCATCTCTCTCAAGATCGACGCCTCCGGCCTCCAATCACACCGGAATCCTAAAGAAAACCAGTAAAAAAAAAAACCAAAAAAATCCAAAGATTGATGAGATGAGAGAATATGAGAGCTGCTCCTCGGAGTCCGGCGTCTAAGTCTTCGTCTTCGTCAACGCGGTGGCCTAATTTCTGCTCCTCGACACTCAGAATAAAGCCTCAGGTTTCTCCATTGGAAAACTCCGTTCGTGTTATAGGCGACGGACTCGTTCGGCGACTCGACTTGCTCAATCTTGTAGGCGATGGACTCGACTTGCTCCTCGGCGATCGGTGGAAGCTAGAGCAAGCCAGATTGATGAGATGAGAGAAAGGGAGAGCTGTGCGCTGAGTCTCTGATGAAAATGAGAAAGAGAGGAGAAATAGAGAGAGGTGAGAGTCAGTACAGAGAGGAGAGAGAAAAAACTTTTAAAAAATCAAATAAACATGCTACAGTAATTGTGTAAATTTACACAGTACTGTAGTAAGATGGATTTTATAGACGAGTTTACACCCACTGATGTGGGTGTTTTTTTGTCCAAAATGTGTAAAATTAGTAGTTTTTTTCCATTTTGCACATTTATGCATCCACTGATGTGGATGCTCTTAGGCTCTAATATAGGGATTTTAACATATATAGCACTTTGCAAATGATAATTATAAGGAAATTAACAAATAATTAGAAATGTGGTTTGCTTACTTATCAAAAATATATCTTGAAGCACAAAAATAGGGACAAAGTTTGGCTATAGTTTCTTTAAAAAAAATTAACATTGCTACATATTTTGAAAATCTAACCGTTAGATTGTATGTTTTTTACACTTTTAACATACATGTCAACTTTTGTGTCAATTGGAAGTTATTTACTATATGATTCATAAACTCATTTTTATGCATAATTTTAGACTACAAAAACTTGTAATTTTAACAATTGATCGATGGCATAGCAAATGATCTTTGATCTTCTAGAAATTTTGCAAATATGGAGAATATAAGAAGAAAATGTATCCAATGGTGAACTTGTCAAAATTCACATTCAATAAAAAGATAATGAATGAAGTTTGTAGCCTAAGAAGAAAATGTAATCCAATAGTGAATTTGTCAAAATTCATATCCAATAAAAAGATATTAAGTGACAACCAAGTTTGTAGCCGATCTTTGTTGAAAAAATAGTTGCATGTATAATAATACTGACTTTGCACTTGGTTTAGTTGTACCTTGAAAATGGGCACATAAGCAAATAAGCTAAATGACTCCCAAAGGGAACAAAACCAAATACACATTTAATGAGCTTGTGTACACTATGATTCTGAGTAATCAGAGGGCCTACTTTGTATTTTTTTTTCCTCTACGTATGTGCATTCTTTATTAAAATATTGTGAAAAATTATTTCTCATTTAAAATGAGGGGAGTGCAAGCTTGATCTTGTACATCTTGTACCAAAAGAAGTTTGGTTTCAGAAAGTATGTTTAAAATGTAATGTTTATTTGTCATGATTGAAACTAAATGGAACATGTTCTTTACTTTCAGGAGCATTTCCAAAAGTTAAGGATTGAAAATTCAATGGGTTCATCAGCGGCAACATCTAAACAGGTACCTCATGAGCATTAATTAAATTATTCGGGTTTATATATTATTTTTATTTTATTTTCCATTCGTGTTTTCATTGAATTTATGAACAAAAGAGTGATCATATTATGACTTGGGTATCACATTCTCTGAAGGTTGGATATGTAAATTGATCAAGCAGATCCAATATACGCTTACACACTTGAATTGTTTGCGTTTGATATTTTATACATTATGGCATCATCCAATATTCAATTCTCACAAAAAAAAAACTCTTTTTTTTTTTTTTTCTTTTTCTTGTGGACACAAACTTTTCCCATTGAATCAAAAAAGAAAAAAACAAAGGAAGAAGAATTTTGAGAAATGGGCCATTTTCTGGTGCAATGTTAAGTCATTGGCTGTTATGAACCAATATGAGGTAATGGCCTGTTTTTTTTTTTCTTGTGGACACAAACTTTTCCCATTGAATCAAAAAAGAAAAAAACAAAGAAAGAAGAATTTTGAGAAATGGGCCATTTTCTGGTGCAATGTTAAAGTCATTGGCTGTTATGAACCAATATGAGGTAATGGCCTTTTTTTTTTTTTTTAATCTTATAAATTTTTAATTGAAAGATTCTTAGAAAGATGAACCAATTTTACATCTTTTTTTCTTTTCACAATTGAGCAATTTTGTGTTTGCCTTCAATGAGGATACATGAACAAGGCCTATATCGGGTTCTATGTTGCTTCCATTTTTCACGTAAAAAAACATTTTCCATTTTGTTTTGAGCTTTTCATTGGGTTTATCTTTTAAGTTTCCTCTTCAATTTTTAATTTGTTTAGCTGCTTACTTTATATCATGTCATCAAGTTTTGCTTCCCATTCCATTGTTTATGGGCTTGTTCCACTGGCGCTCCCATGGACTGGTATACATATATTTTTTATTTGCTGGAAATAAAAAAGGATAGAGGGGGTGCGACTTGAGTTGGCGTCTTCTACCTAAGTGTGACCATACAACATTACATACAATAGAGAGACATATGTACGTACAACATTACTTATGTATGCATCAGAAAGTAGGAAAATCACACCCACATATGGATTTGCAGTTAAAAGCATATGTAGGTTGGATAAGGGCTTATAGTTTTATATGTTTTCTTTTCCTGTTAGTCACTTGAATAAATCCAATTAGTTTGTACTAGAGCATACTGGAGACTCAACTCTGTTTTTTAATGTTTGATGCTTAATCTCGTACTGTCTTTAATATTCCATGACTGGGAATCTCACTGTTTCATTTGTTAAACTGTTCAATGGCAGATCTCTTATTTGCAAAGTTTGGGATGCACTGTCACCCCTACATCTCGTCTCCATGCTTCCCGCTTGATTGAGCAGTACAAATCATTGTGATTATTGATGTTATTCTTATTTCTACTTGTTGCTAAAGGTAATCATATCTGTAGATTTTTCTGTAGTGAGGTTGTGCATAATGGTTTTCACTAGTTTAATTAATGATTCTCTAATCTTCTAAAAAATTGTTGCACTTTGATTAATTACCCATACATTATTGTAAATAAAACATATAGAACGTACAACACGAAAACACAAGGACCTAAGTAACGTACTTTATTCCTAGAGAAGACCAGAAGCCTAAAAACCTTCAGGTTTTGTGGTGGCTGTAACTTCTAAAATCTCTTCAAAGATTATTTGGAAAATATACTGGATGTTTGGGCTAAAACAATTCCAGATTTCTTCCAAATAAATTATAAAAATCTTGAATTTCCTTGCTTAAAGCCAAGTAGCCAACCTAGAATTGAGGGCTTTAACAAGCATGTAGGTAACATAAAGTACAAGGGAAGCACTATTTGATAGTAAAAATGGAAAATCTTACGCTAGTAATGAAAGGATTGCAATTACAAGATCCAATATTCCCATTATCTTATTTTTTTTCCTGACTGAAAAGAAAGAAAAATGTACAATATTCCCAGCACTGCTACCCTTCACAACTTGATCTGTAAAATTTTCTAAGCCTCAATGTAAGTCGTCTTACCCCATTAGCAAGAAGTGCTATCATTGAAGGCAAAGCTGATGTAAATATGATTATCAAGAACTCTACACCATTCGGTGCTGTGGTAGTCACTGCATTGTTGTAAGTGATGAACATTGCAATCATACAGATTTGAAGCTCGAAATGCAATGGAAAGTTGGTTGTGAGAATGTTAATTGTGAAAAGAGACACTGAGAAGCCAATAGAGTTGAAAAGAACGAAAAGTAAAAATGTAACTTCACTATTAGAACCCAAAATGGACCTCCCTGCTAAGCTACCATCTTGCCAGAAACCACCAGGTGGACTCAATCCAACCTGGAAGGTTGCAGTTGCGACCAGAACAGATATAACTAGTAGTACATTACGAGCATAGCTGGGAGAATCTCGGCCCTTCTTAAACTTGAAGTACTTCACCAAATTCTTTGGTTGCACCAGAGAGGTCACTGAAGCTGAAGGGTTGCTAACTTGGATGTGGTTACCAAACTCAAATGAAGAAGCATGACAGAGGATGTTATGACGATCTCTATCTCTTGCTTTAATGGCTCCTGCACCTCTAAGGATCTCCTCTATTTCTCTGTTACCGGCCTCACTTGGAAAAACTAGTAGCAAATCGAGAGCAATTAGAGCACTCTTGTTTAGAGCATTTACTTCCAGCACAAAGGAAGTGGTGGCTTCCTTGCCTAGCTCTATCACCTGCCAAAATTTTACCATTTTAAGCATTTATGAATAAGCACGCATAATGATCATAGCTATGTGCAGGTTACTTAATTTAGTCAGTCTAAGCTAGCTCCTATCGTTCTGTAAATAAATTAACGGTAAAAGTGCTTCTCAAAAAAAAAAAAAAAAACGGTAAAAGTGTGTTGCAGCATTTTTCGTGTCCTTGGAAACAGCTGAGTTGATACAATGCCAGTAGAACTCCATTCTTGCCATGTGATCAAGAAATGAAGAGAGAAGGGAAGGATTGTGATGGAAAATTATCGTTGATATGCTTCTTGAACCCACACCACTAAAAGACTAAAGTACACTTTTGACCCTTAAAGTTTGAGGTTGTTTTCATTTTGGATAGTATTTCAAAATTTTCATTTTGACCCTTCATATATGATTCAATTTTTGTTTAGCCGTCACATATCAAAATTTCATTTTGACCCTTTATCTTAGCCCTTCATGAAAATGAAAAATTTGAAAAATAAAGGGCCAATATAAAAACGAATCAACTATGGATGACCAAAATAAAAATTTTGAAATGTAAAAAATCAAAATGAAAACTATCCCAAATTTGATGGCTAAAAGTCTATTTTAGAGTTTAGACCTACTAAAAAGATAGTACGGATTCACATAAATCCGATTAGATTAATTTCAACTTATTTGTTTACCACACATTCTATCAGGAAAATGAGAAATTCGGGCATATGGCCTTTAGTTCAGTCAAAAGGTGGGTGGTATGGCATCTCAAATTAAAGACATAAGGCCAGTCTAGAAATCTCTTCTAGTTTTGACTTTGACCATAATTTGTGCTTTCATAAGTTCAAACTACATTATTGTGATTATAAATTGGTTGCATTTGTGGAATAATGTTGGATAAGGGGGTTTTCGGTAAGCAGCTGATGCAAGTGTTGGGTGTTTCCTCCTTGAGCGGCCTCATGCAGCCTTTTATCCATTCTGCTGGAACCTGTGAAGTTGTTCATGTTTAGATAGTAGTGACTATATGGGAAACAAAAGAATATGTTTGGATGTTAAGGCTGAAGAAATGGGTGTTATTTATTCATAAGGGATTAATATGATTTAGGTTAATTATTGTTTCATAGCTTGTGAAAAAACGTGATCTCAGTTATAATAGTGACATGGTGAAACATGGTTTCAAAATTTTAACTGAATGAGTGTATTTACACACCGTGTGATAATCATTATTACTCTTTGATTTATATATACTGATAAAACCTATTACACACAAACTCGAAATCACACTCATTATTATAATTCAAAATAACCTGTGTATGAACTGTGTGCAAAATAGTGCATGTAATTGACACTATCTTATACATATAATGGTCCTAATGTAATTGTTAAAGATACTAATATATAATTTATATTTGTTTATTACGTAACAGCCCAAGAGACTTAATTTAGTGTAAAATCCAATTAAGATTAATCTTAACTTTTATTTTTTATATATACTTTGCTTAGGGTTCATTGTACAGTACAATTGAGCATATAGTAAAGATGTAGCCGCTAAAGACTTTATCCTGTCGACTTGTTATTTTATTGGGAAAAAAAAATTGAGAAGTTCTCATACATATATGGGCACTCAAAATTTGAAGAACGTGGCAGCTAAATCAATTTGTTTTGTTTTTTCGGTTGAAAGCGACAGTTATATCGTTTTAGACACTTAGAAAGTTGACCCAAATGATAACGTCTTCTTTTCTTTTTTTTTGCTAGTGACCTAAACAATGATGTTTGAGGTTGAACTGCTGCATCAGTGCCCAGAAAACATAAATAAAAATAAAAGTTACTAAACATAATAAGATCATTGTCTTGCTAAACAGTCATTTCAGCGTCGGAAATTTTGGAAATTTTTAAAAGTGGACAGCTGGAATAATATTTGAAGAAATCATTTTCACTCTTTATCTTATTTGCGTGTGTAGTGTTCTCTGCTATGATTTGATACTCAATATTTATCAGCAACAACATAACTTGATGCGATGACTAGTTGAATTGGGTTGATTTTGGTGGGTTGACTGCATACCCCTTACAATAGTATGAGAAAAAGTTTATTCTCTACTACAGTTTCAAACATTGATTAGGGACAATCACATAATTGGACAACGGCAAACTTGACATAATGAAACATTCCAACAACTTTCTTTCAATTGTATTCCTAGAATTGAGTAAAACATTCAACAATTCTCTTAAAATCAAGGAAGAGAAATCAACGCTGAAGTTCATGTGATCATGTTGAGTTTTATACAGAATGATATATTAATAATAAGAAATTGCTATAAAACTCACTATTATTGAATATAATCGAATCCCAAGATTTCCAATAATCTATAATGCAAAAAAAAATTCTCAGGGGTGTATTGCCCAGCCCCGACCCCACTCCCTCTGTGGCAAACTTATAGCCCTTGTATTGATTCAAGATTGTATTTTTGCAAAGACGAAGCTTCAGCCTGCCCATTATCTTGCAATTTTGGTTTCTTTATGGCATCAAGAGTTTGCAAATATGGGGAGGAAGCATTACGATTTGATGAAAGGCCAGGACTGCTAATTCTGCTGGCAAGGAAGCGGCGAATCAAGCCCCTGAGGAATGGAGCCATCGTGTCTGGTTCGTGTTCCAAGTAGTACATGATTCCTCCCATACAAATACAAAATAAAAACACCTGTTACAGTTGAAAAGCATCAATTTGAGGAGTAGCAATATTAAAAAAAAAAAAAAAAAATCAGTTAAATAATAACCACAAGCAAAAAATTCAGTAGTACATGATTCCTCTCTCTCTCTCTCAACTTGACCCAAGACAAATCATGAGCAGGACACCATACCCAGGCCCTTAAGATTATGACCATGGAATGACTCATATCTGAAACTTCCATTTCTGAAGTAAGTGATAGATTGGCTAGTTCATAATGGCAAGATACTTCTTTCGTAATGACTGAGGATATAAGTATACATTGCACAGAAATTTGACAGGAGGCATCAAAAGACAGGCCCCCAGAAACAACCCTGATTTACGATTTCAATTGATTCGGTTTGTTAACTAGTTTACTGAAACTGCATTCAGAAATGCATATTTCCTAAAACAATTAAAAATGCTTTCAGAAAAGTATGGCAACAATTTTAGCAATACCTCTGCATTCTTAAGATCTGGAAGCAGGTGGCGGTTCACTAAAATATACCACAGTGAATCTCCTGCTCGTGGAAGAACATACAAGGCAAGTTCACTGCGCCTAGCTTTTTTCTCCAATAATACAGAAAGGGCTGCCATACCGCCTGCGATCCAATATACAAGCTTGTGGTCTTTTGATGCAACTTTTCTATGCAAGCATATCACTCCCTTGTATCACCCATGCATCACAAAAGAACTAAGAACATGGTCATGAAAATTTAACCAAAGATGCAGGTAAGGATTAAGACAGCTACCTGAAAAATTCCAACAAAAGCTGACAGAAATGTTGTGGAGCGAACAGCCCCCTTAAGAGCAAGCCAGCAGGTACGAGCAGGGGCATCCATGAACTAAAAAGGCATTATGTAACTAAAGTTAATAACAACAATAATATTAATAACATTAATTTCAGAGATGAAAAAAGTCAACCAGGGCTAGTCTAAATGAAGTAAAATCCTCCCAATTTAAACATAAGGCAGAAATTGCTATCCATTGCTTCAAAATGAAGTTTATTTTTTCCTGGTTTCTAATCATCAAATAGAGCATATCTAAGTCAACTACCACATAAACATACCATCTAATATATTTACAAAATGAATTCGACATAAGAAGCATGGAACTTTATATTAGCAAGAATATCACAATTATTATCCTCTTCTACTTATTGAGATGATATCCCCAAGAGTATATGCCAGTCTGGTTGGTTCTTTGCACGTGATTTTGGTGTCAATGTATGCATACCATGGAAAAAAAATACAATGTCACACACAAAAGGCATATGGAATGACAGTATCATGGGTTTATAGTATATTCGGTACATATGTAAAATAAGCACTGAAATCACACCTAGAAACCAAATGTCACATAAATAAACCACATATTATCAAAATGGGAATAGGGAAGTTTTAAGGTCTTAGAAATAAGCCAACTGAAATTGAGAATCAGAATACAGCACTCCACCATTTTGACCAATACCCCAACTACTATGCAATAATCATCCTACAGTTTTATCATACTACTAGAGTTCAACTAATGCAAAATTTGAGATATATGATTCAAGTAGACATTTTTTACAATTATATTTCCAATAATATCACTGATTACAATGTTCTTTACGCGGCTGCAGCACACAAAGAAGGATTCTAAATTTCAGGATAAACCCCAATTCAAAATTTAAATACATGGAGCTGAGTTGCTGTAGTTTACTGGAGGTTCAGAAAGAACAAATCATAAATATAGAAGCAATTTGTATCCATGTATGTAACACTATCTTTCCCCATCTTTGCCCCTAGCAGTAATATAGGCTAAAAGAACAGAGATGATTGTGGTGGTGATGTTCGTTTCTGACAAATAGTGTCCATGAAGACATATCATCCTACCATCCCATCCTACCAGAAGACATCTCTAGTAAAACCAATAACAATTTAATTCTCTCCATTATAATTCTGTTTACACATCTCTCCCACATTAGCACATCAGATATGCATTTAATCACATCATGGCAAGCTTAATGTTCATATGCATTTTGGAAGACAAATGTGACATGGTGATCTACCATTAAAGTGAGTGGCACTTGCCTGGCATGTTAATTAGTCAACCCACTAACAGATCAAAATAGATCTCAACTAATAAACAGCACTTGCCTGGCACGTTAATTAGTCAACCCACTTGCTGTTTATTTTTTTCTTATAAAAAAAAAAAAACAGCACACCTCTTACAATTGTTTGAGAGCTATGGTTCTGCTTCAGCACAACAGACATATGAGGCCACCTCCACAACTATTTCCAACCATGTGAATTTACGTTATATATAAGATTGTCTACTTATCATTTTTCCTCTTTCAGCAGAAGCATAAAAAACTGAAGTTTAAAAGCAAAAGAAACAACTTGGATAAATAATGTACCTTTTGCAGGTGCAAAACAACAAATGGTACAAAGGTCAAAGAGAAGTAGAGTGGAAATGTTTTCCTGAATGTAGCTGATGTTGCATTTGCATTGTGAGTCAAACATGAATTCGTGTCTGGATGAATAACAGAGCAAGGAATAATGACGGGAAATTCTTCCAACTTTACATAGTTGGGATTCCTTCTGCCGGATAAGTAAGCAGAGAGTGAGGCCACATCAACTGGGAAACCTCTACAGCTGTCTCTTACAGCCTTGTATACAGGCCGTGCTACTGGCCCAGTCTTCTGAATGAAGTCTTGATATGATTTTGGCAAGCTCTCAGGACGCATTACAAATGAATACATAACCTGAAATGAGTTTATCAATCAATAAAATGATTATGGAAGATACAAAAGTAACTTATTAAAAGATATTTTGGAAAAAGCCCTAGCAAGTGAAGAGGAGTTGAGAAATTTGAATCAAATTCCAATCAATAGCTTAGATATAATAAGAACCAGAATTTTAACATCTTTACACAAACAAATGAGCCCATGATATCATTACAAGCTCAGTGCAAGAACCAGAATTTCAAAGCATGAACAAAATAAAATCGTTACAGGGTTACAAAAACCTAATCACCACAGACCTCATATATTCTATAGCCAGCAAGACATCAGTTCAGGAATCACAGACCTTAGTTTTGTGTGATGAACATGTGCAGACTTATGGGCCCCACATACAACATCTGAGATGCATTCTAATCCATCTCAAACATTACAAGTAAATTGTTAAACATGTGGAACATAGAATTATGCCAGTGGAATATAGGGTTAATATTTATTTATTTTTATAAGTAGAAGGGTTAACATTTATAGAGTCAAGTTTTGGGTTTTAGAGCGATAGGACTTCGTTATGTGCAGTGACAAATGGTAGTTTTTTATAAATCCTCCTAAGATTTTTTCTTTCAGCCTATTGCATTATATTGATTTTACGAGTCTATGATATTCAAATATTTCTAAAATTCCTACATTTGTTTTCTTAGAGATTAGACTTTAATCAATATGAGTCTTATTCTATGACATCCTAATATCCTACCATTTCAAGATAACATTTACAGTATTGTTCATGGCTGCAAATCATGGTATTCGCTTGTTTGATTATGACAAAATTTTCCTAATTCAACCTTAATCATATAAACAACCTAAAAAACACCACCTTAAATTGTTTCCCGGCATCCTGCACCCTGCTTCTTTACAATTCTTTTAACTTCTTGCATGTGAAATCCACAAAAATGAAAAATCCAAATACATTCAAAATCAATGTTCTAAACCATTTGTTATATATTTCCAAAAACTGAAATCCAAGTTCTGAAGCCCCAGCACCAAAAAAGCAATAGTGGAAAGGTTTCTAAAAAAGAAAATCTATCCTCCCAACTCACCAATGTTTGGGTTCCTCACTTTTTCATAACTCAATTGACATCCTTTCTAATCTTAACAGTATCTTTGGCTCTCTACTGATCTGTGTAGGTTTCTTCTTGCTAAAACAGCTACCAGACTTTTACGCACATAGAAAAATAAATCCATGCATACACATATTCCTAACTAATTGTTTGAAGTTCCCAACCATGCCATTGTGAAATCACTCTGCCCTTGATCAGCTTACCACTCGTTTATCTCTACATTTGCATTCAGCTTAGGCTGAATTCATTGACAAGATTTTACAAAACTGCCCAACACTCAATTCCATGACAGCATGGCTGGTCATATACCAGCCAATTAAATTTACCCTCCAATATGATTATAGATGTAGGCTGGTCACACTGCACTCATTGACTTCATTCTTCCAAAACTAATCCCAAGGGCACCATCTATCCTCTCCTGCTCGTCTTAGCTATAATACAGTCAAAGTAACAATAATAACAGTCACTATCACCATGACGTTTCCATCAATCACAAATACTTCCATCCTTTCTAGTTAAAAGCCATTCCACTAGCAATTATATAGTAAATTCAGGTACAAATAATGTTTTTTACTCAAGTTATCTACAGCTTTACAAGTCAAAATGAACTTAATGTTACCTGCGCACATGCAATAGCAAAGAGTAAAGAATCTCCATGCCTCCAATGGCTTCCCCAAAAGTGAAACTTGTCCTTCGACTTTGCAGAATTATAAGCACACTAAATAGAATAAGACACAAAAACCATTAGGCTGACGTAAAAAATCATAATCACAAGCACAATAAAAACAAACAATTCCTGATTCCTATTACTTAGCGTAGCTCGTGAAAATTTAATTAGGTTATACACCATTTGTTCACAGACCTGGGCTAGCCTAGCCAAAAGATATAAAGCAAGTGTGCGCCTCCGATTAGAATCATCTAGGGCTAAAATTGACAAACCAGCAATTGAACCTGCTAAAATGCTGCTCCATCATCCCTCAAACAATGTCATAAATAAGGAACATGCATTATCATTGCAAATTTGAACAAAACCAAAAGAAATTCATATTCTACGTGCTGCAAACTTACGCATTGAATGGCGTCTCTTTCTTTCTCAATTTTCTCAACAAACATCTAAGAGCTTGATAAGATCCTGTAAAGCCACCGAAAAACAATCCGATTCGACAGGCTTCCTCTCTTACTATCAGATCTTTCTCTGACACAAGTTGCTGCAATCAAAACACAAACGCAAGCTCACACATTGTCCACAAATACACAGCGATCGCTGGATTATAGTTATTCGGATAATTCACAATCGTTGCAGCTTCAATTTTTGAAATGAAAAAACCCTAATTCCAACGAAATTCATGCACGATCACACAGAAAACCAATCCAATTCAATTCACAAGAAAAAAAAGAAAAGAAAAAAAGGGACACGGAAACGCGAGGTAATTACGAAAGTGACCTTGAGATCGAGGAGGGAAGAGTAGGATTGGCGGCGAGCGAGCTTGAAAGCGCGGAGGAGGATGCCGATGCCGACGCGGACGCCGTAGGAGAGGAGGAAGGTTTGGCAGAGGTTGCCGATGGCGTTGGCAACGCACGACGGTTCGTAGGCGGCGTGGTCGCAGCAGGGCGGGCAATGCTGTGGCTGGTTGTGGTGGGGAGAGGAGCGGGCGGCGGCTGCGGCGGCCGCGGCACCGGCCTTGCGCTGGCGGCGCTGGAGCTCCTCTATGGCTTCGCGAAGACGGTCCTCCGCTTCCCGGAGGCGGCGCTCGGCGTCGACGTTGTCTTGCGGTGGCGGCGATGGTGGAGACCCTGCTGCTTGTGCCATTTTCGTCGCACAGTCTCAGCGAGAAGAGAGAGCTACTGAGACACGGGTTGGTTGGTTTGTTCAGTAATTTATTTATTTTTCATTTTCTTACTTTGGAAAATTTGCACGCGAGAGTCGAGAGAGAGATGGAGTGAAGAAAGGGGAATGGGATTAAAAAGAAGCAGAAGTAATGTCATGAAAGGAAGGTACAAGTCGTCATCATCATTCTCTGTATCAGTCCATCAGCCCATCACCATATCTTAATTCCCATCCATCCTATGGATTTCTTTTTATTTGCTCCCAATTATCATATGATATATGATGTTTGGCACCATTTGTCTGTCTTTGTATTTGTCCTTTTTTTTTTTTTTTTTTTCCTTTGAAAATGAATAAATGTCCTGTCATTATTTAAAATTAAATAAATTTAGATTTTAGATTTTACCATCTCATTTTTTCTTAAAAAGAGAAAAAAGACTTTGTCAGTTTATTAGCTGTAGTTTAGTTTAATCATAGCCAAAATATTACTATGGTTAAATTTTATATGTTGTGGTAAAATTTAAATTTCATATTTATTCGTTAATTATCTATTTCACTTTGAAATGAAAAGGACCCAAATCCGAAAAAAAATGGGAAGGTGGAAAGATTTGGATGTTAGAATCAAGTTGTCAATTTCTTTTTTTGTCATTGTCTTGATTTGTCCATTAATATATATATATATTAAAAATTTTGGAATATTTCCCATTAAAAATTAAAACAATATACTAGTATATTTTGGTATCCATTTATTTTTGAGAAAAAATATTATTTTATAATATATTTATCTCTATATATTAAGAGGATTCAAAAAATTTGCTATGACTTCAAAAAAATGTCAAAACTAGCTCTAATCTAATTAGATAATTCTTATTCTTAAGAAATAAAAAATAGGGTTAAAACTATAATTCAAAAAAAAAAGCTACCAAAAATTTATTTTTTCTTAAAATTAGCACACTCTCTATTTAAATATATCTCACACATGTTTAATTCATTTTTTTCCCCCTAAAAACTAGCACACGCTAAACTCGGCAGTTTACTCAATTTCAAATCATAGATTTTAGTTTCTTAAAAATTCTTTTATGTGAAACCTCACTAACAATAAATAAATTCAAATTGAAAAATTACATTAAAATCAAAATAGAAAAAGAGTCACATCATACGTGTGATAGGCTAGTGTATCTTTAACACAAAATAACTAAACATAATTATTCATCATATCATGTTTAATCTTATCATTTATCAATTCATAACCAAATAATACACATTCTTAATATCATAACTATATATATATATATAATAATATAATGTATATAGTGATGATGTGGGAGAATATGGGATCATCAAGTTAGTACAATGCACAAGAAAGTTTAACAAAATATATATGATATTCAAGTGATAACTTAGTAGTAATGACATTCTTTTTTAGCGTCTCGTAGTTGTAGTTTGAGACTGAACCCCACTTCCCTCTCCCCCATGCTATCTAGTTGTATCTACCTTCCAAGGGAAAAAAAAAGTTCAACAAAATTTAATATTCTCTTCCTATTTAATTTATTTCTATATATAAAATTTGATCATTATAGTAGTTATTAATTGGCATTTATTATGATTTTGTTTGTACTTAGAATTATCTATTATCTATACTACTATTTAAAGGGTAATTTTTACATGCTCCAGGAGCAATGCTCCCTTCTCTCACATGAGGGGTGGGCCCATACGTGGGTCTCACAATGGGGCCCATCCCTCATGTGAGAGAAGAGAGTATTGCTCTTGGAGCACCTAAGTTTTTTCCTTATTTAAGGGGTTTCTCTTGTTTGGAATCCTCAATTTAGATGCCCAAAATACCCTTATATTCATATGTTTTTAAGGCTTATATCATAGGGTTAGACATGTAAAATTAGTAATTTAAAAACTCTTAATTTTAAGCTAAACTTTTTTTAAAAAACAAATTTTTCTCCCACCTCCACATTTCTCTCTCACGTTCATTGCCAAGTTCTTATACAACTTTTTTTAAAAAAAATAAAAAAATAAAACTCCTTTTTTTTTCCCACAAATGGTCCATTTTTTTTACCACTAAACTATTTTTTTCTCATCTTCACATTTCTCTCTCACATTAGTAGTCAAGTACTAATACAACTTCTTCTTAAATAAAAAAAAAAATAAAAATGCCATGAGTAAAGCATGTAAACCCAAAAAATAAAAAATAAAAGCCTTATCGCACGAGCAAAGCACATGTGTGATGAAGTTAGTATCATTTAAAGAATTTAGATGACAAGATCTTAATAGAACGAGTAAATATACGATGTTTTAATACAAAATTCTTACATATATATTTTTAAAATACTTATAGAATTTAAACTCAATTAAAAAAAATTGAGTTAGATATTTTACTTCATAGGTTTACCAACTTACGACTCTTCTTTTGAATGGTTAACAAAAAAAGTAATAAGAAATTTAATTATCATGTTTTTTATGTGCTCTGGTAGCATTCATTGTTACATGAGTTTGTGCTTTATTTTTTCTTTTTCTTTTTTTAGCTTTACATTTTCTTTAACAAATAATATGAAAAGATGCGGGCTTTCAAGCTGTGGCAACATTTCAATAAGTTAACAAGAAATCAAAAAGATTTTATTTTATATATATATATGGAGTATTTTTTTACCAGTGTGATATATGTATGGAAAAGTTTAACCAAAAATAAAAAAAAATTACACTTTGCCACCTTCAACTATACTTTATATTACATTTGACACCCACCCTAAACTATAACCCTTATTACACTTTGTACCCCGATGTTAAGTTTTTGTTACTTCAATGGAAAAATATGACACCACGTGAAAAGATTTAATTGTCTCTCTTCTCAATGCTTTAAAAACAAAAAATGAATTATACTATACCACTTTAAACTATACTCTTCATTACACTTTGTATCCTAAACTTTGAATTTTCTTCCAAGTTAATAGCAACTTAATGGTAGGGTGCAAAGTGTAATAGGAGTCATAGTTTAGGGTGCAAAACATGCATTCTTAAAGTTTAGGATGCAAGTGTAATATGGGTATAGTTTTAAGGTGGTAAAGTGTAATTTCTCAACAATATATATATATATATATAAATACTTGTGTGGTTTACGGGCAAGGGCTAAGGTTCAATAATACGTTAAACTTTAATAATACATTAAACTTTAAGGCTCAATTAGTCACATATATTTAAATGAAAAACCTTTGAATTTAATAGTTAAAACTATCCAAAACAATAATTGAAATCATGTTTAAGTGAAACCTCAATTCAATAATTAAGAATAATCTAAATTATTAAACATTTAAAAATTTGAAGTAGAGAGAGACTCATATGAGAATTTAATTTTTTGTCCTTGAAAGCATGGAAGAAGGCATGAAACTTGAGTGAGTTTCACCCTACCAAGTTTAAGTTTAAACTTAAAGTTTAAGATTTGTGTGTTGCATGCTACATATGTGTGCAAATGCATGAAAAATTATCTGAATTTAACATTTATTGTAGAAAATAGGTAGTGTAGTCTTATTCCCGTCTACCTAATTCTTGTTTTAATCCCTTTGTGTAATGTGTGTATATGCATGAAAAATAATCTGAATTTAACATTTATTGTAAAAAAGAGGCGGTATAGTCTTATCCCCGTCTAGCTAATTCTTATTATAATCCATTTGTTTTGTGGAGAGAGAGAAAAACGCTTCTTTTGACACAAAAAAAAAGTCAGCTTGTATAATATATAATAACTAAGATATTAATCTTTGGAAGTGGTATCTCATACGGATTAGGATTTAAGATTTCAATTGTAAATTTTGGTAGTTAGAAGTTAGTACATAGTAGTTAATAATTAGAAAATTACTTTGAAATTTTTAAAACCAATCTCTTAAAAAAGTTTTAGTGGAGTGTAAATCACGTTAATAAATTATCTCTCTATTCAATTTTTTTTTAATCATGTAAATAAAAAGTTACTGATAAAACTATTATTAGTAAATATTTCTTAGACTTATCTATTTAGCTTTATTGCCAAATTTATATAAACTCTTTTATTTTTTTTTATTTTTTTTTCCCAAAGAATATAACACAACCAAAAACCTATAAACAACAATTTACATTCAATATAAAGAATATAAAAAAACTTATTCATAATTTAAAATTAAGAAATCAATACAAATTATAAATTTAGAAAAAGAACAAAGAATAAATTTGTTTGTTTTTTCTATCACTTTGAGAGATGAAATTGTGAGTATGTAACTAAAACCTAAATCAATTATCGTAGAAGATAATAAATGAGTACGATTTTTTTTTTGAGAAACAAACACACACACACACACACACACACAAGGAGAGAGAAATGAGTTCTAAAATTTAATATTATGAATTGGGTTAAAACATGTGTGAGAAGTTTTTATTAATTTTTTTGAAGTTAAAAAAATAGCTTAAACAAAATGAAAAAATAATAATGAAGAAAGAATGCATACCTATTATGGGATTTAAGAATTCACATATTAGAATAAACTTCACTTCAAAAAGGATATATGAAACTCTACATATATATAGAATTTCATTTGATATAGAATTTAAATCCTATTGGAATTAAGATTTCTAATCAATTTGTTTGTTGCTATCTCATAAATCCCATAAAAAGTGGAATAAAAAAAAAATCATATGAATAGAAAGAAAAATGAAAACATTTTTTTTTTAATGGAAAAAAGGAAACTTTTCTTTTATAACTAAAACAAACAAACAAACGTTTTTTTTTAGAAGAAAAAACATTTATTATATATAGATACATTTTTTTTAGAAGCAAGAGAAGGTGTTTACTTTAAACTCAAATAATTATTACTTTATTTATATATATTTTTTAACTTTATCCAAAAACATTTTTGGTAAATTGGTATGAATAATAATTATCTAAAAAAAAAGTCATGTGTGAAGATGAAGATTTTGTTGTTGAATATTTAGTTTTTATTTAATTTTTTTTACGGTTATTATGTTGTTTTTTTTACATGAAGTAATATAATTTAAATTAAAAAAAAGGAATAGATGAAGATTGTTGCTGTTTTTTGTTTTTAATTAAAAAAAAAAGGTTAGATGAAGAGTTTGAATTATAATCAAATTAAAATTTTTTATTAACTTATAAATTATAATAATAAAAGGATTAGATGAAGAGTTTAGATTGTAATCAAATTAAGATTTTTATCCATTTAGAAATTATAGAAGAAAAAGATAAGTACAAAAAAAAAATTATTTATTTTTTTAAAATTTTAAATTTTTTTTGCAATTTAGTGTAGCCACTTGGCACAACCATGACTTCTAAACCCAATTTTAAAAGGATTAAATGAAGAGTTTGGATTGTAATCAAATTAAGATTTTTATCAATTTAAAAATTATAGGAGAAGAAGATAAGTACAAAATATATATATATTATTTTTTTTAAAATTATAAAAAAAATTTCTGCAATTTAGTGTAGTCACTTGGTGCAACCATGACTTTTAAGCCCAACTTTTATTATATATATATATATATATATATATATATATATGATAAGTGCACAATTTGTACCTGGTCCAGTCACCAGATGGACTCAGGCCTAAAGAGCCTTATACAATAAAATTTATAAAATGTGGGCTTGAAACCTAGACTATGGATATTGGATAAAGAGAGAAATCAGGCTAGATTGCCGTTATCCGCGTGTTCAATAGATGAGAATAGCAAATAAACTCTCCTAGGACGTAAGCCGATGACCACTTTTATGACCTTTCTTTCTTTTAGAACAATATTGCAACCACAGTTTAAGTATCTGATCCCCCTCTTCTTCTGCCATCCTCCCCCTTTTGTATCTCTCTTGTTCTCTTGTATCTATCTTCTTCTTCCTTTTTTTCTTCCACGTGTATCACAAATCTCCTCACTAGATACCTCTCCCATCCAACTCCTTCTTGAAACCTTCAAATACCAGCTGGAAGGTTGAACCTCACTGTTTAGAGGTCATTTCTCCATTAACGTGACTAGGGAGGTAGGTGCAAGGTCTTTAATGCGGTGGTAGCAGTTTTTTCTCCTCTGATATTTCTTACACGTTCTTCCTTCCAACAACTGCGTGGATCGCGCCTTTACCTAACAAATCTTCCAGAATTTTGTCTCCAAACCCCTTGGCATGTCCCACGACCTTTACTTGACCCGTCCGAGGAGATACTCCTCCTCGGACAACTCCCTCACCCCTTGTAGCGTGAACTGGCCTGTGGGCCTCAAAGGCTCTGCTTGGGCAAGCTTACATCACCAAATCAGGCCCAAGGCCGAAATATATATATTTTATTTATTTTACCCCCACTATAGCCCTTTAAAACTTCATTTTTCTCTTTATCCGAGGAAAGAAATGGAGTGTTGAACCAACGGCAATGCCTCCACACGCTCTGTGAATCACCATATGTGTAAGGGTCACTTTGCTTCTTTTAAACCGCCTATGACGCTTCGGAATTCGTAACTTTCACATTAATGGCTGCAAGTTACGTCTTGTCTCCCACATTCAACGGTGAGATGCGCATTTAGCAGTCCGGGTCCCTTCTCAAAATTTGGGCGAGATAACTCTGATTCGAGGCCGCCTCCCACATGCCAAAACGCCTAGGAAACCGAACTTTGATCTATTCCTTCAGAAATCAATCAAATCTAAAAATTGCTCATTCTCTTCCTCTCAAGAAGCTTGTGAAGAATCGTCTAGCTTTTTCCCGTAAGTTCTCAATCCTATTTATTCATTTCTCCTCGGCCATTGTTCTCGGCCACCAATTATATCCTTTCCCTTTCCAAGCATCTGTTCTTACCCCCACCAAATGGGTAGATTTAAGTGTTTAGTAGACACCGACGCCAGTATGGAGGGTTTTTGGGCCAAGTACCATATTCCCCAAGATGTAGGCTTAAAATACTGCCTTTTAGAAGCCATAGGTGGCGCTAGAAAAGAGGGGGAACTTATTATCCCTATTATCGCATTCCTAGAGGGTGGGATAACCCTTTCCATGAAAAACATAACCAGCGAGTACCTACGCAACCACAGGATATGCCCAGATCAATGTACACCCAACGTGTTTAGAATCCTAGGTTGTGTTGACGCTTTAAACGAGCAAATGGGTCTAAACCTCACATGGCACGACGTTGTGTAAATGTACGAGTGCCATAAGCTTAAAGACGTAGGGTATTACCTTAAATCCAGATCTAATATTGTTAGGCTCATATCCTGTCTTCTCAAATCCAACAAAGGCATGAAAGACGACTATCTAATCGCTTCGGGAAACTAGTCTAACGATCCTTACTACCTAGTCAAATGGGGAGACCCAGGTGTGACTCTATAGGAGTTAGATTCCCTAACCTGTGACTTAGTCCTATTAACGTCAACATTACTGGTTACACTGTTTGTTATTACCCCCTTTTTTTTAGTTGGCATTCGCTGTTGACCTAACCATGCTTGTCTCTTCGGATGTTCTTGCAGATAAACAACACGTACGGCCTCGTTTAAGTCTTTGCAGCGTTGTGGATCTCAATCGCGTTCTTCGATCTGAAGTGTTCATAAGCGAAGACTTGCAAGTGAGGGTAGCCCATCTGATACTGGGATACGATCCTTTATCAGGCGATTTCCAAGAGATCGGCAACACAATCACCGCAGGCGATCAGAGACGTAAAATGATAGATATTTCAAGACCGGGCTTCCTTTTTGCCCACGAACTTCTGGAAGACCCTTCCATCATCTTGTACTCTTACCCCATCGCCGTAGTTCCTCTCTCGGCGCACTCCCAAATGACAGTTGTCCGAGAAGAACCAACATCTTCACAACAAACGCTGGAAGAGGAAATTGATCAGTTTCGCCTTGAAGAAGCTAAAAGACCTTAAGAGGATCACCTCGTCATCCTCTCGGACGAAGAACGCGTGCCTGCGGAAACTTCTGGCATAAAGGGTTTGGTAATAGCACAGCCTGACTCTAGTTTTGAGGAAGACGACATGTCTACCCTTAGAAAGCTAATGTCCAGGAGTGGCACATGGGCTCCCAAAAAGGACGTGGTTGGGTCGTCGCAACCCCCTCCCGTTCTGCCACCACCACCTCCTCCGATTGATCCTAAGATTCCCATCCCAGAGCCTAAGAAGAAGAGGAAGAACAAGGCCGAGGAGGCAGATATGGAGAGGTAGAAGAAACTTAAGCAACAACAACAACAACAAAAAGTAGGCAAAGGTAAGCCGCGGGCCTTTTCAATAGAGAGTGGGGAAAGCCGTGACCTGGCTGAGGTACGCCGTACAGCCGTGACCTGCGCTGAAGTTAGATGGGGCCCTCATTTCCTCCTAGTCTAGTATTAGGGCGTTCCAGGAAGGACATGCTCATCACTTGGCCAACGCATTGGAGCAACCTCTTCTGTTACCAAAGGACATGGAAGCTCTAGATAATATGACTCAGTCATATCTCTTTCTCTCTCTCAAAAGAGACTTGGCCTTGGTGAGTGTCCTCCAATTACCTTCATATCACTGCTGTCATTACGCTTTAGCATAAAGTCGTTCATACGCACTTTGAATTTGCTTCAACAATAATGCACTTGTTCAATATTTCAATACAGGCCATACAAGAAGTCTTCGCTGCAGAGAAATGGGTGGAGGATTCTCGAAAAAAGGCTACAGCTGAACTTGAGGTCAGAATGAAGACCAAAGGCCAAGCCCTAGCAGAGAAAGAGAACCTGACCAAGAAGTTGGCAGATGAAAAGAGGGAGAGAAACGGTGCCGAAGCCAACCTTAAAATGATTAGAACTTAGGCGGAGGGGCAACACAAACTTTTGCATCAAAAGGACAAGGACCTATCTAAAGCTCAGCAAGAAAACTCTAACTTAAGTAAGGAGCTTACCTGAGTGAAGGAAGAGGCTCGTACTCTTAAGGAAACTATGGAGGCTGCCAAGAAGGCTACTTACAATGAAGGGGTGGAGGTGACAGAAGATCAACTGACAGAGGAATTGGTAGAGCTATGTAGGGAATATTGCCAACAAGTATGGGCAGAAGCTCTGAATGTGGTAGGAATTCCCACGACCTCTGAATTGAGGAGACTTGAGAACATTTGGATTCCTCAGGACATCCAAGTGCTCGAAGAGCTCCCTCTTGCCACATCTAACCCCGAGACAACGCCTTCAACACAGTCATCCATCATTCAAGAACTCATTCCAACTCCTAAAGAATCTGTTGGTTTCAACGAAGAGAAGGAACAAGGTGGCAAAGCCAAGAAGTGTCCAAGCAAGGACGCTGAGCCAAATGTTCCTCCACCAATGGCGAAGGACAAAGGGAAACAAGTCCAAACCTCATTCGAAGCGGAGCTTAAACAAACAGAGGAGGAGGACAAGACCAAAGAAGTTGCCAGCAAGTCCCAGCAGGATCCCCCCACCAAGACTTAAAAGTATAGGCCAGTTAGGACCCCCCCTTTTCCTTATGTAATGAATTTTTTGTATTAGATCTTTTACTTTAACCTTTTTATTTCAGAGTTTTATTTCCAACGTATCCCTTGACAAAATTAATGAGAAACTTGAAAGGTTGTTCTTTAACTGATTTCCAATCTCCAATAGAAAAGCACTAATTCGTTTTACCCTAACGTAAATTACATGCATGGACTGTAACATGTAAAGTACAACAACACATAGTCTAAGACTTAGCTTAGTATTTAGTTTGGGGACATAAAGCAAATCGTCAAACTTACCATGGTTTATCAATACATCAATTTCCATAAGGCATGTAGCCACAGGGCATGGATTCTGTTTGATGCTTAGTGTAATGGACCGAAATGTTAATTTCCCCAAAGTTGAAGGTCCGAGAACCCGACTTAACTAAGGTTCTGTTTAACATTAAATAAGATATCAATTTCCACAAGGTACGTGGTCCGAGGACCAAACATGACCAAGTTTCTGTTTGATATTTATAACAAATAGATCGAAATGTTAATTTCTCCAAAGTAGAAGGTCCGAGGATTCGACTTAACTAAGGTTTTGTTTAGCATTGAATAAGATATCAATTTTCACAAGGTACGTGGTCCAAGGACCAAGCATGACCAAGTTTCTATTTGATATTTATAACAAATAGATCGAAATGTTAATTTCTCCAAAGTAGAAGGTCCGAGGACCCGACTGAACTAAGGTTTTGTTTAGCATTGAATAAGATATCAATTTCCACAAGGTACGTGATTCGATGACCAAACATAACCAAGTTTTTGTTTCATATTTATAACAAATAGATCAAAATGTTAATTTTTCCAAAGTAGAAGGTCCGAGGACCCGACTTAACTAAGGTTCCGTTTAACATTGAATAAGATATCAATTTCCATAAAGTATGTGGTCCGAGAACCAAACATGACCAAGTTTCTGTTTGATATTTATAACAAATAGATCAAAATGTTAATTTTCCCAACATAGAAGGTCCGAGGACCCGACTTAACTAAGGTCTTGTTTAACATTGAATAATTTAACATTGAATAAGATATCAATTTCCACAAGGTATGTGGTCTGAGGACCAAACATGACCAAGTTTCTGTTTGATATTTATAACAAATAGATCGAAATGTTAATTTCTCCAAAGTAGAAGGTCCGAGAACCCGACTTAACTAAGGTTTTGTTTAACATTAAATAAGATATCAATTTTCATAAGGTACGTGGTCCGAGGCCCAAACATGACCAAGTTTCTGTTTGATATTTATGATAATAAATCGAAGTACCACATAATGATAATTAAACAGACATGGCAAAAGTAACTTTCATTAATAGTAATACCTTCATAGGTTATTTACATTCCAAGGGCGTTGTACAATTTTTTCATCTAGATCAATTAAGCAATATGACCCTATGCCCGCTACGGAAGTGATTTGGTATGGTCCTTCCCAAGTAGGTGCTAACTTTTCCCATGCTGGATTTTTGGAAGTACCTATGACTTTCCTCAAGACCAAATCTCCAGGTGCAAGTGGCCTTAGTTTCACATGAGTATCATATCCTCGTTTGAGCTTCTATTGATAATAAGCCAGTTGACCCATGGCGGCCTCTCGCCGCTCCTCAACCAGGTCTAGGCTTTTCTCTAGCAAACCCTCATTATCTTCTGGGTTGAAAGAGTTTGTCCTTAATGTCGGAAACCCAGATTCCAAATGTATCATCCTCCCGGCCGAGTCGACCTCGTAAGTTATGGAGACGGGTGTTTCTCCTGTGGATCTCGCGGTGTAATCCGATACGTCCACAAAACGTGTGGCAACTCTTCTACCCATCTACCCTTTGCGTCATCCAGTCTCTTCTTGAGTCCACTAACTATAACTTTGTTAACAGCCTCTACCTGCCCATTTCCCTGAGGATAAGCTGGAGTGGAGTATCTATTTGTGATGCCCAAGTCACTACAATACCTTCTGAAAGCTTTACTATCAAACTACACACCATTATCTGAAATAAGTGTGTGGGGTATCCCAAATCTAGTGATAATGTTCTTCCAGACAAACTTCTTAGCATTTACATCCTAATATTTGATAAAGGCTCAGCTTCACCCACTTGGTGAAGTAATCAGTTCCCACGAGTAGCCACCTTTTATTTCCCATGAGTAGCCACCTTTTATTTCTCACAACTCTCGAGAAAGGCCCAACTATATCCAGTCCCTATTGAGCGAATGACTAGGGACTAGACAAAGGATTAAGGACACCACCAGGTTGATGGATATTGGGTGAAATCTCTGGCATTGGTCACATTTTCTCGCGTAGTCTTGAGCCTCTCTCTACATATTGGATCACCAATATTCCTGGGTCAAAGCTCTATAGGCTAAGGATCTCCCTTTAGTATGACTTCTGCCAATTCTCTTGTGTAATTCTTCCAAAAGTGCCTTCGTTGCTTCAGGGTGTACACACAGCAGGTATGGTCCAGGAAAGGAGCATTTATACAGCTTTTGATACTCGGACAACCAGAATTGAGGTGCCTTTCGACGAATCTTATCTGCTTCAGACTTCTCCTCGAGCAACACATCGCTTTTTAGAAAAGAAACTACGAGGTCCATCCAGCTAGGTCTGAGTCTTACCTGATGAATACGGATGGCACTTGCGGTTGTTAAAGAAGGCGTTAGCAAGTCTTCGACGAGGATAATCCTAGGCAAACCTTGAGCCGAGGATGTTGCCAGAGTGACTAATGAGTCTGCATATGTGTTTCCACTTCGAGAGACATGCGTTAGGATAAAAGAATCAAACTTGGATTGTAAACATTTGATCTTAGCCAGGTTTTCTTGCATTCTTGGATCCCTAGCCTCTATAGTCCCCATCACCAAGCCTACGACTAACTGAGAATTTGAGGACATATGAATTGACTTCCCCCCCATTTTCTGGACCATATCCATACCAACTAAGACAGCTTCGTACTCAGCCTTGTTATTAGTGGCCGAGAATGCTAATCTCAACGATTTTTCAAAGGTGATTCCTTCAGGGGATACTAAAACAAGTCCAATACCTGACCCTCTCTGGTTCGCTGTACCATCAACATATGCTTTCCAGGCTGGAAGACCTTTGCCTATGATCATACCAACTAATTTTTCATTCATGTGCAACTCCTTTACAGTTTCTTCTAATGAGGGTTCGGCGAATTTTGCCACTAAATCGGCAAGGACTTGGCCCTTCATGGAGGTGCGAGGTATATACTTGATATTAAAAGCTCCCAAAATAGTTCCCCACTTAGCTACCCTCCTTGAGTAGTCAACGCTTCGCAATACCGACTTGAGAGAAAGTTGAGTCAAAACCACAATGGTGTGGGATTGGAAGTAATGAGGAAGCTTCCGCGTAGCATGAACTACAGCCAGAATCGCCTTCTCCAAAGGTAGATATCGCACCTTAGCTTCATTCAAAGATTTGCTAACATAGTAAACTGGACTCTGTACTCCACTGTCGTCCCATATTAAAACCAGATTGACTGCATGGATAGCTACAACTATGTATGCAACTAGGACTTCATCAACCTCTAGCCGAGACATGTTGGATGGTCGGGAAAGATACTCTTTAAGTTGATGAAAAGCCAAAGCACATTCCTCGGTCCATTCAAATCCTTTCTAGTTATTTAGCAATTGGAAAAAGGGTCTACACCTATCAACACTGAGAGATAAACTTGCTGAGAGCAATAGTTATCCCAGTCAACTTTTAAACTTCCTTTAGATTCTGAGGTGGTTGCAAGCCATGAATGACCCTAACCTATGCTAGATTCACCTCTATTCCTCTACAAGTCACCATGTAGCCTAAGAACTTACTTGAGCCCACCCCAAAAGAGCACTTGGAGGCATTAAGGTGCAACTTGTACTTCCTAAGCGTTTGAAAGGTGTCATCCAAATCTTTCACATGCATAGGTACCGTCTTGCTCCTCACCATATCATCCATATACCTCAATAGTCTTTCTAAGCTGCGACTCGAACATCCTGGTTATCATCCTTTGGTAAGTAGCCCCTGCATTTTTCAAACCAAATGGCATCACTTTATAGTGATAATTTCATGTAGGAGTAATAAAGGCGGTTTTCTCCTTGTTATCCAACGCCAAAGGTATTTGGTAATAGCCTTGGAAGGCATCTAAAAAACTCATCCAAGGATGCCCAACCGTAGCGTTCACCAGCTAATCGATGCGAGGCATTGGAAATGAGTCCTTGGGACAGGCTTTGTTCAGGTCTGTGAAGTCCACACATACTCTCCACTTCCCGTTCTTCTTTTTATTACAACAGTATACACCAACCATTCTGGGTAGAAAACTTCTTTAATAGACTCAGCCCTCTTGAGCTTGAGCACTTCCTCCTTGACGGCCTCGACATGTTCTTTGGAAGAACGCCGAGGTGGTTGCCTCCTGTGAATAATAGTAGGATTGACATATAAATGATGACAAATGAAGCTTGGGTCAACCCTCGGAGCCCCGTAGGAATCCCATGCAAATACATCAATATTGCTTTTTCAAAAACATCACCAATTCCATCTTCTCTTGATGTGGTAGTTGCACTTCAACCTGAAAGAACCTTTCAGGGTCATCATTAATAAGAAATTTTTCCAACTCTTCACACGTTGCCTCCTCTGTTGTCACCGCACTGGGCGCATCTAAAGTCGTTAATTGCTATAAGTTGTCCATAGCAGAGGTCGAGGATTCTGGTTCGGCCTGACGTAGTATTGCAGCCGATATGCATTGCCTTGCTACCGATTGATTCCCAAGAATCTTCTTAATTTGTCCTCCCGACAGGAACTTTATTTTGACATGTAGAGTTGAGGAAATAGCTCCCGGAGCATGCAGCCAAGGTCTTGCAACGATGGCTGTATATGGGGAATAAGCGTCACCAACAATGAAATCCACATCAACTATTTCCAGACCTGACTGCACGGCAAACGAATTTGTCCCTTTGGTATGACGGTCTTCCCTTTAAAACTTATCAGTGGTGAATTATAAACCGTAAGATTCTTGAGCTTCAAATTGAGCCCTAAACAAATCAGGGTACATAATATTCGCACCACTACCCTGATTAACCGTCACCCTCTTTACATCGTAGTTCCCTATCCTTAAAGTAACCACCAGGGCGTCATCATGCGGTTGGATGGTCCTAAATTTATCTTCGTCTGAGAAGCCCAAGATAGGCAAAAAAGTACCTTAATTCTCTTCGGCCTAGAGCCAGACTCCTCGGTGAGAATATGTGATACGGACATCACCTTAGTAGGACTGGAACTGGTCCTGCCTAGGGCTGCAAGGATGACATTAATCGTTCCCAAGAAGGGCCGAGATGAATTATTCCTCTGGTTAATCGAACCCGAATTGCTTCCTTGCCCATTGGGCTGAATAAATGTTGCTTCAACTTCCTTCACTGACCAGTTGTTCTAAATGATTCCAAAGTGTCCGGCATTTCTCAGTAGTATGGCATACATCTTGATGGTATTGGCAAACAAGGTTCTGATTCCGCTTTGTAGGGTCCCTAGCCATCTTACTAGGCACTTGAAGTAGGGCTCCTTGCGTACTTTCTCCAACAATTGGTGCACTGGTTCTCGGAATACGGTGTTAACTGCCTGAGGGGTGGCTGAACCAGATTGCCCAAAGAAATCCCTCCTCTGCCTGTTGTTACTGTACTTATCCGACCTGAAATCTCTCCTCTCGTGAGGGATAACCTTCACCTTACCCTTACCTTGTTGTTGGTCTTCCTCAAACCTTTTATACTCGTCAATGCGATCTATGAGCCGACGTACACTTCACATGGGCTTCTTGGTCAGAGATTTCCTTAAATCGTGATCAGTTGGGAGGCCTACCTTGAAAATGTTAATCGCAACTTCGTCAAAATCGCCATCGATTTCGTTAAACATCTCCCAGTATCTGCCAGAATACGTTTTCAAGGTTTCACCCTTTCTCATGGCCATAGATAACAATGAGTCTAAATGCCGATGAACTTTGCTGCATGTAATGAATCGAGATACGAATGCCGTAGTGAGTTCCATGAAAGAATCAACAACCCACCTTCAATCCAATAAACCATCTTATAGCAACAGGTCCCAGGCTAGAGGGAAAGACTTTGCTCATCAAGGTCTCATTCTAAGAGTATACCGCCATTCTCTGATTGAAATGACTTACGTGCTCAATTGGGTCCGTCCTGCCATTATAAATGGTGAAAGTGGGCTGGGTGAACCGTCATGGAAGTTTTCCCTTCTCGATCCTACGTGAGAAAGGGGACTTGGAGATCTGATGCAACGCTCTACTCATAGCGTCATTTCCCATGCCCCTAGAGGAAAACCTTTTATGCCTATGACCCAGAAGCTCATCCTTCTCATAAGAAAGGTTTCGCTAGGAGAAGTCCTAGACCTTGGACTGTAACTGCTTCCCTGAGAGCCCCTAGAGGAAGGATCGGAAAGAGGTGAGGCTCGCCTTCGTCTGACACGGCGTAATTTTTTCTTAAGGTGGTCAATCTCCTTCTGCATGGCCTTAGCGTCATCCTCATGGGTGGCTCTGCTTCCACCACGAGAATGGCTTGCACTGGGGTGTACCGTATGCACACTTTCCCCTTGATCCCTTTGACGCTCGAGACACTCAAAGTGATCTTTACGCTAGGACCCCTGAGACTCTGCATGATGCGAATCTAAGCTTGCCATGATGTTCCAATTCCTTCAGCATTAGATTTCCCATAGACGATGCCAACTGTAAGTGCACAATTTGTATTCGTTCTAGTCACCAGATGGACTCAAGCCTAAAGTGCCTTATACAATAAAATTTATAGAGTGTGGCTTGAAACCTAGACTATGGATATTGGATAAAGAGAGAAATCAGGCTAGATTGCCGTTATCCCGTGTTCAATAGATGAGAATAGTAAATAAACTCTCTTCGGACGTAAGCTGAGGACCACTTTTATTGCATTTCTTTCTTTTAGAACAATATTGCAACCACAGTTTAAGTATCCGATCCCCCTCTTCTTCTGCCATCCTCCCCCTTTTATATATCTCTCTTGTTCTCTTGTATCTATCTTCTTCTTCCTTTTTTTTCTTCCACTTGTATCACAAATCTCCTCACTAGAAACCTGTCCCATCCAGCACCTTCTTGAAACCTTCAAATACTAGCTGGAAGGCTGAACCTCACTGTTCAGAGGTCATTTCTCCATTAATGTGACCATGGAGGTAGGTGCAGGGTCTTTAATGTAGTGGTAGCAGCTTTTTCTCCTTTGATATTTCTCACACGTTCTTTCTTCCAACAACTGCGTGGATCACTCCTTTACCTAACAGATCTTCTAGAATTCTGTCTCCAAACCCCTTGGCCTGTCCCACGACTTTTACTTGACCCGTTCGAGGAGATACTCCTTCTCGGACAACTTCCTCACCCCTTGTAGTATGAACTGGCCTGTAGGCCTCAAGGCTCTGCTTGGACAGGCTTACATCACCAAATCAAGCTCAAGGCCCAAATATATATATTTTATTTATTTTACCTCCACAATATATATATATATATATATAATAATTATTATAAGTCAAATTAGATAATTTATATAAAATAAATAAATAATTTAAGTAGAACTTGTTTAGGGAAGATCTAATATAATTTAATTAAGATTTTTTTGGTGTTGGGTTGCTTTAACAAAGAAAGTTGAATTCTAATCAATATCAATATAAAAGCAGAGATCTCATGCGGGAAAACATGAGGTTTTGCTATGTGGCACACACTATGAAGATAATTGAAATATTCTTAAGCCACATTAGAGATAAGAACAAATTTAAAAATAATGACTCTTTATTTCCTTTGGTTTAAGGTTTCAAGACTACTTTTTGTTACATTTTTTATTCAATGTTTTAAGACGACTATTTCTTTTAATTATTTGGTTCAATGTTTCAAGATTTTTCCTCTCTCTCACACATAAAAAACTCTTTGCATTTCTATTCACCCTTTTCACTTCTACCCCTTTATATACACATGCCCACGACAATCCTTCATGCTATCTCATCTCAAATACATTCAGACAAAAACGACGTGATTTACCTTCAGCCTTTCAAAGACACGTACATAACTTCAACATTGTGGTACCATTTGATTCTAACCCGTGTGAGTAGGCTATGACCAATGGATTGCATTTTTTATTCAGTGATGATAGCTTACAACTTTAATGTTGAAGTTAGATGTTGTGCATTTTGTGAAGGTTGTGATTCGCTTTGAGTCTTTGGACGTTTGAGATTTTGGTTTGGGAAAGTTAAAATATATTTTGTTTTAGAACTAAAGAAAAAGAAAAGAAAAGAAAAAATTCTAATGGATTATTTATGAAGTTAACTATTTTTTTATTTTGTGTTATAACTCATAATTTGTAGGTTTCTTTGTAGTTTTTTTTTTCCTCATGTTGTTTTGTGCGGTATGAGTCATAGTGATAAAAATAAAAATTGATGATGATCAAAGTATTTTCAACTTTTTTTTATAAAAGGAAACAGGCCCAACTAAAAACAATTAAATTTTGATAAATTTTTAGCCAATTTCTCTTTATTTAATTACATTTTCTTTATGTTGATACTTAAAAATGATTTCCTTAATTTCATTGAGATAATGAATTGGGTGTTTGCGATTGAGGTCTCCATATTTGGTTGTGAGAATAAAGTGGTTGAGGAAGTGTTTGGTAGGTTGCTTAAATTTATGTAATTTTAGAATATATAAATTTTTGCTTTAAATTTTTATTTATAGATTTCAAAATCATTTAATTAGTTTAAAAAATAAAATCTACTTAATTTTAACGGTAAATATTATAATATGTTATAGTCTTATAGTGTTATACAAATTTTTTTAATAAACTATGAATTAAGAAAATCAAGCTTCAAAGTATTCAATAATATTGTGAGCAAATATAAATATTATATAACAAAATAAGTACTCTATGTAGGTCTTAATATATATATATATATATATATATAAATGATTTCAAAAGAAATTGTAAATCGGACGAGACATCATCTAATTAGTTTAATCATTGAAGGAATATTATTCCTGACCTAAGTAAGCAAGACTACTCATGGTCACTATCTAGTACTTAGGAAATCCATAACATAATTTTATTTAGGAATATCTAATCTGTTTGGATGGCATGATTTGTGCATTTGAATTTGGAATTGGGTGATTAAAATACTAATATCTTGTCAATGATTTAGATTTGACAAATCCACCATTTTAAAAGTTTAAAATCATTGAATTATAAAACCTAAAATCAATGTATTTGAAATCAAAGCATTTCAAATCTATTGATTTAGAATCCATGTCCAAATTCAAGTCCAAGTTTCCAAACGCAACCACGATGATCTAAATAATTTTTCTCCAAAATATTGTTAATGCTTTTAACATTTTATTAGAGCATTGAATGGAGCCTTTCACGCTCTGTCCTCACATGCCTTCTAGTGATAGCCTTCACACTAGGACAGCCAGATAAAGCCATGGTGAGCTCAAGTTCATCCTTCAGCATTTTAATAACTTGCCTCACCCCATATTCTCCCTTAGCCGCTAGTCCATAGATAACAGGCCTTCCAATCTGCGATTACATATGTAGATTACAATAAACTTAAGAGAGCAATGATTAAGAAGCATATACCCTAATAACCATAGTGATACTTCTAATTCTTCATATGTGACATATTTGTTATGACTTATGAGTGTATGTGTGAGTATTGAATTCATCATCAAAGAAACATAAATGGATAGAACAGTTGATATACATAGTTAAACCTATAAGTTTTAAGTTTTTGGGTTAAGCTCTGTGAAAAGAAGAAGAAGAAAGGTTTTTGGCAATCAACGTTGCAACGAGTTATTGAGGAAAGACCAAAGAGCTTCGCAAAGGAAGCTTCTTACAGAGCTCGATGTGCTCAATGACAACGTCGGTGAACAGTCAAATCGGTTTGTGAGAGGATGAGAAGGAGACTGAGATGACCAGGAAATCAAATATTCGATTGGCATCTAACTCCACCCTTGACAACAAGTTTATTTTATTGTGTAAAGAAGGCAAAGAGATAAAGATAAAGAACCCATGAAATTAACGTGGTTCAACCTTTCCCTCCCTCACTATCATATTTATTGGTTTAGGGGCCACTCAAGCAGTAAGTTGAAAAAGATTACTGGCAATTCCATTAGCTCAGTATGATAGAGCTGCATCTCTCAAAACCATCAGTTGGATGTAGAGACATCTATTGACACTTTGAAACTCACACAATGGCAGTAAAACAAGTGCATGACAGAAAAATAGTTTAGCAATTACATTGCCAACATTGCATATGAAATAAATAAGGTGTTTGCAGAATTAAATAGTTTGTGTTGGAGAGCTTACAAGGACGGCTTGTGCACCAAGGGCTAATGCCTTGAAGACATCTGTTCCTCGCCGCACTCCTCCATCAAAGAAAACAGGAATTCTCCCTCCAACAGCTTGAACCACCTGGAATCAAAAGGTACATCAATATCATCAGACATGTGACTAACCTTGCTGATTAAACTTTCCTTCCCAGTGAGCATTATGTTCTGTATACTAGTAACAATACATGAATCCAAACAAAACAAGTCCTGAGAAGGAATGCATGAGCATTTACATTTTCTGTATTTAAATGCTAATAATTCCTACAAAATGTTATGTTGAGGGTGTCTTGCTATGAAATAACCACCTGCAAGCTTTCCCTGTATATATATAAAATCAGAAAGATGTAATGTGTCTGCAACTAAAATCCAATATCCGTGTCTCACACACCAACAAACTAATTGAGTAGATAGCAGAGAGAGTCTTTCTTTTGCTAAACAGTAGAGAGAGAGCCCACCTCTTCCAGAACAGTAATAGTAGCAGGAGCATAATCAAGCTGGCGCCCTCCATGGTTGGAGACAACAATCCCAGCAACACCTACTTTTACAGCCTTTATTGCTGCCAATAGAAATACATCAAGTTAAGGATGTTTGAATAATGAACTGAAATCTGAAATGAAAACAATGCTATGACTTTCAGGGATCTGAGTAAACTATCAAGAAAATGTAACGAGGGAGTATTTAAAGATTTTATAAAAAAATAAAGAGAGAGTTGAGGATAATAAAAAATAAAGATTACTTGGTTAGTATGATTAGCAGTGCTCCTATACTTGAATTTCCAAAGAAAAAAAATGATTTCAAAGAGTTTCCTATATAAGTATAATCATTAAATAAAAGAAATAGAATCTTAGAATGGAGAAGTTAAGACTTTCAATCGGTTAATAAATAAGAACTGAAAGTTTCATTCAAAGGAAAGAAGGTTCTACCTTTTTTGTGATTAAAGGTAAGTAGTGTGAGAGAGATGAAATGAAGAGATGTGACTGTCACAATTAGAGCTTGATCTTACCATCTTCACGAGTAAGTAATCCCTTGATAAGGATTGGCATGTTTGTAATTGTACTTAGCCATTCTATGTCCTGCAGATGTTATGATGCACTAATTAAACCATGGTTCAAGAGTGCACCCCAGCCAACACTATTAAAGAGTACAAAATATGACCATTCAAGTAGTTGTAGTATCTTTCTGATATTTCATATTTGCATTTATCTAATAACTTATGGCATGTCTTTTTTTCCCATCCATTAAACGTCTTATTCCTAATCATCATAGGCCACTGACATGAAACTATGAGACTTTGCCAACTAAGCAGAATGGAATCTTTGTAATTGATACAACTAATCTTTTCTGACATATTTCAACAAGCATAACAGTAGAAAATCATAATACTTGCTGGTATATACCTTCCAACAAAAGGAAGCATCCTTCGTCTCTTTGGCAAAAGCTGCTAAATTTGAACCATTATCCTGCAAAAGTTCAGTTTTGGAATTGTTGTAATAACTAACTTTGGTCTATGAGTTTGAATAATCACAACACTTCCAGAGTACATGATAGAAATATAAAATAATTTTCATCTCATATCTTATGTCATGTCTTTTCTCCACCCATAAACCTCCCTATCCCTAATCAATCCTATATCCCTGCTATGGAAACCTCAAGACTTTGCTAACTAACCAGACTGGTCCTTCATAATTGACATATCTAACCTTTCCTGACATATTAAAACAAGCATATCAGAAGGTAATAAAGAAGTGCTGGTTTAAACCTTCCACCAAAAGGAAGCATCCTTTGTCTCTTTGGTAAAAGCTTCTAAATCTGAAACATTATCCTGCAATAGATTAATTTTGGAGTAGTTGTAACAATTTAGTCTATGAGTTTGAATAACCAGCAGCACTTTTACAATACAATTTTAGTAATAGTATTTGTAAAATTTATGAATTTCTGTTTCATTGTGGTCAGAAGGGTCCTGAGGACAGAATACATAATAGAGATATTTCTCTATTACATTCTTAAAAATTTAAATGCTAGTTTGGGCAAAAGCAGACAAAGATGCCATATCCCACATACTGATAATTGGTGAGGTAGTGACATGTGAATCACGGAGACAATTAGACATAGGACACTCCATGCATGTTTGAGATTCACTCATTTGTGTACCTTGTACTTTGAATTTATTCATATTGATAAATGGTATTGCTGCATAAGAACACCTCACTGATCACTTGTTTCTTTACAGATTAATGGAGATTTTTTTGCCTTATCAAAGGAAAATATGATATGATACTGTTAAAGCCACGTATCTTTTAAAAGAAGATATTAGACACCTTGGAAGAAGAACCTCTTCATTCTAAGCTTAGCTGTTAAAATTAGATTCAAAAGTATAGAAATATTCCACTCACAGAAGAAGCTTCAAGTGATAAGAAACGCTCTGTATTCTTCAGTTTAGGTAAAATCATTCTGCAGAAATTATCAAAATTGTGTTTCAAATGAGATGCATAAGATATAGCTCATTGCATAGATACAAGAGACAAATAAATAAGATATCTTCTGTTATTAGAGTTCAAATTCGTGTCCTGTCTCCTTTTTAAAAGCAGTTTATGCCAAACTTTTCTGGAAATCAAATTAATTGTGCTTGCACACAGAAGGAAAAGGAGTGAGATGATATTTCACTTGTTCTTTATGTCTGCCTCCTTTCGTCCAACTCTGGGAGAATCAGCAGTTAGGACAAGAGCCTTGTATCCATTTCTCTCCGCTCTCGCACCAACAGAGCTGATAAATCTCGCCTCTTGTATACCTATTCGTAATGGGTAATCAAATGTCAGTGTGTTTTCTACCAAAATAATAATAATAATACTAACACATAAGGAACACATAACAACAAAAATTGAAATAATAAGAGATCAAGAAGAATACAATACATATATTTGAAAGAACCGAACAGCATTGCAGCTGGAAGCAACCTCCTCCAAAGTGCAAGAAGATGTGAAGGATAGAGCCTGCAGTAAAAGATAACTTAGTCTGCAACACCTTTTGTAAGTATGACAAATTCGTTGTATCAATACCATTATAGTTTTACATGCAGCGGCTGCTCTGGCTGTGACAACCTCTCCTGAAACAAATAGCAAGTAATATAAGCATTTGACAGGGGGAAAGGAATCTCAACCAAAGTCTTGTTTAGAGGACTTTAGACCTTCAGGGTGTGCCAACTTATGCAAGGCAGTTGGAGCTATCAGAATGGGTGCCGATATATTGTACCCCAATACATTAGTTGACAAATCTATTCTACTGACATCCACAAGAATTCTAGGCTGAATCCTGAGAAAACCATGGAAACTGATTGGTAAAATGCCATACCTACTTTGCCCTATTAAGACTAGCACATTACATGATTCTACGAAATGCTTCCATGTTCTCTTCTAGCGTGTACTGATCCTCAGCTCCCCCAGCATAGAAGTCATAATACATTTTTGGAAGGGCTTCCCTAGCCAATTCTTGAAACTCGTTCAAATTAACAGGTTCACCCACCATTGTCCTGGAAACAGACATGAGCATTAGTTTTTGTTTACGTTCTAGTGATCTAGTACTGGGTGCAGTCTCAGGAGGCCACCATATAAAGACACTGATTATAATAGGTGCCATACTTGCAAGAATTTCCTAAAATAGGTATGCTCCTGTTTAGGGCCTCAAAACTTTTGCTTGAAAGAAGTTGCTTATATTATAAGATAACTGCAAATCCAGTTTTGAGGCAAAGTTAGGTTCCCAAGCAAGTCAAAATTTCTTGCAGAAAGTAGCAGTCTGGTACTTTGATGAACCATAATCAAAGCCCTTGACAAATGTTAGAATATATATGCACATATATAATGTGTCTTTGTCTATGTATGTACAGAAAGAGCTAGTTGCACAACCCGTAAAATTGCAGAAATAATTGTGATTTCACAATTTTAACTAAAATTGTATTTTGAAACATGATTTCAGCTTGTGTGCACGTATACATTATGTGTGATAATCATTACTCTCTCTCTCTCTCTATATATATATATATATAGTTGAATTCCTGTAGTGTCTATATTTAGTACATGATCTACAGAGCAAGGCAGATCTAAAAGATTGAACATGGCACTTAAACAAGTAGCATCCAACCAACAGCAAGCCAAAAAGTAGTTCAAAACCAATTAAAAGCATGATGACCCATTAAAGTATTACAACCATTTATCCTTCAAGCTCAAAAGGTGTTCAAGTTAGTTGATCAAGATCAAAGATAACCAGCATACATACCAACGAGAACTGGGAAAGCACTGTAGTAATAGATACAATCAGAACAGCTGCTGCAAGTTTCAGGCAATGATTTTTTGAGTATAAAGTTTAGATAAGGGGAGTAAGAGCAACGACAGAATATTCCCAGCTGGTCAATCAGATCTGTCAATAAAAGTCTATACTATTGAATCATTGATTTTGTTTTATAGAACAAAAGAGTTCATCTGTGCCATACACTCGTGCACCACTATGTGCACAACTCTCCCATGTGGCGAGTTGTGCACAAGTTTGTGGCACCTAAATTTTTCCTAACAAAAATATCATTGTATGTAACAAATTTATAATATTCTAATTTGGTAGTGACAAATCATTGATTATAAACAAATTTGGTCAATTAGATTTGTCAATAAAATTTTAACATTTTCTTTTGTCTTTATTATTATAAAGTTGTTATTTACAACTATTTTGTATTGGCTTTAATTCTGTGCCAAATTTGATTGTAATTTTGTTCAATCATGTTTACCTTGTATTTTATGTGGGATTTCATTATATGGGTTGTGTGTGAGAGAGAGTGTGAAGATTCAAGCTTGCATTTAAGAAATAGTGAATTTCGTGGGTATTTCGTGAGTAAACTTTCCGTGAAGTGAGCCATGTGAAGAGCACATGACTGGAATGCGAAGAGTCACGACAACTGGT
The DNA here is from genome assembly GCA_020976635.1 of Castanea crenata. Classification (NCBI taxonomy): domain Eukaryota; kingdom Viridiplantae; phylum Streptophyta; class Magnoliopsida; order Fagales; family Fagaceae; genus Castanea; species Castanea crenata. The sequence goes on along the minus strand of JAGHPS010000030.1, from coordinate 3,374,765 downwards.
GACAGTTGGTTTTTGCGAATAGTTCACGAGTAAAGTCTTCCCGCAAAATACCTGTGAAACAATCTGTTTTGCTACTTGGGCTTATCTGCTCCACCATGTCTTCACCTACACTATTATACCCACATTACCCACATATTGTAATGAATGTTTTTTAGAGAGAAAACCCTATCGTACACACTTGAGAGTTAGAGATTGTTATACCCATAATCCTCTACAAATCATTTGTGGTTTTCCTCATTCTCTTACCTTTCTATGTCCATATCCTTGAGAGGTTGATAGCTCAAACACTTAACATACCCAATCTAAGTGTCAAGTGAGGTTTTGGTGCTGCTAGTAAGCATTGGAAGAAGCCAAGTTTTGGTAGATGCAATCAGACGTATTGCAAGATCCGAAAAGCTAAATAAGACATGGTTGTGGGAAGCCTTGTTGGAATAGGAGCTTGGAGGGTTTAGGTGCATTGGTTATATTAGGCTTGGAGGGTCTCTTGCTATTCGTGCATCCCAATTTGTTGTCTAGTGGCAATCGCTTGGAGGGCAGCAGATAGGTTTTTCGCCGAGTTCTTCGGTTTCCTCTCCGATAACACGTCACCGTGTTATCTTGTGTTTGCATCTCTCTTCCCCACTCTTTTAGCTTTCATTTTACTGTTTTTAAATGATGAATATGGCTTAGAGTAATTTTATTATTTTCACTTGCATTTACTTTATTCCGCACTTAGTTTAAGTTAGAGTAAAATCAACCAAGCCGTAACATTTTAATTTGGGGTATGTACAGTTCTTGTGTTTTTAACACAAATCCAAACTTTCAATTATAAACAAATTTATATACTATTGAATCATTGATTTTGTATTATGAGATTTTTGTTTTTGTTGTGATATTGTCTTGTTAAATACTTTAATAATATTATTTAATTTCTGCTAAAAATTAGTTTGATTTAATGAGATAAATTTATTTGTAATTTCAAGTATATTTTTATTAACGAAACAAGTTTTATTAAAAACAATTGTAATTGTTCTAGGTAAATTAGCCAAAAGAAGAGTTTTGCGAAGTGGGCGGGGTTTCATGGGACCCCAAGGGGATGGGGCAGAAAATTTTTCCTGCTCTGCTTGCATGACAGGGAGGGGACAATAGTGACGGTTCCAGTATTGAAGGGTAAGTTAAGGAACAAGAACTTGGGACCTCTACTCTTCAGTTTAGTAGATTGGATGGAGTTGAGTTCAGTGGCAACTTTAGGATTATTTTTTAAGGGGGTCAATAAGAAATATAAATTGTTTAAAATTTTAAATAAAAGAGAACTTGAATATATCATCATCTCGCAAAAAAAAAAAAAAATGAAATACATAAAATTTTACAATTTTTTATGATGTTTCATATTTTGAAATTGTTGCATGATATCTTTATTATCAATTTTATAAGCTACATATCTTTCAATGTACACAGTCAAATGATCATTCATCAATTTATCTCCCATTTGATTGATTTTATTTCAAATTTATTAAGATCTAAATGAGTTTTTTCTAAGGTTTAAGATTAACAAATTTCTACTTTTATTGTTGAACTTATTAATTTTTTCCCAAATTTTATCAAATTAGTTTTTTTTTTTTTTTTTTTCCCTTTTGTGTTTAAAAAACCAAGATATTGTTAAGAGAATCATATTCAAACTTATTTCAGCTAGGCTTAAAAAAAATCTAGGGTTAAGGTGTTAAAATTTTTATTTTATGGGTCAAAACCAACAAAAAGTAAAATATATTATATATATGGGTTGGGTTTAAGTTACACCTGGTGTAACTCTAAGCATGGTGTAACTCTAAGCAATATTACACCACCCAATAACTTTTGTCATCGACTATAACTCGATTTATTTTGGCACAACCACTGCCTAGTCTTGGTAATCCTTCTACTTTGTCTGATGACCGTGTTTGGGACCACCACGGGGGTGGTTGCTCAGTAAAATCTGCATATCATTATCTTGTGCCTATATCTAAGGGAGCAACAAGGAGGTCATTAGTAACATGGTCTTGAGTTTGGAAATTAAAAATACCTCCTAAAATTCAACTTTTTGTTTGGAAATGTGCGCATCATCGCATCCCTACCAAATTGGTCATTTTCTCGCATGTTGCCTTGACAGACCAAGTGTGTCCCCGTTGCAACGAAATTGAAACACCAATTCATGCCTTGCGTGAATGCCACTTTGCATGTCATATTTGGTCTTCATTTCTAGGGCCCTTACTTATTTCTGACTTTTTTAGGCTTGAGCTTCATGATTGGTGTAAACTTAACTCCAAACTCACTTCTCCTTTGTGCTATATTCCATGGTACATTATATTCAATTTTACCATGGAGGTGATCTGGTTGGGACGCAATTCTTTGATATTCGAGGGGAAATTCATCCCTTATCATACCTTAAAACAAAATGCTATAGCTCATGCCACTAAGTTTTTCTTTCTCAGCATAGTTCCGTAAGGGCAATCACCTCCGTCTTCCCTCAAATACATTAGATGGAGCCCGACTCCTTTCCTATATATACTTTAAATACAGACGAGAGCTCATTAGGTAACCTCGGCGAGTTTGTCTTCAAACAGATTCTTCCTTGCTTACAAATGGCTGAACACTACTGATGATTATTTTATGGAATTTCTAACTTGATTTGGATTACAGGTGGCTCCTCAAAAGGGATTGGGAGGCATGCGTTGAGCATATATAGAGAGAGGGCAATAGCTGTGCAGATCTATGGCAAAGAGGGATGCTTCTCAATTGGAAGGGAAGTGTTGTATGATACGTGCCCCACCTTTTGTTGGCAATGTTTACATTGGGGACTCCATGGATTTGTCTCATCCAAGAGTCGTTGCAGCTAATAAGGATCTAGTAGTGTTTTGTTTGGTTTTCAGCTATCCCTCTCTTCCTTTTGATGTTGATCGGATGTTGTTGTTTGTTTTCAGTTTCGGATTTGTGTTTATGTGGTTTGTTACTTTGTACTCCTGTTGTAATTTTTCTGTTGTAAGACCTTTCGTTTTATCTAATATATTTCCCGTTTATGCAAAAAAAGAAGAAGGTTATTTTGTCTTTTCTTTGTTAATATTAATATATACTTTGTTGAACTTTCATATATATATATATATATATATTGACCTCAAATGAAGGTCACAATGCACCGACAACTTTTACTTTAAGGTCACTACTTATATCATTTTTTTTTCTTCTACTATATATCATTTTATTGTTTACAAAGTGACAAATTGTGACTTTCGTGAATAAAGCTCGTTACCTAAGTAAGGTGTGAAATAGCAATTAGGTTGCCTGCTTAGCTTGGCTATCAACCATTCTCAGGGGCGGGCCCCAAGAGTTAATTAGGGTGGTCACAGGACCACTCTGATTTTTTTTTTTTTTTTTTAAATATACCTTAAAAAAAATTTAAGTTTTAATTACTATGAGTTTTTTTACCACCCTAGAAAAAAACCAGACTACCCTAAAAAAAAAAAAATCCTGAACACCCTTAATAACATTGAGTCCATTAAAAATAAAATTCGACCTCTCCAAATTTTGGTCCATTGAATGTTGAACTAAAAAAATTATGAGAAATGTCATGTTACAATATTTTTGCAACATTTCGTAACAAATTCTAAGTAGCAGATTGTTACTGTTGAATAGAAAATTAATTTCAATGGTAAGTTCAAATTAGAATTAGTAAAAAATTATCGCCTAGATTTTGTTGTGAAAGTATTGCAAAAATGTTTGTGAACGTATCACTTTTCAAAAATTGTCCAAACAAACAAATTAGTGTAAAAACCAAAATCAATTGTTTAATTGTGATTTTTTAAATTGTGTTTTCAAATGACATATTTTAAAATTGCTATTTTCATATAAAAAAATGCACACTTTTCAAATAACTAATCTGTTAGTGTTTGCTTTAGTCTTACCTGAATTTATTAGATTTATGTGATACATTTTTTTTTTCAAAAAGATAATGCATTTTGTTTATATTATTATTTATTTAGGCAATATGTGGTAATTGAATGAGAGACCAATAACTTAATAATTGCTTGGTTGTGTACATTGAAAAATTAGGAATGACAATTGTGGTTCATGTGTCAAGTTCATGTCATGTCGACTAATGAGTATTCGATTATATGGGTTAACACTAACCCGACATATTTATTAAATGGGTCAAGATTCTTCAATTCTAACATGACCCATATATTAAACAGGTCAAGATTCTTTAACACTAACCTAAAACAAGACAAGTCAACAGGTTCCATAGATTGGATACTACCAAACCCGTTATTAAAAGGGTCAGTTATGCCAACCTAAATATGACACTAACCCATTAAGCCTCAACCCATAACTTGCTAATTTTGTGTCGTGTCATGTCGAGTTCACAGGTTGTGTCTAATTTTGTCACTCCTATGAATAAGATGTAGCAGATAACACTGATAGTGAAACTAGCATATACACAACGATTTTATAATATAAAAACTTGTGAAATTGAATTTTAAGACCACTTAAAAAAAATTCCTGAAGCAGCCACAGTCTATGAAATAATAAAAAACAAAATGACAACAAACATGAGGGGCAGAGGCTTGGAAAAAACAAAGAACCAATATAGAATATATAAATCATGCATTCCACTACAATTAATAAGGGAAGTAAGATTACCTAAAACTAATACAATGCTACGTTAAAGACACTTTTTTTGTGATGGCTCGTTAGTCCTTCATACGTTATCACGTCGTCTCTACTGCAAGAGGCAGCCCAGGAAATTAAACAAAATCCAATTCTTCAGTTTTGGAGCCAATAATTTTTCCTTAGAACCCATTTAGTACGCAGGAGAATAAAACTGCTTAGGCCCTTTCAATGCTTTCTCATTTATGTCTCCATATATTAATATTTCATCCCCACTTTTAGGTCCTTTACTTGACTACCTACGTACTTATACCACTACACCAGCAATATCATAACTTGACCGTTAAAATATTTATATAGCTCTACTACTAAAATTCTACGGTTTAAAGCTCTACTTCCTACAGCAATGCCAAATGAACACAAACAGTTACCACATGCGCAATGCAATCATCATACACTTTTCCTTCACTTGCAAATCCGGTGCCTATCATAGTCCTAACTTTTTTGAACACAGTGAAAGAACAAATTTATACAAGGCAAACTAAGTTTTCTTTCCAGTTGCTCCATAGTACCAGTGCTTGTATTTTGGTCTTGCCATGATGCTTGCCACTGCTTGTCATAGAAGGTAGCCTCATCAGCTAGCTTCTTCAGGTTCTCAAATCTTCTGTTCGTCTTAAAAGTATCACACTGATTACTACTGTCACAAAGAGTCCTGCCTTGCATATGAAATTGCCAGTTTGGCCTACTACATCAAGACCTGTTAATGCATCTACTAAGTATGCCATGAAGAATCCTACCATTGCAGCTCGACCTACAAGAAGATACAAGTGAGAGGTTAGTAATGCAATGAAGTTTTTAGAATAATGGCTAAAATTTTCATTTTGTAAGAGTTTAAACTTTTAAGACAAGTGGTAATTTATCACATGGTCTTGAATTCGAATCCTGTCTCACTCAACCTCCATTTAAAAGGTTTAAAAGCTCACTTGTTGAGTCTTACTTTTTAGTGGATCTGGGTTGAGAGGTGTTAGAATAATGATTGACTAAATTCATCATTTTCTAAGAAATTGAAACTTTTAAGATAAGTGGTAATTTATCAGAAGTGAATTGAAAAGTTGAAGGCCAGAGGTGCTAGAAGTTCGTTATAACCATTTATCAGCTTGGCTTCTGGGAGATTGACCTCACGAGCCATGCCCACAAGGTATTATGGAAGTCCTAAAGAGCACTGGATCTTGGTTTGTGGCTGCTTCTGGATGCAACTCAATGAACTTCCTCCTCCTTGCTTCTACAAGACCAACATAGATAAACATACAAAATGTTTAGAGATATGTTTTGTTGAACTTAGTCTTAGCCTAATTATTCATTGAGTAATGATTATCATATACTCGCTATTGCACACTCACCGTACACACAATGCAGTGGCAAAGACAGAAATTGGATCGGGGGGCAAGATTAAAAGACAAAATTGAAAGTAAGAAATTAATTTGAAAATATTAATTAATATTAATAACAAAGTAAATAACCAACTATATGCTAATGTAATTCTCATACATAATATGTAACTTTAATTTATTTTTTCACACTTAGTTTGATTTACTTAATTGCACTCGATGATTTTTTATACTTTGAAACCGCTGCATAATTTCTTCACACTCAATAGTCTTGAATGTATCTTTATCAATATATGTAACTAAGAAATCATTTATCCATTGAGATCTCATTGGATTGTGTAATCAATTATTAATTATGTTTATTGTTGAAAAAATTCTTTCAACAGTAGTTATTGCAACTGGTAAGATTAATGACAAGGCCACTAGCGAGTAAAACAATGGATATAAAACATCATTTTTTCATTTCTACCATTATTCTAATATAAGAGTTGTTGGAATGTAGGCTATTTAAGTGTAAGAGAAGCTGTTGTGGTAATTGAAAAAAGAAAAAGAAAAAAAGTTATTTATCCTTTTGTTTAAGGTGCAAATAAGACATTTTTGTATAATATAGTAGTATTATCAGAGCAATTTTTAGAAGTTCAAGGGGGGCACTTCCCCCCGACGCCCCCACCCTCTGCCCCTGACACAATGCCATGTGAGCTGAAAACACAATTTCAAAGGGAGTATGTAAGGAGTATGTAATTGCTAGTGTGTAACAAGATTTTCCCTCGTTTATAAACCTTTGCGGCTTGTTAATGATATGGGAATGTATAACTGAAGTTCAGGATTCCAGGTGCAGGTATATATGACTGTTATTACCCACCGGTTTACAAGTACTTTATCTTTCAATATTCACAAATATAATCTTTCAGCAAGGATGCTTATAGAATCACAGTTCAAACCCATATTCCATAGCATTTCCCTAACCTTCTAAAGGGTTTTAATGAGAGAGGAAGAGGTTTGCTTGGTAAAAGAAAAGGTTTTCAATTCAAAAAGCATAGCATCATTTACATGTGCACTTGAATATTACAGGACAACTCAAAATTGTAATGTTGCCAAACATATTTGAGCAGAAGAGGTTGTGACAATTTTCTTTGTGACTAGTATAGCCTTCCTTGCCATAATGGATGTCAAACAATGAGTGAAGTCTGTGAACAATATTTGTTTCTAGTGTTTTTATGCTGAATAATTTTTACTTGTGAACCTCAGAGAGGAAGAGAGAAGCTGTACCTGCAACAATGACACCATCCCGGTCCATCTTCCCAGTGGCGGCGCCACATACAAGTCAGGGTGTTCCCAGGAACACCTTACTTGAATTTTTTTTTTTTTTAATATGTAATAATTAAAAATTTTTATATATGAAGATATCAGGAACACCCTCAACAAAATTAGGAACACCCTCAAATTTTTTAAAAAAATTTTATTTGTTCTACTTTCAAGCAAAAAAAAAATTGAACTAAAATCTGAAAAAAAAAAAAATTATAACAAAGACGAAAGCAAGCCCACAGCAAGCCCACGGCAAGCCCATAACAAGCCCACAGATTCTCAAAAAAAAAAAAAAAAAACACACGGTCTCACAGAGCAAACCAAACCCCAATATAGACAAAACAGAGCAAACCCCAAACCCCAAACAGACAGAGCAAACCAAACCCCAAACCCCAATACAGAGCAAACCAAAGTACCGGCTCGTTCGTCATCGCCGCAGCTCGCTCGTCGTCGCCGTAGCTCGCTCGTCGCCGCCGTAGCTCATCGTGGATCACGCCTCATCGCAGATCGCGCGTTGCTCATCGTAGATCGCCCCTCATCGCCTCATGGCCCTCATTGCAGATCACGCGTTGATCATCACAGATCGCGCCTCATCGCCTCATCGTGGATCGCGCCTCCGCCGCCTCATCGCCTCATCAGAGATCACGCCTCATCACTCATTGCAGATCGCAGATCGGGATCGCAGAGCTACTCCGGTCTCGGTGCTCGAAGCTTGGTGATCGGGATCTCAAGGTATTTCTCTCTCTTTTTCTCTCTCACTCTCTCGCAGTCTGTCACTCTCTCTCTCTCTATCTGAAATGAAATCTATGAAATGAATTAATGAAATAAAATGAATGGATGAGCTTTTTATTCTAACTCTCTCTCTCTTTTGAGCTGTAGGTTAGTGATTGGTAGGTTTATTAATATTTTGTTTTTGGCCTTGTTTTTTTATTTACTTTTTAAATTTGGCTTTATCTTATTCTTCTTCGTTTAGTGATGGTCAATTTGTGTTGGTGTTAGTGAGATGTGTAATGTGTATTGTAATTTGTGATTGTGAAATTTTCTGATTGGCAGTTGGTTATTATAATTGGGGCATCAGGCATGAGGCTTGTACCAATGTGCTTGTCTCTTGAGTGGAGTAGGGGTAGATGGACACATGGGGTCGAGTTACACTACTTTAATTATTGTGTTGCACATAAGATGTATAATGACTGGCTCTTTTAGTGTAATATGTATATAAGGCTAAACAATATAATAAATTAAAATAGTATAATTAATGACAAATAAATGAAATCAATATAGTTTATTGTTATGCTAAACAACAATAATTAAAACAATATAATTAACCAATACAGTATAAAAGACAAACAAATTAAATTATGTTAGACTAAACAACAATTAATAATTTTATAATTAATGAAACAACAATATAACAAATTATAATTTACAAAAAACAAACAAATTAATGAAACAAATAAACAACAATAATTAATAATTTTATTAATATTTCAAATAAACTTATAGTTTATTATTTATTCTTTTGCTAAAATTATGGACAAATATTTGATAAGAAAATCACGCATCCAAAAAAAAATTTCTGAGAAAAATTTTTAGGAACACCCTGGAAAAAATTCCTGGAGCCGCCACTGCATCTTCCATCATGAACAAACATATTAAGATCCCATGTCCCATTCTTCCATCGCTCATCGACAAACTTTGGACCACAATGTCTGCTGTCTGTGTCTGAACCATGCTCCATCTCATCTTTGGCGTTGTTTGATTTTTCATTGTATGAAGCAGACTTCACATGGTGTTCTGCTGTGTTATAACCTTTTTGGCCTTCAACATCCAGTGTAACAACATTTGCCACCTGCTTTGACCCCAAAGAGCGTGCAGTACCCGATTGAGGCTGTTGCTTCTTAATGACATGATGTGTGCAGGATGCTATATGCAATGAGGAAGTAATGGCCATGGAAGCCATGGCTATTCTAAGATTGCTCTTCCTCTAGCTATTGTTTTGGCCTATACCTTCATATCTAGTATCTTTCCTTCTTATTTTATTGTTTAAAATGGTCTAGATAGAAAGTATGGAAGAAGCCCATGCTTTGAAATATAAAAGATTATCTTCCCTCCCCTGTTTTTGTCAGTGAAATTATGGGCAAGCTATTCTATTACATGTGAATTTTCAGACTTCAAGTAATTGACGGAATTGGCAATATCTGGGACATTGGTATGTATGACTTTAATGAAAGTATGAACAAGTTGCTTCCTTTATCAGGTATGAAACTACTTGCATTTATTCCCTGATTTGTTGCCACTAGTAAGACTAAATGGGATGGTGTTGATGGCTTGATGCCACATCATTAATCTCAACCCTAAAGGTAAAAGGGTAAAAAGTTAAAGAACGGTGCTACATTCACAATATTTTTACAACAAATCATAGGTGTTTAGTTGATATTTGTTCTAATTTGAAAATACCATTAAAATTACTTTTTTATCCCATCAATAACAACCTATAAAACTTGTCACATAAGATTTGTTGTGAAAATGTTATGGACATAGCATTTCTCAAAGTTAAAATATGAAAAAAATTTGTGAGAGGGATGGGAGGTGTTGCACCCAGTGGGTATTGCATCGAATCTCAGTCTGATAACAAAGTTCAGTGTTTAAAAGTCTCGTAACTTAAAAAGCTATGGCAAATGATTCTTTAATCCAATAAGTACAGAGCCTGACAATCAATCAACTAGAGCACATATTATTCACCATTAAAAGTGCAGATATGATTAGACTTTTTGGAAAATCGAGAACCACAAGTAGTGGCTGAAGGCCAAACTTAAATTAATCTGTTGATTTCAAATGGAATATGCAAGATAGCATTTCACTCCCCAACAAAATTGATAATTGTAACAACAATAACAATGACTAACACATCTTCAGACAAATTGCTGGTAATAATTTTCTGTTATCTAACAAATCTGTTAGACAGCGGGGTGTAAGAATAGCTTCCAAGCTTACTTTCTTCAGCTGTGAATGGGGATAAGGTTGAAGATAAAGGAGAAATGGAAAAAACAGAAGACTGAAAAGAAGCAATTTATGCTTCCCAACCCCTTAAGACGGTGGAACGTGCAACCCGGTTTACCCCTAGTGTAAAAGCACCCATCCGGAGATTACAATCATGCGATTTGCACATATTCTTGACATTTTGAAAACCTCGAGTCATGTACCTCTTAAGCTCCCTATTTACCTTTTCTTCATCCCACATAAAACCTTGAATATTCTGCAAAATATTCAAATTGCATCATGTAACAGTCCTTAAATGTAACGAATCTATTTGAGCATATGACACCCATTGCACATATGTCATACATTTCATAGGGAGAAAATATCTGTTTTGTTACCTGAACCCACTCAAAATAGCTAACAGTCACACCCCCAGCATTTGCATATATGTCGGGGAGTATTGTAACTCCCTTCTTACATAGAATCTGCAATAACATAATCTCATGCATCAGAATTCTATAACTTTTCATCACATGAATGTCCTAAAAACCCAAAATGCAACTTTACCTCGTCTGCTTCTGGATCAGTAGGATGATTTGCAGCCTCTATAATGTACTTAGCTTTCACATCTGCAGCATTTTCCCTTCAAAGGATGAATGAAAATTTTTAGGCAAAAAGATTTTGGATGTGATAAATCAGAAGATTAAACTAGAAACATATCCTCTTTTATTTTCCCACAAAACATTGCAAAAGCTAATATCAATTCTAATCAGCAACAGTTTTTCAACTCTCAAAGCACCATCAGTTATGAAGTAGTTTTTAAGGAGGGCATAAGATATCAGATGAACTATATGGATAGTTTCATTTCTTTTCTTTTTTTCTTTTTCCCCAAATAAAATAGCAACTACACAATGTACTATTACCTAACATTTGATTTAGTTTGGTACCATACAAATGCAAGAAATTGGAGTCCTGGCTAAAGAAAAAGATATGGGTGATGAACATAAATAACATAAAAATCAACTAAAACTCAATTGAACTACGTTAAATAATGTTAAATTAAAAGGGCAAATGAAGCTTTAATGGATAATCTGCACTTGCATGCATTCTCAAGCACACACAAATGAAGTATTAGCATAACATTAGTGCCAATGTTCTCTTGTCATATGAAATATCCTCAGTTTCTTAAATAATTAGAGGGTTGTCTCCTGTCACTGACATTGGAGAAGTAACAGTGTCCTTTAAAAAATAAACTATCATTATGCACTACTATTGAAGAAATAAAAAGGTAGGAATAAATTTCTTGCACAAGGTCCTAACCTGTTCAGAACTCCACCTAGAGCACATGGGATGAGAACATCACATTCATGTACAAGCAGTTCGCGAGCATCCATGGCATCTCCACCATTGAAATCTTTTAAACTGCCAGTTCTTTCTTTATGCTTAAGCAATTCCTTTATATCAATTCCACTTGGGTTCTGAACTGCACCAGTGATGTCACTCACTGCGACGACTTTACCGCCTTTCTCATGAATTAGCCTTGCCACCCATGAACCCACATTCCCAAATCCCTACAAATTTACAAGTTTATAAATATATGAAAAAAATTTCAACTATGAAAGGATTTTAACTATTATAAGACAGACAAATAATGTACAAATCTACCTGAATAGCAAATGTCAAATCCTTGATTGACTTCCCGTGCTCAGCAAGTAATGCTTCTGTAGCATATACAACACCACGCCCAGTTGCAGCCTCTCTACCCAGTGATCCACCAAGATCCTAAAACGACAATTATAAACATATGTGAGAGAGAGAGAGAGAGAGAGAGAGAGAGAGAGAGAGGTTTATCTCTGATAAATTTCAACAGCATCTATTCCAAATTTAAGAAACAGATTACTTCTTTTTAGTCTCAGTACTTACTATGGGCTTTCCTGTCACAATAGCTGGTGAGTGACCATGAAATTTTGAGTACTCATCCAAAATCCATGCCATAGTCTACACAAATAGTTTTTTGATGTGTAAGAGTGAAGGGTAATCAGCTCCAATAAGAATAGTTATGGAAAAGTATAGAATCATAAAAAAATTAAGCAGGGCTTTCATAAAACCTGAGCATTGGTGCCCATGTCTGGCGCAGGAACATCAGTATGAATTCCAATGAGGTCATGAATTTTCTGAGTAAAGACCCGAGTAAGACGCTCCAACTCGCTCTTACTTAAGTCCTTTGGGTTGCATCCAATCCCACCCTTTGCTCCACCATATGGAATGTCTACCACAGCAGTCTTCCAAGTCATTAGTTGAGCCAGTGCATTCACTTCATCAGGGTCAACCTTTTTAAAACAAGCTTATCATTAGTCCACAGAAGAATTCTCTGTTTGAGTAAATCTATAAGATCAGTACAATCATTCATTTTGAAAAAAAAAAATCCTTGGGGATTGCAGATACATCTGGAAGTAACTTCCAGAAGAATGATACACGAATCTATAACCTTTTCAATAGAACTCTAAAGTTCTAGTTTTAAAAATCTCTAGGTATTTAGTTTACTACCAAATCCCTTAAGGGATCAGTAACTGCCGAACTTTCTGCAGAAGTTAAAAACTTAGAAGATGATTAAGGAATGAGTTTGATCCAAAAACTTTTTTTTTCTTCTAATGAACAAAAATTATTATATAATTGCTCTTGCACCACATATGTTTCAAGAGAATGAATATAAACCACAAGGACAATTTTTCTTTTCTGCTACGTAAAACTCTTGGGCAGATTTGACCACCAGACATGCCCTTCCACTAGGGAGGGAAGTGCCAATTGGCATAAAGAAAGGCCATTGGCAACCACAATAACATTTAAAACCAAACAAAAGACAACTTTTAACTTTATATATGGCACATTTATATAAGCCGCAGCTGTTAACATACTGTTTATGCAGTACAATAATCAATGAATATCTCTTATATTCAAATACAAATCCTCTGTCTCACATTTTGTGTTCCATCTAATTTCTTCAATCATAATATAAAATAGCAGTGGTCCAAGCTATGCATTAAACCCAGAAAATCATCCTACTTCATTTAATCAAAATTTGTTTTCAAAGGCAGAGCTTATAGAATAAGACATATTTTGTAAATCAACATGTTCTCCTAGTTCCTCAAGAAATCCAACTAATGTTTTCTATCCAAATTATGATTCCAAAAAAAATTTCACCAAAAAAGAAAAGAAAAAAAGTGGCAAACTTATAGACATTCCATCAACTGTTTAGCTAGACCACGATAACCTTTGATAGCAAACTACAAAAGCAAAATTCTTCCAAGCCATCAACTTTGTTATCAGATAATAATAAGGGGGGTCTTTACTAAAATTATAACATAATGATTAGTGACAAACTGAACGGAGTCAATTTTACTTTTACCCCCATCAATTCTTACATTATTGAGTAGTGTTTATTGCGCATAAACTGTTTTACAAAATTTTACATACATCTAATAAACAACTGAAAAATTTAACCCTACCAAATTTGTAATCACCCCATCCACTAAGCCTCCGTTCTATTAGCATAATGCATCCAAAAAGTGGGATTAACTTTTTTTGTGAAGCCATAGCAAAAAACAAACAAAAAAAACCTTTATGTGAAGTACACTTAATGTCATGGTTAGACACGCAGTCGGATATTATTTTATGAAAAAGTTTTATCGAAAATTAAAAAAAGTTTAACAGCGTTTCAATTTTCGATAAATTTTTTCCTAAAAACAGTTTGTAACCGGACCCATTACTTTATTTCAAGGGACCCCTAGATTAATTATAGAGTTTGAAAATTTAAAAAAAAAAAAAAATTCTGAAAAGGACCCAAAATCCAAAAACACGGAAGACCAAGATCCAGTGATTCAGCAAAAGATTAAGAAACAATACCAAGTTACATCAATATCCAGTGGAAACAAACAAAAATCTTAGAACCGACAAAAGAAGACAAAAATATGAAGTTTGAAGAGAAACCAAAAAAAAGTGAGAACACAGACCTCAGGATGATATCTGATCCCTCCTTTCATGGGCCCACGTGCATTGTCATGTGTACTCTGAACCCAATGTACGATACCAGACTCCCCATCATCCTTGGGGATCGTGCACTCCACCTAACCATTATCAACACGCACACACAGCTGTTAAATTTTCCTTGGAAAACAAACAATACCCATGAACTGAAAAAAAAAAAAAAAAAAAAAAATTCTCCAAACCTTGATCTCCCTGAATGGGATCAAGAGGCTCTTTTCAATCTTTGAGTCCAGCCCAAGTACACGCGAAGCATGGCGAAAATTACGGTTGGTTGCGGCTAGAGCGTTCATTGTGGATTGGTAGAAAATTTGAGAGGAGAGGAAGAAGAAAGAAAATGCTAGGAAAGAAAGAAAGGAGAGAAGAGATAGTGAGAGAGTAAAAGAAGGAAATTTGGACTGAGAAAGAATGAATGTGTGTGTGAGTGTGTAATGTGGGAATATAGAGAAATATATATATAGAAAGATAGATTGGGAAGGAAAAGTGTAGAGACTAGTTCAATGGTGTGCGTGTGAAGTTGGTGAGTGGTCAAGGAGTTTAAAAGAGAGAGAGGAAAGCTAAATATGGTGACAACTACTTGTTGGATGATGTTGCCATAAACTTCCAAGTTGGATCATTATCAAGATAATTTTTCCACATTACACTAATGCCCTTGTCTTAACCTTTTTTTTTTAAAAATAAAATTATTGGTTATGTTTTGTTATGGCTTAAAATAATTCAGAAATCCTAATCACATCATTTAAAAAGATATTTAAAAAAGAAAAACTAGACAACTACATTTACTGTCTTTGTCACTCCATTGAATCATAATTCTAACACTCATTACTCTCTTTATTTAAAGAAAAATACTATGTTCATAAAATTTTTACAACAAATTCTAAGCGGTAAATTGTTATTGGTTGTTGCTAGTGGGAAAAAAAATTTCAATTATGAACTTAAATTAAAACTAATAACAACTTCTCTTAATGCAATTTTGTTGATGTAATACTTCTCTTATTAAAATGGGCACCAGAATGTGAAAATTTCTTTTTAAGTGAGGTGAATTCGAGACAATAATCGAACTCGTGATCTTTTATTTGATATTATGTTAAATTATCAATTCTTCTAAAAATTTAAATTATTAAAAAAATGATGAATTTAATCAATTAACTATAATTATAACAGAAGTGCAACGTGAGAGAGGGAGGAGTCAATACCTAATATTAGATGGAAATAGTTTGAAGAGAATATATCTCACAAGCATTATATCTTATAATGATGAAGAATGGACAAAATTTACAGAATTTAGAATTCATTATATGTTTTTAGTTTAGTTATTATTGTTTCAAACTTAACAATTAAATATTTAGAATGATTCCATTTAATTTTTTAAAAAAAAATTTGACGAAAAATTGAAGAAAAGTGGAGGTAAATATGGGAATTTAATAGATTTTTGTTTGGTAGTTTTTTTTGTTTTTTTTATGGGTGGTAAGTTTTTTCTTTGTTTGTGGAAAAGGGAAAAAAGATGAATCACGTAAGTAAAGCCATCCAAATTGGAAGCCGCATAAATTCGAGAAGACAAAGCAAAGGTGGTGGTGTGGTGTGTCTAGTCATTTCCATGGCTGGGAAAGATCTGGACCGTTCATACGATGCTGTCAGCTTTGACCAAATAAGTAACGGCCAATCACTTTATTCCTCGTGGCATTTGATTCTTTGAAAGTATTTTTGGAAGGTAATGTAATTTACACACATTGGAGGCTGTGACGAGGCGCCGCGGCCAATAGCTTTCCACGAAATTAGGGGTTGGCAGTTTCGCCGCGTCTTGATGACGTGGACTGGAAGATGAGCTTGCCAGCTTACTCTGACTAACAATCAAATATTAAAAAAAAAAAAAAGCAAACATAGGATAAAATATATTATTTATGAGGGGCACCACACCACAGCCATCTCACACTTTATGTTCTTTTCTCTAATTGACTTCCACCCTCACAATACCTTATATGGATGAATTGCGGAATAAATTGTACTAATTTATATGATACTAATATTATTTTATTGATGAAGCTTTATATTATATAGTAGAAAAAGAAAGAAAAGAAAATAAAAGGTTCACTAATTTTTGTTTCCCTAGGACTATGAGTAGTTGCCAGAAATCAATATTATATTAGTTTCACCAACGCATTATTTTATTTTATTTCGAAAATCAACACTATATTAATTTTTCTTTAAAAAAAATTAATTTGTAAAGTAGGTGGAGATTTGAACTCTAACTATTCTAGTAAAGAAGATCATTATTATTATTATTATTTTTATACAAGATAGAATTTCTACTCTAGCCTAATCTACGTGTATATGTGTGTGAATTCTCTTCTGGAGACTTGAACCCCGGCCCTTGCCCCTCCCCACACTCCACAAGTATTTATACTTGTGGGAGAGACCACCGCACACCCTATACTTGTGGAGTGACCACCACACCAAGGGTGTGCGGGTGGTAGAGATCATTATTAAAATATTGAATTTTAAGGCCTTTGGTATCATCATTCTTATTTTTAGCCAAACAAACTATGTTAATTGTCTCTCATCAAAAAAAAAAAAACTATGTAATTGTCAAGTAGTCCCCCTATTTTTTATTTTAAAAGAAATTAAGTGTAATCTTTAGGTGTATTATAATTTTCCTGTTATGATTTGACCCTATAATAATTTGGTTTAGAAGTTTTCAATTTTTTATATTTGACTCCCTAAAATTTGGATTACAAATGAATCGTTAAGGTTCTGTTCAAAGTATTCCTAACTATTTCATTTTAATCCCAATCTCAAGAGTCTGATGTAGCAATAAAAATTTACGGGCATAATTGGGAGTGGTTCAAATCGAAATGGGGTAATTTGTTTGTCCAAAAAATGCAAAAATCTTTTAATTTGGACAAAACCATCATGATTGATATTTACCATTAGACTAAGACACCAATAGACATCTTTTTAGTGTAAGTAACATTCGAATTTAAGTTCTTTATTCAACAATAAGTGGTTTTACCGATAGACATGAATTTAATTTTAAAAATAAAAAATAAATCACCCACTCAACATCTATATTGATCTAAAGTGAAACTCTATACATACACTTCCACTCTTTTATCTATAATATCTCTATTTTATTCCCCCCCCCCCCCCCCCCCCCCCTTAAAAAAAAAAAAAAAAACCTAACGAAAGGAAGCTAACAACTCAAGTGAAATATGTGGATTAGCTTAACGTCCCAATTATATGAATTTTACAATAAAGTGATATTATATAGCACACATTCAATTTAATGCAAATGGAATCATGACTGCATTATCGAAAAATGTTGTACAAGTACGAAATAACAAAATTAATTTACTCCTATTTGCATTAAAGTGAATAGGGGTGACTTTATCCATTTTAGGGCCTAAGCCAATTATTTTATTATTATTTTTAATCCAGCGATATTAACCCCAAAAAAAGAATAGAGTTTTGAGCTTCTTTTATTTATTACTACTATTATTATTATTTATTTTATGTTTTTTTTTGTTCTGTTTTGTTGAGAGAGAGAGAAGGAGAGAGATTTTAGCTTTTAGGTCAAAAAAATTTATTTTTTCTGTTTTTATAGTTCGGTATAATTCATTGGTCTCCTTCCTCCCACTAAGACGTTTTTTCCCCTTATTTTTTAGCTATATTTTTGGCATCCTTTCCCCCCTTTTTCCCCCTCTCTCTTAGAAGTTTATTTTCCTTATTTTTTGCCTATATTTTTGGCATCATATCCCAAATCCTTTTTTTTTTTTTTTCACATAGATGTTTGTTTTCCTTATTTTTTGGCTATATTTGAGGTTTAATTTATTCATTTTACATAATTTACCTTTTTTTTTTTTGGGAATCAAAGAACTAATCTAATTGGATAAAATTTGGGGGCCTTAGACGATTGCCTTACTTGCCTAAGGCAAGAGTTGGCACTAAATGAATGGAAATAAAGAAATGCAAATGAACTACACTACTCCTAAGATAAAATATAGCATGTTGAAGTGTTGGTGTTGGATTGTGACTGATTTATTATCCCTTTGTCATGGATAGATTTTATTGGTAAAATCTAGTTATTTCTGACCAATAACTACTCCACAAGGCAATTGAGTAGTTTTTTTTTAACTTCATACACACTACCCCTCTCTATTTCCAAGTCCTTTGTGACATTTTGTAAGAGATAGTTATTTTTACCATGTAACCTACACTAAAGATAAGAAGTTCATTTTTTAAACTTCTTTATAACAACTCTTTCTTAAGTTTCCCATGGAATAATTACTTACACTTGAAATTATTGTCTTGCATACTTACACATGACATTATAATAAATTTCTATTAAAACAGAATTATCATGATTTGAATATTATTATCATGGCTTGCCAACTGCTTTGTAGTTTAATTAGTATATTTTAGTATTTTCAATGGAGATATCCAAGGTTTAAATCTCTCCATTCATAATTATCGATATATATAAAATAAAAAATAAAAAAAAGGAAGAAGAGGAGGGAATTGCTATGAGTTGTACACAGACTCACGGAGTCTCATGGAGAGGCTTTTTTAAGTTTTAATGATTCTTTTAAAAAATTTTGTTAATTAAATATGAGAAATGCTAACGAATGCCCTTAGGGTATTGATTAATAATCTATTTAAAGAAACTTTTTATTAGAAAAGAAAAAAAAAATTAATGTTTTGAAAGCTTTTTTCATTTCCCATAAAAGTGATGTCAATACTTTCCTAAAACGGATTCTTAACCAATGCTCTAAGGACATTCGTTAGCATGACTCATTAAATATTAAAGAAGTGAAAGACAAGTGGACAATGCTGAGAATGAATGTGTTAAAGCTATTATAAATTTTTCTACATAAAACTTACAAATAATGTAGTAATGAATGTTATGAGTGGACTTCAAGTACATAATAAATAAATATTTTAAATTTTTTGTTGTTACATACCAATTTATAAGATTTTTGTAGTAAAATTTATAATATCCTTAATATCACTCTACTACTAAGCACGTGGCGGATGAAAGACAAGTTTCTTAGTTATGCTCAAGAAATGAAATAAAGTTTTCCTCTTAAACATGTGAGCAATGGCCCTAAAGAGGTTGCTCAATTTCCTTAACAGGTGGGCAATGAGCCACCAATAATTCACTTTTTTGTTTATATATTTAAGATCGACCATCCCACAAGTTTCAAAGAAATGGTGGGTCATCAAGAACAAGAACCTCATTTTGTGAATCTGTGACTTCTTTGTTGTGGCTCAACTTTATCTTACCACCAATAAATCACCTTCGGCCTCCAACTTTAAAGTATTTAGCATCAAGGTTTTAATGGGAAAAAAACACTCGGAATAAATAAATTTGATGAACAATATTTCACATCAATCATCTGACTTTGAATTTCCACGTATTATTTGTAATAAGACTCATATTTACGAGGACTCAAAATGCAGAATTTGAGTAGTATTCTCTAAGAGTGAGTTTGGTTCCGTTTTTTGAAGTTGGGCTTTTTGAAAAAGTTGGGTTTTCAAAAAGTGCATAATGAAAAAGTGCTTTTTTAAAAGGCTGAGTATTTGGTAAAAACTGTTAAAAAATATTTTTTGAAAAAGTTAAGTGTTTGGCTAACACTTATAAAAGTTGCAGTTTGAGGGATAAATTACCAAAAAGGACAACGTATATATAAGGGAGTTTATTTCATACTTAAATCAACTACTTTTATATACTTACTAAATAATAATAATAATAATAATAATAACAACAATATATTATTGGTATTATTTTAATAATGTTTGGGCAATTTTTCTTTTTTAGTGTCATAATTATTTGTTATTACCATTAATGACTTCTTATCAATATTAATTAAATCTAAATAATTTTCATCATCATGAAGCACAAAATGAAAATGTAAAAAGATGATAAAATATACACCAATAATCCAAGTTTAAATTGTACTACATAAAAATGTAAAAAAGATGATAAAATACATACCAATAACCCAAGTTTAAATTGTACTACATGATATTAAAAAAAAAAAAAAAACTTGTGTGAAAAACTTGTGTGGGGTGCTGATGGGTGTGCGTGGGCTGCTGATGTGGGGTGCGTCTGCTGCTGATGGGGCATGTGTCTGTAGCTACACACGCATGCCCTATCAGTAGCAGACGCACCCCATATCAGCAGAGCACGCACACCCTACATGTCACATACTCAACGAACCATGACAATGTAAATACCCAATATTCCAAAATGTAAATACCCAAATACACAATGTAAATACCCAATACCCAACGAACCACATCAGCAACCAAACAAGCCCAATATTCCAGAATGTCACATACTCAACGAACCACGACAACCAATATGAAAAATATTTATATTTCTTCTGAAAATTCTTCTTTCTTTCTCATTCTTTATATTTCTAAAATACCCAAATCAGATATCGCATAACTTAAGACAGAGCATCCACAAAATTAAAAAAAAAATTACGAAGCATGTACCCACAAATTTTTTTCAGTACCTGGCAAGAGAACAAATAGATTTTTAGCAAGAACAAAGCATGCAAGATCTGAAAAAATTTTTTGATAGGTAAAAAAAAAAAAAAAAAAAAAAATTCAAATCAGTGTTGGTACCTGGTGGTTTTTGGTAGCAGATCGGTGTTACTTGGTGTTTTGTTGATCAAAACTCTACCTTCAAAATGTATTTCTCAGATCAGATTAGACAAATAAAATTAAATTAAAAAAAAAATTAAAGAGGAAGGCTCGTTGAAGAAGACGAAGAAAGAAGAAGAAGAGGAAGAAGATTTTCAACGGGTGACAAAAGAAAAGAGAGACTTACGCGCAAGGAGAGGCTTGTAGCAGCACGAAATGGGTAGAGCTGAGAGAAGAGATGAGAGGCGTGAGGGAGTTGGCTTGCGCAGAGCAGAGAGATGAGATGAGAGGAATGAGAGACATTGTGCGTGAGACTCTGAAGACACCTTGCCCTTTATTGAAGGGCAATTTGGTAATTGCCAACTCACCCCCAACGGATATATTAAACACCCACGAACTTTTAACAAAATGGACCATCAGAGCTCTAAATATCAAACGTGCATTCTCTTCACAAATATAAAACGCAACTTTTTCCAAGAAGTTGCGTTTTATACTAACCAAACACTATTTTTGGGCTGATTTTTTTGAAAACGCAACTTTTGGGCTTCAAATACTGAAACAAACGGGTACTTAGTACCTTACAATATTAGTCAATAATGACACCTAGATTCAATCCATATCTGTAATTCATCGCTTGCAATTCTAGCTCACGGTCTTTACTTTAATTCATTTGGTTCACTTTGTGTAATATTGCTTGTATATACTTAACGGTTCTTTATATATATATATATATATATATATATATATATATATATATATATATATATTTTCATTTCCTTGTACAATGTGATTTTTTAAGTGAAATGGACATAGTTCTAAACACTAACCTAAAATTCTTATTGTACTTGCTGTTATGAAAATCGTGTTTCTGTCATTGCATGCGTGAACTCCCTTGGACCAATTGTACTTAGAAAAAACGAGCATTATAATAATCAATAATCAAAGTAATGTGAATTGTTTGAGATTAGGTGTCGGTTTGGTGTGATTAATTTTGCCAATTTATTTTACTATTCAATTTATTTTAACTACTATTCATAAGTCACACTACACGTTTTGATACTATTCATGGGTCACACTAACTTTTACCTTTATTTATAATACTTTCAACAAAAAGTTTTCAATTTTAGCAAAATAAGCGGATTCTAGACATACATAATACAATGTATCCAATTTCGTGCATAGCCAACCTATGTTGATTCAATTATGTTCAACCATACATATTAAATAATTACACAAAGATACGTGGACATGTTTTTTTTTTTTTTTTTTTCCCTTCCCCTTTCTTCT